>OZ038483.1:116202097-116342337 GCA_964036315.1 Acanthosepion esculentum | reverse complement strand
TTGTATCCAAGGGAATCCGAATTAATATTTGGATATAAAATTTTCTCTGGACCAGTGTCACCGAAATTATAATGATGAATGCATGGGAATACTTTTCTTTTGGGTAGCTGATTCGGAACTGACGTATTTTCCTTGTCCAGAGGAATTGTGAATGTTATTCCGGTGACCACCCGGATTTCTCTATCGACAACATATGTTTTTATTTTGTCTGACATTTTCGTGAATACTTTAATAGTCTCTTTCTTATTGGTGGGAAGTGGGGAAGGACAAGTCTTGGATTTGCTCAGTCTTACTGAATTTCGTCTAGTATAATTAGGGTTCGATTCTGCTTGGAATTATCTCAAAACATAATTTTTCAACGCATTTTATTCTTAATTTTCTTCTCAACTTTTCAATCCATCTTTCTGCAATTTCAACAGTTACCATCCAGTTAGTATACCTTCTCCTATTCCTCCCTTCTTTCTTTCTTTCTCTTTTTGTTTGATCAACCCCCGGAGATCTCAGTGTCACATCATGATTGCCAACATCCTAATTTGATACTCAAACATTGACAGATTGAAAGTAAGAGGGCCAGAGAAAAGCAACGCACAAGCTTGAGTGAATAGATAGCAGAGCAGAGTTTGTTAAGAGTTATAAAGAACAGGAAATTGCGGAGAGCCATGATCACCAATGTCCTAAAGTCACACAGCACATAGAACAATAATATACAAGTCCTACTAATTAAACCATAGCTGGTGAGGAGAAGAATATCTGTGTGTCAGTGAATATAATGAACCTAAAGAGGGCTGGAACTCGACTCTCCGATGAACAATTCCGAGTTGTTATTCACTGCACCACCCACACACCTAAGCTTACAACACCTGGTATTCCAAAGCGGTCACCCAGTTAAGCACTGACCAGGCTTGATATTGCTTAAAATCAGCAATAAGACGAGAATCGGTGTTCCAATGTGATATGGTCGTAAGCCTGTCCAGCACTACAGATTTGCTTGTCGATTATCTCTTAACCCAGTTTGGCATATTCAGTAGATACTGAAATTACTGTTCATCTCTGTTCATGAGTGGGAGTAGTGGAAGAGTATCATGTCCGAGTGTCAGGAAGGTTTTTTTTTTCTAAGTCTGAAAGATGAGAGAGACAAGGCGACTTAGGAATCACATCTAGATACTTGGGAACACCCTTGATTGGAGACCACCTGAGTAGACTTGGTTACCCAAGCCTCCTCCTGTAAGGTTAGCCGCTGCTTTGATCAAAACCATTCACCATATCGCATACATTTGACTGTGATTCATGTGCATACTCATAACATACAGACTATAGTGATTAGTATATTTGGCATCGTATATGTTTACCCCAATGTCACTGTTGGCGTGTTGATCTCTCATTCTACAATAATAATAATAATATTATCCCCCATGAAAACTTTAGCTTCCCTATTTTCATTTTCCGATGTATCATGATATTTAATAAATACACAAGCTCACTGCGAGTTCCACAACTAAAAAATATCATTGTGGTTCTAAAGAAGTTTGCTAAGAATATCATGGTCAAAACATGTTTGCAATGACAAATATTTAAAGAAAATGGAAACTAAAAGGATACTTATATTTAACATCAGAAAGAGAGTTGAAAATTCTAGGGTAAATAATGCGAAAAGAAGGATTAGAAGATTTGACACTCACAGGGAAGATGGACAGAGGAAAACAGCGCATGACCTACATAATGAGCTTATGCAAATGGTTGCCCGAACAGGGATCCGGAGAGATAGCAAAAAGATAAACTTTACTAAGGGCTACAAAAGATAGGGAATTGTGGAGAGTCATGATCGCCCACGTCCTGAAGGGACACGGCACATAGAAGAATATTTGATAAACTGTATTATCATAGGAAACATTTTCTTTTTTGTACTGATGTTCACCGTATGCAAGATCCAAGAGCCACTCGAGATAGAGGGTTACAGAAGGAGTTTTTGCGTGAGCGGTAAGAGTAAGAAGTAAGAGGTGCAGTTTATGAGGATATGTGGGAAAGATAACGGTTAACCCAAGACTTGCAGGTTAAGATTATAATCGTCGGTAAAGCATCCCATTTGTGAGTCATTTTCATAAAGAAGTGGTTCGTAGGAAGAAGTTGTTGAAGCGAGTTGAACTTACTTCCCACGAATAGAATAAGACGGGAATAAAGGTGGGTCGCTGCCTTAGCTATGAAGATTAGGATTAACTTGGATTAATGGAACAAAAGAATGTACCTCGTCTGAACATTTTCCATGGCTATAGCGATGGGGTAATGAAAGAGGCTTGCAACATTTTGTCTGTGTCATCATTCACAAGGTTGCGTATACACTTTTAGGTTCTATTAAGACTAGAAAGTGAAGACTGGGCAGCTCCAGCCCAGATATGATTGCAGTAGTCCATTTTCAGCCTGATCTGGTTCTTGTTAAGGTAGAGCATAGCAGGAGGGGTCAAGTACTTACTGGAGCGGTACAAGGAATTGACTAATACCTACAAAGGACAGAAAATTGTGGAGGGCCATGAACGCCCACATCCTGAAGGGACACGGCATATAGAAGAAAAAGAACTAAATGGTGACGCTGAAATGGCTTTTCCGCCATTCCTCCCGATCGAAACGGAATAGTGCATGGTGTAACGTACATGCTAAACAACTAACTAAAGAACAGAATTATAATACGATAAAAAATAATCTGGGGATTTGAGGGGACTTACTGTTCCTCAATCTTCAGCGATGACCACAAGACAATTCTAGAGATCAGTGTTTCTCAACCTTTTTAAGCAACGACACACATTGGAGCAAAGGAAAACATCACGGCGTACTTGGCAAAATTTTTAAAGTGTATACATTTAAATATTATAAAATAAAACCATAGATTTAAAAAAAATATACGCACAAATATGAACTTACTTTATTTCAATGTTTCTGATCAACTATTTGTGTAGCTTATTTGGTGTTTTTTAGTGATTTTTTCAGTGTGAAGAAGCTTTCATCCTGTTGGTCAAAAAAGTAATCAACAGCAAATATGACGTCGTCATCACTACAATACTGGTCACCAGCTAATTGTTTTTTCATGTTGGGGAACAGATGATAGTCATATGGGGTCAACTCAGAACAGAGGAGGGGGGGTAATCAACCAGTTCAAGGCCACAGTCGCGCACAGCAACCATTGAAACCAAGGACTTGTGCTGGAGCATTGTCCTAATGAAACAAGACTCCTTTCGTCAGTTTTCCTGAGTGTTTGGTTTTGATAGCCTTTTGCAACTGCCTTAACAAATTGGCATTGTACTCTCCATTGATGGTATAGCCCTTTTGAAGATAGTCAATAAACACAATGCCTTTTGCATCCCAAAAAACTTGGATCAAAGTTAGCATGTATACTTAAATCATGGGACTTGTTTATGCGTACTACTTTCATGAACTTGTGTCACTGAAATATACTCTGAACAAGTCATCCAAAAAGTTAAGTTATGTTACACTAGTTACATTTTTACTAGAGACATGTTACAATTTAGGTTCAAGTTATGATGTAGTTGTTTTAGGCTTGGTTAAATTTCCCGAACAGAAGTCAATGTATATTTGTGTACTTGTAAAACGTGGGTCATTTGTAGTAATGTGCGTGACCCGGGAAAGATATCGTTTTGTGAACTGATTTCAGCAAATCAAAATATATTATTTTTAACGTTAGAGTAAGTATAATTGAAGGCAAGAAAATAAATAAATTCAAAAATTTGGATTTCTTCCCACCACGGCAATTCGCATCAAATGAGTTATAATCATTTCTCCTGTCTTTTAAAATAATTATCCTATTTTTTTCTACATTCCACAGACAGATGCATCTTAGGTGAATTGAATTCCAGACTTCTAGCTTCCACGTAGAATAGAAAAGATCCCATTCATATTTCCTTCAGATTGAGCACTTCGACGTGGTGTAATGATTAGCAAGCTTATTTTGCCAGATCAATTTACGACTGGTGAGTTCGATCCTCAATGGATGCTCCATACTTCAACCTTGTGCCACATCTAAGTTTCGCTTAGAATATCATTTCTTACAAATTCAACGTGCTGTAATAACAAGATTATTTCGCGAGTTCAGTTACGACAAAGTAGTGAGTTCGATCCTCACTGGGTGTTCTATACTTTCGGCCTTGTGCAACATCTAAGCTACGTTTAGAAAACCATCGTATTTCTTTCAGATTTCGGCTACACAACCACAATAAATGTAATCACTTGCAAATAAAAGCAGCTAACACAGCCCACTGGTTGACTTCACCAGTCTTAACTGTATATTGGTATCGTTGAAATGAACATTTTTGATTGTTATTTATTGTAATATTTTTGTATTTAACTTGTTCTCTGTTGTTTATTTTGTTTTTTTTTTGGGGGGGGGGTCATTTTCACTTTTCTATGTCATCCTATTTCCGAATGTTATCTTATATATTTTTTTTCCTTCATTGTATTAATTTTCTCTTAATACCTGCCTCAGAACGTGTATATGTGTGTATGTACGTGTGTTTATATATATATATATATATATATATATATATATATATATATATATATATATATATAAAGACTAAATAACACACACACACACACCAGAGACTAAATAACTAAATAACACACACACTAAACTAAATAACACACACACACACACTTACCATCCCCTCCCCAGGTACCAATAAAACTGCCAAACTGATCGAGGAAATTCAAACTAGCATGAATCCATCCAGCTCTTATCTCAAATAACAACTTAAAAGAGACTGTTTGACCAACACAAGGAATGTTAATAAACTCATGTTAAAAAGATAAAAAAACAAATAAAAAAACAAATGAAAACTACAGACAAAAGTTCATTTTCTCCATCAAGACATTCATTTCTGTAGTTTACCAGCAAGCAGAAACATATTTTTCCCCTGATGATGGCCATGTTGAAACAAGTCGAGGAATCTAAATGAAATAATAATAATAAAAACGAAAGAATATTAATCTACAACCCAGTGTGTCTGAAGATTTTAATTTTTTTAATAATTTTTATCGTTCAATATATATATATATATATATATATATATATATATATATATATATATGCTTGCGCGCATCTGGGTACGTCTGCATAAAATGCTTGTACATTAATTTAGGGTTAATACCCACTATTTCATTTTAATGGGAGTCTACCTTGAGTGGTAAACTGGATGAGAAATTTTGGCTTGGTGTTTTTCCAATATCGAGAAGTGTCACAAACATTTTAAAAATCTCTTGAATCTCCAGACCATTCTTACATGTGTTTCCGTCTTTCTCTACTTAACTCAGTCAGCTATCTCTTCTTTCTCTACCACCCCTCTTCTTCTCGTGACTGTTGCGTGCTAGATAGTATTTCTGATAATACAGACAATGTCATCTCCCGACACCCGTCTACAAATATATTTGTGTTCGGTGATTTTAATGCCTACCATTCCAGGTGGCTTCAAAACTCTGTCACTGATCTCGCTGGCATCCAAACCCTGAACTTCTCAAACATTCAATCTCTCACGCAAATGGTGGACTTTCCCACGTGTTTCGCCTGTAACCCTGACGGACACACTTCTCTTTTAAATCTCTTTTTTTACCTCTATCCCTGACTCATGCCGTACTATACAGTTCTGCCCTCTTGGCAGCTCTGATCATGTAGTATCTGTAAACATCTTTTTCCGCTCCCTTACCAACCAAGAACCTCCTACCAATAGAATATCTTTCTGGTATCAACGAGCGGATTGGGACTCGTTCCGTGATTTCCTTCGTGACGTCCCTTGGAATGAAGTTTTTAATCATTCTGTTCAAAAATGTGCGTCAGAGGTCTCCTCTTGGATGAAAGCCGGCATCGATGCTTTCATTCCAGCAAGGAAATACCAAGTTAAATCGCGTCCATCTCCTTGCTTCTCCCCTGCATGCTCCGCCGTTATAGATCACAGGAATCACTTCTTCTGGCTGTACCAGAACGACAGGGCTGATTGCAACAGGCGTCTCTTTGTCTCTGCTCGTAACGAGTGCAAGCGCCTCCTCAAAGAAGCGAAGTTACTGTTTGCTGACAGAATGAAACAACATATAGCATTTCGCAAGTTCAGTTCTAGAGATTACTGGTGGCTCTGCAAGAGTGTTCTGAACAACAGCAAATCCTCAATCCCTATTCTATTCAATCAATTCGAAGTCCTGATATCTATACTAGATAAGGTCGAATGTTTTGTTCGGAAATTCTCTTCCAACTCAACACTCGACTCATTTGTACACATACCTGATCCCCACCCTCTTAAAACAGAGGCTCTACTGAGTGATATGCGCATAACCCCGTCACTGGTCTCGGACATGATTTCTAAATTAGACTCACATAAGGCAAGAAGAGGTGATGGGATCCCAGCCGTCGTTCTAAAGAAATGTGCTCCTGAGCTGACTCCAGTTCTCTCCAAACTCTACAACTATTGCCTCGCTGCTTTCCAGCTTTTTGGAAGTCCTCCTCTGTAGTTCCTGCTTTTAAGAACTCTGGAGAACTGTCTGACCCCTCTAACTATCGCCCTATTATTTTCCTACCGCTTTTCGGCAAACTTTTCGAGGCTTTAATCAATGTTGAGGTGGTTAATCATCTTACTTCTCACGACCTACTCTCTGAAAACAATATGGCTTCCGTTTTGCCAAGTCTACCGCTGAGGTACTAAAGGCTATCACTGAATATGTATATGAAGCTCTTGATAACGACGAAATTCGAGCTGTGGCTCTAGATATCTCAAAGGCGTTTGACACGCTGGTATTCTACGCAAGATCGAGGGCTACGGTATTACAGGTTGATTATTTGATTTAATCCAATCATTCCTATCAAATCGTGAAATGAAGGTCGTTTTGAACGGGCTTGCTTCCAGATCTTTTCTCACGGACGCGGGTGTCCCCCAAGGCTCTATCCTGGGTCCTATGCTCTTTGTGATCCTCACCAATAATCTTCCTGATGTCATCAATTCCCAAGTAGGCATTTATGCAGATGACACCACCATTTACTCCTGTCTCAATAGCAAATCCGTAAAAGCTTACAAAGTTAACCTGGCCGCCACTCTTGAAAAGGACCTCCAATAATGTGGTTAACTGGGGCAGAAAAAGGCTTGTAAATTTTAATGCCTCCAAAACGAAACTGCTCTCATTTAACAACCATAGAGAATCTTTCCTGTCCGCCATCAGCATGACTGATGCTAGACTCGTGGAGAGCGACACACTGCGCCTTCTTGGCTTCACGTTTTCAACTGACTTGAAGTGGAACGACTACATCGAATCAATAGCTGCATCTACTGCCAGAAGTTTTTTCTCATCTTGCACATCTACAAATCTACCATTTGTTCGTGCATTGAATACTGTTGCCATATCTGTTTTGGTTCCCCTGCTATTCATATCGAGGTTCTTGACAAATTCCAAAGAAGGATCTGCAATGTAATCGATCTTGACTTGGCATCTCGATTTTGGTCACTTTCTCACAGACGTGATGTGGTTTTCCTCTGTCTTTTCTACAAATATTTTCATGCCAACTGCCCCGACGACATTTTTTCCCTGGTGCCCCGACTGCGAGAATTTAAGCGTGCTACTAGATTGGCATGTAGGTCCCACTCTTTTACTTTCGAAATACTTAAATGTAAGCGCCACTTCTACTCCAACAGTTTCTTTTTTTCGCACTTCACGCCGGTGGGACTCCCTTCCGTTTACTTGCTACTCTGAAAACTACAGTCTTCAAAAATTTAAATGCAACGTCCATCGCCATCTTCTTGAATCCCGTTCATCTTTTATCCTTTCCTCAATCATTCTTTCGTCAATCCATCCCTATACTCAGTTTTTTCTCTCACTTTCACCCTCTGTAACCCCCCCCCCCGCATACCAGTGGTATTCCCGCCTTGCTTGGGGGGAAATGATTAAAAAAAGAAAAAAAGAAAAAGCTGAATAAAATACCGACTAAAACATTTAAAACTCACTAAATTAACATATATATATATATTGATTTGTTTTCTACGGTTTATCAACACTTTGCAAGTTATTTAAAGCCAGAAAATATTTTTAGATTGCAAGAATTTTGTGGGGAAATATTAATGATTTAGTGATACAAGTCTTATGAATTAAACCCGTAGCTGCGGTGAAGAGGTGGTTTCATTTGGATTAATAATTAAATTAGATTCATAACTTTTGGATTTTCATAACTCTTGGATTCCCAAGAGTATTTACGCGTAAGTAAACTACTGTTTCTTTGTTTAACTAAACCTGGCCTTCAAAATTCATGTTGTGATTATAGGTTAAGAAAATACTTAAATGTCCCCTCCAGAATAGGACCATATGAAAATATTTATGATGCTACCTATTCCCGCATCGACCAAAATCATGATTACTTAATACGAGTGATGAAGTGTTATTTAATATTCGACTGTGGTAGGCACTGAGAGTAATTTTGTAAGAATCTATCAATGTGTTATTAACAAAGAAATAAATCGACTTGGAAAGACCGCTTTGTTGGCAGCATGACATTAATTTTGTATTTAAACGACAGATAGAAAACATGTCTGTTTGCTATTGTTTGGTATGACAATTTCTATTTTTTATCTCAAATGATATCAGTATTATATTATTGAGTCAGTCGTCGTTTTTTTTTTTTTATCGCATTCTCTGCTGATGTCTTTCTCGGCTTAAGTTATCGGTTCTCTTTTCAGCCGAGAACATTTTTTGTAAAGAGAATTCTTCAACAGCGAAATGAATAAATATGAATGCCGAGAAAGAAAAAAAGAGAAAGTAACAAAAAAAAAAACATATAAAAAGGGTAAAAAAAAAAAACTGAATATAAAGTAAAACGAGAAAATATTTGCAGAACGGAAAGAAGGTGAATAATAATGAGAAAACGTTGATGAGAAGAAACAAAAAAAGGATGTTGTAAGCCGAAACCAAAATTGTATGTTTCGTATTCTACCACACAGATCAAGAAAAGGATAAAAGCAAAAAATACTGCTGATGACCGGGTTTTGCAGGTTAAAAAGAATCACGCAAACCGACGTGGGCGTTGGGGGTATACCTACTTCTGGAAAGAAGTGTAGGTGACGTACTTGATATTGCTCAGGAGATTTTATCACACACAAAACAGTCTAGCATAAGTTTCGTATTTTTAAAAATACGTCTCTATACGTGTCGTTTTTACGCGTCTATTAGTCGAGAACAAAAATCCCGGGGCACGTTTCATTTATCGTCGTATAAGATTCATTAATTTGTTTTTTTGCGGCTTATCAACCTTTTGTAAATTATTTAATGCCGAAACATATTTTTCGATTGCAAGAATTTTTGTATTAACAATAATGATTTTTAGATACAAGTCTTACTATTTAATCCTCCGTCCTGGGTATAACGACAAACTACACCCGGCAGCAAGGCCTCTGATCGGGATGTTTTGAGGATTGTGGAACCAGCTCTTAATTGCTGTTGTTCCCAAGTCCACCTTGACCCGGAGTGGTAACAGCTGTTAGGGTCCCAAGTATGGGCAAATAGTTAACCCTTAAACTGGGGTCAAAACCCTATGAAAGTATAAAAATATATTTTTATAGTAAAAATGCCTAAAAATACATTTTCATAGTAAAAAAAATATATTAACAATACAGATTTGTAAATGAAATTACTAATGCTCCCAAGAAAATTAAATTTCGGTATTAAATGTCCGATAAGGAGTTGTCATGTCGCTTGTAGCGGACCGTGGGGGTGAAGATGTGAAGAGATATCAGAAGGTTAAACTTTCCTGCTGGCGGGTCCAGCTACATAGGAATGTCGGACTTTAATTAAGTCCAAAGAAGACAAAGAAAACAAGCAAGACCGATATACATGGGTAAACAAATATATATTAATAACAAAACAAGTTAAACAAAGATATGGACTGTTACATAGAGTTTGTATGGAGAAATTATGTGTGTGTGTTGTAAGTGTTCGTACGTACGTGTATTGTTCTTAGCGCTTTCCCAGAATTTGGGAAACGCTGTATCTGTGAGAGGTCACATATAGGCCTAAGTGGAAAAAGAGAGGTAGCGGCCCAAGGCCTAAGTCGAAAAAGAGAGAAGGGCCAGCCAGTGTTTATAGCCAGGGGAGAGAGAGACCCCTATTGAAGGATTAAATAACTGAGGAGGAGCTAACTGCGACACGCTAAACAAACAAACTATTCAATCAATAGATTGGGGAGAATAGGTTGATTCATACTTTTCCCAAAGATATTTGCGCGTAAGTGAATGTAACGAACCCGACTGGAATTCGAACTCGACTCTCTTTCTCATTCCGAGCAAATATCCATTACACTACGCGCACACCCAATCTTACTGCACTTGGTATTTCCAAATGGTCACCCATTTAGGTACTGACCAGGCTCGACGTTGCTTAACTTCGGTGATCGGACGAGAACCGGTGTTTCAACTTGAGATGGGCGTAATCCCTTAGTATAAGAATAAGATATTTATCGATATGTCCAATCGATCTGAATGTGATACAAGACCGAGTTTAAAGTGTGGGTTACATGCGTGCATGGGACCCAGAGGCACAAAATATCCCAGTCACTTCCTCTTTGGTGAACGCATCAGGCGCCGATTGATAACCATATCCTGGACCGTGCTAGACAATTTTTCTCTCCTGAATCTAGCTTACATATCTATAGGTTTACCATTCATCAATGTCTCGAATATTGCCGCCACAAATGATACGGTGATCCTGTTTTATATCTAGAGATTCTCAATAAAATCCAAAGACAAATCAGCAATATTTTTGGTTCTGACCCAGCGTCTCGGCTTTAGTCACTTTCCCACTGCCGTAATGTGGCTTTCCTGCGCCTTTTCTATAACTACTGTCATGGTAATTGTTCGGATTAGCTCTTCATTATAGTACCTAGACTTTATGAATTTAAGCACAATACTAGATTAGTAACAAAGTCCCATTGGTTTACAATTGATTTGGGTAGATGTAACGATAAGTTCTATGCTAACAGTTTCCTTTCTCGTACTATTCGCTTGTGGAAGTTTCTTCCGGCATCTTGCTTTCCAGACAAGTTTGAGCTTCAAACATTTTTAATGCAATGTCAATTGTTATCTGCTGTCTTTCTGGTTATTCTTCTATTGTTCTTGCTCCTCAATAATGCTTCTGTTTTCTAATTCTCTCACACCCAGTAACTCCTTGTATCTTAGTGGCTTTACTGCCTTACATGAGGTGAATTCGATTTAAAAAAAAACAAAAAACTAAACAATGCTGAGTAAATATTTAGGACACTTCGTCGTGGAGAAATGGTTAGACAGTCTGCCTGTTTATTACTACTAAGTAGTGAGTTCGATTCTCACAAGATATCCCATATTTGTTTCTTGGGTCTAACTAAGCTAAACTGAGTAAATATTTTGGATGCCTCAGTAGGACATAATGATTCCAGAGCTCGCTAAATTGATCATTATTACTGAATAGTGAGTTTAGATTTTCAGTGAGTGTCCGAGAGTCGTCTTGAGATTAACTAAGCTAAGCAGAGTGAATATTTAGGGCACCTCGGCATGGAGTAATAGTTTGACATTCTGGTTGTTTATAAGTGAGAGGCGAGTTCGACCCTCAGTGGATATCCCATAATTATGATTTTGAAGCGAAGCTAAGATAAAACTGAGAAAATATTTAGGGCATCTCGGCGTCGACAAAACAGTTAATCTGGTCGTTCGTTACTACTGGGTAGTGAGTTCGATCCTCCCTGGGTGTCTTATAGGTGTGACCTTTTATCTAACAGCACTAAGATTAGTAAATATTCAGATCGTTTTGGCGTTGGTAATGTTTAGCGAGTTACTCTGTTTGATCGTTAGTAGTGGGTGCGATCCTCACTGGGTGCCTTATAGTTGTGGCCTTATGTCAAACTAACCTTAACATGGTATACAACTCATTTAAATGACGTGGTGGAATAGAACTTAGCTTTTTTCTGAGCAAGTGGAAAGACGAACGGTCTTATTTTATGACAACGCCCATCTTCGTGTTTCAAATACGATGAAGCTAGGATCTAAAAATTCTTCTGCCTACAATGTATCCCACACGCCTGGCATCTCCAGACTATCAATTGTTTCGTTCCATGCAGCACTCCTTGTCTATATAATTTCAAGACGTCGAAAAATTCCTCGAGATGGAATCGACAGTTAAACTGAAAGGTAACACAATTAACCTACTTAACAAGCTTGAGTAAACGAATAACAGAACAAGGACAAAGATGGATGGTAATGGGTATAAAAGAACAACAAAAGACAGGAAGTTGTGGAGAGTCGTGATCTCCTACACCCTGAAAGAACCTGTCAAATAAATGAATAGATGAATCAATACAATACGTGCCTCTCTAATAATATAAATATAATAGAATTGTGAAAATCGATTACTGAAAACGATTACCAACGAAAATCGATTACCAAAACGATCTGAATATTTACTAAGCTTAGTGTTGTTAGATAAAAGGTCACAACTATAAGACACCCAGGGAGGATCGAACTCACTACCCAGTAGTAACGAACGACCAGATTGACTGTTTATCGATGCCGAGATGTCCTAAGTATTGGTATTATTAGCCGTTTCTCTACAAGGAAATATTTGGCATTCATTCACCGAGCAGCCAGTACTGCTGTTGAATTGAAATTTATAAGATCTTTCTCTTAAAAGAATTTTTCAGCGAAATCGGTTTCTCAAGTCCTGTAGCTGTTATCGCTCTTTTCAGTAGTAATGGGGTTATCCTTTCTCGCCTTTTATTTGAAGTAGTGTGGAACGTTGACATTATGTCATTATTTTCTCTTCCAGTTACATGTGATATCCATTTTAGTTGTTACTGATGTTAGTGTGGGTTTTGTTATTTGGTACATTTTTTACTTGTGGTTCTGTAGCGCCAGTCCAGAAGGTTCAAGGAAAGATGATCTTCACCATGACCAATAGGCTTCACTCACTCAAAGCCATTTTTAACCATTGATCTTAGAAAGCGGTTACAACAGCTGACAGTTTAGATATTGCTGAATGTGTTTGGCGCCATGCATGACATCCATGTGAAAGTATCGATCTGACGAAGTTATTTAAGAACATGATTCGAGTTTTCAGGTTAATTTTTTTGGTTTTGTAGCAATTTGCGTTGTTGTGTGAAACTACCTATGTCGCAGCCTATTCTATGTTTGATTTCCTTTTCTCCTATACTAAATGTGTTATAATTGAGCCATACGCCGAGATATTTGATGAAATTATATGAATAAAACATTTTGTCGAAAAAAATATGGAAACTTTTTCATCAACCTAATAAAAAATGTTCAAGTTGTTCATAGCTCAAGTATATAAATGACTATCTTCAACCAGTGTTGTTTTGGGAGAGGTGTCGGCGTCCATGTTTGTTTATTACGTCAGAGAAAAATATGCTTGTAGGGAAATACAAAGAATGAGATCAACTGCGAGGCATAAGCAGAGATATAGTTTTATTATACCGTATATACTCGTGTATAAGTCAACTCCTGAATTTTTTTTTTTTCGAAAAACCTGATTTTTTTTTCATATAGCTCGTATCTGAGCAATCCTAGTAGGCCTACCGTAGCCAAATATTACAGTACTGGACATCATCCTATATTTTATAGCAAATAAATAGTTTTCGTTTTTTGTTTGGCGGGGGTGTACAACCCCCCCCCCCCCACAAATGATGAGATAAACCACTTACCGTAAAAATATCTGATACGAAGATTTAGATATCATTTCTTTTGTTTGCGTTCATGCCTGATTTTTAACCTCTTCAAAAAAGATACCTGTGTATAGTGCGACCCCGTATATTTTGCGTAAAAAATGATCATAAAATTTCACATTATACTTGAATATATACGGTAATTAACATGTATTTATTCATCTATTCTTCTTTCATGTAACAAATCCAGGCGGTTATGACTCTCCACAACTTCCTGACTTTTGTTGCTTTTTTTGACCCCTTACCACCCATCTTTGTCCATTCACATAAACTCGTTAAATAGACTACGGGCTGCTTACCCTCTGTTTTTTTTTTGTTTGTTACCTTCGGAATGTCATTGGAAATAAAAGAGGCCTAAAACGTCAGGGCCACCGAGAAAGGGGAGGGCAGCAAAAGCAAGTGTCCCGGTGCCGAAGCACACCCAAGAATTCACAGAAGAAATGAATATAAGATTAATACATGAGAGTTTCGAGTTCTTCCACTCGGACTCTTGTTGTAGCATCTGAAATAGGGAGAGAAACATGATTAAAATAATCGCGGAAGTATTTAAGTAGCATTAGTATTTAAAGTTGATTCACTGTGTCATGATAGACAATTTTTTTTTCACCTGAATCTGTCGGGGACATTTTTAAATCTATCATTCGTCCATGCATTGAATATTGCTGTCACATCTGGTTTGGTGCTTCTGTTATGTATTTAGAGATGCTTGACAAAATCCAAATAGAATCTGCAATATTATCGATTCTGGCATCTCGGTTTCAGTCATTTCCCATCGACGTAATGTAACTTCCTAGTGCCTTTTCTATAAATATTTTCATCGTAATTGTTCTGATGAGTTTTCCTCTTTGGTAGTTAGACTTTACGAATTTAAGTGCAGTACTAGATTGACAGCTTGGTCGCATCATTTTATGGTTGAAATCGCTAGATGTAACTGTAAGTTCTATGCTAACAGTTTCTTCTCTCGCGCGTCTCACCTGTGGAACTCTCTTCCGGCTTCTTGCTTTCCAGTCACGTTTGATCTTCAAAAATTTAAATGCAACGCCAATCATTATCTGATGTCTTCTTAATTTCTGTTCTTTTATTGTTCTCATCCCTTAACATTGTTTTTCTTTCACATTCAGCAATCCTCCTCCGTGTTAGTGGCTTTGTTGACTTGCTTGGGGTGAAATGATTAAAATAATGTTCTGCAAAAACAAACCAAGACTTAAATTGTTCATTTAATGTTTCCATCGATTTCAAAACCAGGTGTAAATGTTATTTCTCGCCATGTCAGAAGAAAATCTTTGCTTGCTTAAAAAAATATAATAAAATAAAAAATAAAGCAGTAATACCCATATTTGAATCATTAAATTTAAAGCTTATTTTTTTTCGTTCATTTTTTTACATTTATATTCTAATATGGTAGCCGTAAAAATTAGCCTCTTATTTATCTGCCTCTGATTTTGTCAGCAATAGAAAAAGCCCAAGATGCCAACTACGAATTAGAGATGTCAACATTAAGCGCAGAAGTTTGAATATCAGAAAAGTGTATTAAAAGAGAATGGAAATATGAAATATGAACGCGCATTGGATTATCGAAACATGCATTCCAAAAGCTAAGCAAAGTACTAATTCACTCAAGTCCTGTAGACTCTTTAGAAAGGATGGGGCCACAATTCTCAAGTCCCGTACACTCCATGAGGAGCATGAGACCACAACTCTCAAATCCCGTAGACTCCCTAGGCAGTATGAGACTACAAGTCTCTGGTCCCATAAACTCCCTGGGTAGCATGGGGTGACAGCCAGCACGCTACACATTGCTTCTGTAGCTTCCATAGCAAGTAGTAGGTTTTTACATGATGGAATATCAAGCCCCCATACCCAACCGGTTTTAAATTCAGTTTTCCTTTTCCTCGTCTGGTCACCAACAACCTCTAAAGAGCCAGTCAGCCCTAATATTTAACCAATCGCTGGGGGAGAAGCGATGGATTCATATCTTTCCCAATAGTATTTGCGAGTAAGTGAATGCAATGAACTCGATTGGAATTTGAACTCGACTCTCCGATTTTCTCATTCGGCTATCCATCGCACCACTAGAACATCCACATAGCAAACGAAACGGCAAAATTTCTTTAGAATCCAAAAAAAAGAATACTGAACTATTATATAATATCAATCCTCTTGTGTGGCAGGACGATCTCTACATAGATGAGGAGAAAACGTAAAGCAACAGAAGTATGGTTCTACAGAGGGGTGCTGAGACGGAGCGAGTAAGCGAAGGGGAAGTCTTAAAGAAAATGGTAACAAAATGAACACATATACCCCAAATCAGAAAGAGACAGCTGACATTTCTTGGACATATAATGAGAAAGAAGGGCTTGAAGAACTTGACCCTCACAGGTTATATCGAGAGCAAGATTGTTAGAAAGCAGTTGGCTATTTACTTGACGAGCTTGTGTGAATGGATAGCGGAACTAGGGGCAGGAGGCTTGGTGAAGGCAAAAATGCAAGGGTTAGGAGGTTGTGGAGAGCTTTGATCATCCACGTCCTGAAGGGAGACGGATTATAGAAGAAAAAAAGATGCGCTCTGTCTCGAATCAAAATGTTGCTCCTGGACTCTTTGCCCATGATCAGAGTGTAGTATCTGTGCGCTCTGGGAAAAATGTTACGTACACACACACACACGCATACACACATGCGCGCGCATGTGCGTGGAATTTGATAATCTCTATTTTCTTGGTAATATTTGCCAGGCACGCGACTTACTTGGCGGTCGTCTCTTGGGGGACGTCCCATCAAGCAAATAACAAAGTTGAAATCTATTTTTAAATTAAGGCTCGGTTCTTTTTAGTTCATTTGGTTCTTCATGTAATGCTCGTTGAACGTAACAGTTTGAAATCAAGCCAAGAAAGAATATCAACATTTACTAGCCGAATTCCCAGACGTCTATGAAGCGGAAATTTAAAAAAAACATTTCAAAGTATAAATTAAAAATAAAATAGTTATTAACTTACATATTCTGCAATATCACGGTGATGATTTAGTAAACAAATGCATCAAAACTTTCATTCACATGATATTTACATGCTATTATCCTCATTGGACTATTTTCTTTGTTGTTGTTATCGCAACGTTTCGGCTGTTGTGCCTTCAGGGCCTTCATCAGATGGGTAACCTACAGTGAATACATGGTTGTTAACAAATGAATGAGGCCAAAATGCAAATTACAAATCGGAGATAACAATAAAAGTACAAAAATTTAAATATCTTGGAAGTGTTTTGTCAGAGGACGGAATGTGCGACACCGAAATCCGAAGGCGAATTGGGATAGCGAAAGATGCCTCCCAAAAGCTATGAAAAGTATTAAGAAACAGGAAAATCAAACAAGAACAAAAATTTAAATATCTAGGAAGTGTTTTATCAGAGGACGAAAAATGCGACACCGAAATCCGAAGGCGAATTGGGATAGCGAAAGATGCCTTCCAAAAGCTATGGAAAGTATTAAGAAACAGGAAAATCAAACAAGTACAAAAATTTAAATATCTAGGAAGTGTTTTATCAGAGGACGAAAAATGCGACACCGAAATCCGAAGGCGAATTGGGATAGCGAAAGATGCCTTCCAAAAGCTATGAAAAGTATTAAGAAACAGGAAAATCAAACAAGAACAAAAATTTAAATAACTAGGAAGTGTTTTATCAGAGGACGAAAAATGCGACACCGAAATCCGAAGGCGAATTGGGCTAGCGAAAGATGCCTTCCAAAAGCTATGAAAAGTATTAAGAAACAGGAAAATCAAACAAGAACAAAAATTTAAATATCTAGGAAGTGTTTTATCAGAGGACGAAAAATGCGACACCGAAATCCGAAGGTGAATTGGGATAGCGAAAGATGCCTTCCAAAAGCTATGAAAAGTATTAAGAAACAGGAAAATCAAACAAGAACAAAAATTTAAATATCTAGGAAGTGTTTTAATAGAGGATGGAATGTGCAACAGTGAAATCCGAAGGTGAATTGGGATAGCGAAAGACGTATTCCTAAATCATTTAGAAGCAGAAAAACTTTTGACAGTTTTCTAAGATCTGTAATGAATCAAACAAGTAAAATAAAATTTAAATATCTTGGAAGTGTTTTAGCAGAAGACGGAAAGTGTGATTCTGAAATCCGAAAACGTATTGGGATGGCCAAAGACGTATTCCAAAAGCTAAGCAGAGTATTTAGAGACAGAAAGACTTCATTATAAACAAAGGAAAGAGTACTGAATTGTTACGTGATATTTGTCCTCCTATATGGCAGCAAATGCTGGACAATCTCCTCAAAAATGAAGAAGAGGCTTGAAGCAACAGACATTTGTTCTACAGAAGGATGCTGAGGATACCATGAACCGAACATGTGAGCAACGACGAGATTTTAGAGAAAATGGAAACAAAAAGAAAACTTATACGTAACACCACGAAGAGGCAGTTGAAATTTCTGGGCCACATAATGAGGAAGGAGTGCTTGGGAAATCTGATACTCACAAGACAGATTGAGGGCAAGAAGGACAGAGGAAATCAACGCAAAACATACTGGATGGCGGAACAGGAAAAATAACGAAGAGGCAAAATTTATTAAGAAGTACAAAGGACAGGAAATTGTGGAGACCCGTGATCTCCTACGTCCTGAGGGGACACGGCACATAAAGAAGTCTTTCCTTTATTTTGCATTAATTCTAAAAGCTTAATGTTAATTTAGAGAAATATCAAAGGGAAAAATACTAAATGTTAGCGAAAAATTTTAATTTTCGTGAGTTTGACACTTTAATGTTTTTTCTCAAAAAGTTCATGTAATGATCCATTATCCTGAGTATGTAAGGAAGCATAAAATGTATCAGCTGAAATCCTATGAAATGGGGAAATATATTATAATCGATCTTAGTTAGCACGTACATTACGCCCTGCTAATGTCTCATAAATAATAGACTATTCCGTTTTGATCGCGAGGAAAGTCAGAAAAATCATATCAGAGACGCTGTTGGGTTTCAAATAAAGAAAGAAAGAAAGAGCGAGAGAGCTATAACGCTCCCATGTGTTTAACGTCTGCTTCAGTGAAATGGAAAAAACTTGTCAAATTCAAATCTTTTCATCTGTACCCTCTTACTTATTTAAATAATGACCTACATGACTGTTATTGCAATACTTGTTTAAATTGTTAAGCTCAAATATTCAACGATGCAATATAAGAATTTCCATGGTTATTTTATAGTCGTGGAATTCTCATTGAGTTTATTTATTCATTGAATATTATGATATATCAGAATATTCAAATAGGAAAACTCTGAAATTGTCACTGGTACTACTAGTATATTGTAATTCACCTACATCTTAAAATCTTGTGCCTATACACGAACAGGTTATGTTCATCGAACCATGCAGATTAAGTTTCAACACCAAAACATTCCACTCTTTGAACCAGTCAATGTAATGACTTCCAAAATTAGATTCTTGACGAGGTCTATAAATCAAGTGTATTTATTAGTATCATTTTTTCTAATCTTAGATTGGCGATTTTATTAG
Source organism: Acanthosepion esculentum (assembly GCA_964036315.1). NCBI lineage: Eukaryota > Metazoa > Mollusca > Cephalopoda > Sepiida > Sepiidae > Acanthosepion > Acanthosepion esculentum. The sequence continues at coordinate 116,323,076 of OZ038483.1, read as the reverse complement.
AAAAATTCCCCCATTTTGAAAAAAAAAAAAAAAAAAAAGAATACTCTGCCGGCTCATTATACTTTTAGATAAGATTAAAATGTTAAATGCGCTAAAAATTCACAAAAACACATTTTTTTTTACTAAGATTTAGTATTTTTACACTTGATTTCATTCAAAATTAACGCCGTTAAACTCTTGTAATTTTTGCAAAGTGTACAAGAGAGTAAAATGCATGGAAAACTTCTTTATAAACTATTAATACAGAAAAAATATCAAAACCTCAGGTTGAAAAAACTGAGATATGCATATTTGTGTATTTGCAGCAAGGCTTCTCTCTCACTCACACGTACTCTTTCTCTCTCTCTCTCTCTCTCTCTCTCTCTCTCTCTATATATATATATATATATATATATATATATATATATATATATATGTTTGAGTAAGTATCGTTATTTTTTTTCAAGTAAAGATCGAGTTTTAATAATTCTTTAGACCGGTAGGCATTGACTTCATTGTTTAAAAAGGGATGTCTACACAAATACGTGTACCCAATAACGTTTGAGTCATAAGAAGTAATCTCGGATTCAAATTTCATTAATTCCTCCCCCCACACACACACGCACACACACATACATATATATATATAGAGAGAGAGAGAGAGAAAGAGAGAGAGAAATAAAGGACGAAACGTGTCACCCCAAAACTTTTCCACTTTCTCATAGATTTCCCTAAAATTGTTCTTGATATATAAACATTTATATATCGTGCTCCCATATGTATATAACAAAAAATATGTTATACATATCACAAAAGATTCTGGAAACACAAACATAAAAAGTAGTGTAACTAAATCACAGTTCTGTAATTTTACTTGCCATAGAAAAAGGAAAAGATTCCCATTCTCACTCTTACCTGTACTTTGATCTTATTTTGTGTACCTATATTATTCAAGCTAATTCACCCTTCCTCCTGTTCACTAAAGCTAAACCTTCGTGATCCGGTGTGGCGTAATAAGATACCTACCTAAGTTGTAGGCCCATATTGCTTCAATCCAATACACTATCAAAAAACCACTTCCGTGAAATATTTGAAATGAAATTTTTAGTGCAATGACAAATTCACTGTTGTGGAACATACGTAAAAAAAAGCTATTTTCGGATTTATTATACTTACTTTCAAGTTAACTGGAATTTTTGCCAAGTCTCTAGTCATTCCTGACTAGAAATCAGTTATAATCTTAGTTACTGGATATATCTTTTCCAGTCAGACCTTCTCATAGAAAAAAAAGGACAGGGTAGTGGTATTACAAGGTTCCGATGGAACTAATCAATTTACACCTACCCACGTGGAATAAAATAATAATAATAAAAAAAAAAACTCATGCCATATTACATTCCTGTAAAATGATGTATTAATATGTATTTTCGATCAAGTTTACTGGTTTAATTAAGTTAATGCAAATGTTTCCAACGTCAATTTTATTTGAATAATCTTAGGAAAAAACTAAGAATTTTTTTAAAAAATTTATTCCGTGTGCATAATATTTAAGATTTAAATTTACTGCACGTGTATAATATTTAAAAATTGTTTACTGAAAAGTAATAATTTCATTTTTCATTATATGTCTCAGCTCAGATGATGCCAGAATAGACTTTACATTCAATGAAAAACTGATACTACATTAAAGAAAAAAGCCTTCATGTGCCAGGCGGTCAATCTTTAAGTTCATGCTATTCACTTATTATTATTTACATAACAGAGTTGTTTGCAATTAAGAGCCAAGGTTTCACAAAATATTTAGATATATATACATTTCCCGCAATGTAAGGGTGTGATGCTTTATTTTACATTCATCAAGAAAAGAGAAAAGCGTGAATTGAAAAAACATTTTATAGCATTAACATTCTCCCCAATGTTGAAATCCAAGCTAACAGATCAAGATCCAGAGTGATAAAGAAAAGACAAAAATTCATTCATCTTTATAAATTACAAAGAAGATTATCACTACATTAATTTATTATTTATTTAATTAGTTTGTTAACTAATTAATTTTTTTTTCTTTTGTGGGACTGGTTTTGTTTAAAATATTGGCTTTGCCTAAAGTATATTACATTATCTGCGTTGTAAAAAGAGCATATATTTTCATTTTTCTTGTTGATATTTTACAAGATATTCATTTTTAGTTTAAGTAACGTAGTAAAAATTTGTTTTCATGTGTGCATTTTGAAATAAGTCCTGATCTTCAGTAATTTGTGTTGGTTTAAGAAGGTGATTATAGCTATTTTTCCTCCAAACACATTTTTACAGTTCTTGGATGTATTGTTGTAGGCTGATGCTGATTTCGTTATTTTCTATGATATTTTTCGTGTAATTTGTTTTTTTATTTCCCATATATATTCAGAAAGGGTAGTGTTGTTTGCGTATCTTTTGTGTGCTTAGTTTCTATGTTTCAAAAGTCCTTCAGTTACTTCAATGTATATTATTCTTCGTTATCTGTTGCTTTACAGTAGCTTAGTATATTGTTTTGCAAGCAATTGCCGTTTAAGAGACATTCGTGCTTTGCTCTGCAGTTACAGGTGTGTTTGTTTTGTGCAGGAGATTTGTTGCATATTTTTCTGTTGTACTGTTTTATAATTTGTTTTATATTCTCGGCGCAACTGTAGTTGATTTTTACTGTGTTTCTGTTGAATATATTATGGGGAGTACTTGATGGGCGGAAATATTTGTGGATGAGTTTAATGAATATTTTCCGACGTTCGTTATTACGATGTTGTTGTACAGTAGGTTAAACCATAAAAAATGTTTTTGTACTGTCTGGTGTGGAGGTGGGTGTTGCCAAAACTCCAGTACTTTTTAGGGCTGTTTCATAATAATTTTTGATTTCGTTGAATTTGGTTTCATTAAAAGAATTGTTAGATAACCTATGGTTAATTGATTGTAGGATCTGCTTGATTATTTTTGGCGGGTTGTTGGGAGATGTGTGTAAAGTGGTTTGTCGTTGGGTTTTCTTTATATATATATATATATATATATTGTCATCCACAGACAGACTGCCTCGCTGCACCGCAGCCCACCAGTGTGGGCAGACGCCCGGTCGCCCCCGGCCAGAATCGAAAACCGGCTGAATTCGCGTCAGTCGGAAATTTTACCCTGAAGCCGTTGGCGCACGGCAGAGAAGAAGGTGAATTTAAGCGTATTTATATTTAGATAAACACACAGTGACTGAGAGAACTCGATTCGATTTACCGAAGAGTCTTGCATTATTAGCCGTAATAGTCACTGTTTACAAACCCACAAATCCTCCCCAGAGAGCTCAAGATATATAGATATATATATACACACACGTTCTATCCCTGATAGTTTGCCCATGAATATAGCATACCTTAAAACAATATTTTTATGATATATATATATATATATATATATATATATATATATATATATATATATATATAGATATATATATATATATAGAGAGAGAGAGAGAGAGAACAAACGAAATCTCCTTCTTACAAAAATAATAAAGTGGTTTCCTTTATACTCACACCTAACAGCCACTCTACAAAGATATTTGAGTCTCCGGTCAATGTTGTGTGTGTGTGTGTGCGTGCGTGCGTGCGTGATCAAACAAAGTATAAAAGCTGTTAAACGTCGCGTTGCACTGATGTGACGTGCGTTGTGTTCGGCTTCTTCAGAATGAAAGAAAATTGTGTGCAAGGAAGTAGCGTTGGCATTTTTTAGGATAAGAAGAGCAATAAATTAAATTACCTTATCAGATGCGACGACCAGAGAACAGAAAATATTTATTTGTTTGTTTTATATATATATATTATATTGGTATCTGTTGGGTTTAAAATCAGACCACACCGAGTAGATTTCCGTTTTTTTTATCTATTAGTTCCTATATCGCATTGTGTTCTCATTGCTTTTGCGATGATCGGTGATATTGTGTATGGTCCTTGTCTTAGGTTTATTTTCCAGAATTGTGAGATTAGCACACTCTCAATGCATTTTCCTCCCCGGGAATCCTTTTCTCCCCTAAGCAAACTGTAATGCATTAAGTTGAAATTGTGGTCTGATATGTTGTGGTCAAAGTAATTTAAAAATCTACTGGAATTAGTCGATGTCATGTCTTGGTAGACTTTATCTCGTAGTTGATTTATACAAGAAGAAATTATATATATATATATATATGTGTGTGTGTGTGTGTGTGTTATTATTGTAAACGTTATTTTTAGTGGGTACGTGAATATAAAGTCAGCAGACTTCGAAAGGTCCCAAAGTGAGATGTGCATTCCTTATCTAGATAATGGCACTTTATGTCATCATGGCTTCCCGTGGCGTAATTAATAAGGCACACTTCGGATAAAGGAGGAATGGATAAAGGTGATACAGGTTCAATTCCTACCGCGTAGTATATTTTTGTTTTTAAGGACATCTCGATTTCTAGGCCGGTTGGCGTTAATTTCACTGTTTAAAATAACAAGAATGTCAGCTGAAACACGTGTACCCACTAAAAAATAAATTATATATATATGTGGGGGTGGGCACCTCGGCGTGGTGTAATAGCAAGCTTGTCTCGCTAAAACAATTACGACTGAGTAGTGAGTTCGATCATCACTGTGTGCCCCCTACATTTGGCCTTGTGCCACATCTAAGCTACGCTTGGAAAATCACTATATATATATGTGTGTGTGTGTGCACGTGTGTTCTAGGATGTCAGTTAAACATCGTATGCTCAAAAAGTTCTGTGACCCGCAGATCGACTCTCCAAATAAGTTATCTGAATGTACATTCTTTGAAATAACTGTAAGTCAAACCCGGGGCTGTTTTTTTTTTTAACAGAAGTAGAGGCTCATCCCTTGTTTCCTGTTTAGGAAGGAGTCCACGGTTCCTTTCCTTTTCTCAGGTCTATTAAGTGGTGCTGTCATGAATTCTTTGTAATATATGTGGATGGTGGCAACGTCTCTTCATGCTGAGGGTACCGGGTTAACAGTTTTCTGGTTGCTGCTTCCCGACTGGTAGTTAGAATCTCGAATCCTTGCTTAGCATCTAGAAAGGCTGCTCTGATCAGCAGTCGCATAATATCGGTGTTATTGCCATGACATGTCGTACATGGTAGGGTCTCCCTGTAAGCACGTCCGGTGGGCAATCCCGAGGCCACACTATGTTGCAGTGTGCGCCAGTTCTCTTCCCGCACATGTTACATTAGACGACCGTCTGTTACTACTCCCCTAGGCCTTTTCCTTACCAAAATAACACACGATGACTATAAGATATAAAACTAAACCAAAGGTATAATACTAAATCAACTCAACAAAAAACACTTAAATTCCTCAACCTTTCTTTCTCCGACATTCGTGGTATTCGTACCAACTTTTGCAGTGTGGAATCGTTCTTCTTCGAAAAGTCTCCGGGCATCCTATCTCTCTGCGAAAGTAATCTTAACTCTTCAATCCCCTCCTCTGAGTTCTCCATTCCTGGCTATCTGCCTCTCTTCACGCTGGCTCTACTTCTACTCTAACAGATTCTTTTCTCACACTTCCCGCCTGTGGGACTTCCTTCCGTTTACTTGCTTCAATCTTAACTACAATCTTCAAAAATTTAAATGCAACGTCAATCGCCATCTTCTTGAGTCCCGTTCATCTTTCCTCAAATCCCCCTATACCCAGTCCTTTCTCTCACTTTCACTCTCTGTAACCCCCTGCGTACTAGTGAACTCACACTCTTTGGGTCTTGTCACTGGATCTAACTAACGCCTTTATCCACTGTGCCATGTGACCTCAAGGATAGAGGCATTAGTTAGATCCAGTGACAGGACCCAAAGAGTGTGAGTTCAATATCTGGTTACGGCAGTGGAGAACTTGGAGAGGAGAATTAACAGAAGATAACTGATAACTGACACCCATTAGACATGGCACGTGGAACTAGAACAGTCTACCCCAGCGAAAGAAATAAAGGGTTCAGTTCGACATTCCAACCACCTGAAGAAGGTCGGAGCGTACAACGGCCGAAACGTTGTGATAAATATGGCAACAAAGATGAGGACGATAGTCCGAACAATGTAAATAGTGTACATAATACTTCATCTCAGAAATATAGACATATATATATATATATATATATATATATATATATATATATATATATATATATATATATATATAATGAGGTAAATCGAATACTTTCAGTGAGGTTCGGAAAGCTTTTGACCACTGCCATGTATGTATTATGTTGTTGCACGGGCTGCTGCTGATTGTTGCTGGACTTGTTTTAACGGTCGAATGAAGGCATTTACTGATAATCCCCTTTAGAAAAAAAGGAAGGTGATGTTTCGACCAGTAGCAAACGAGCGAAAGAAAAGGCAAACGATTCGTCGCGCGCTCAAACAAAGAATAAAACAATATCATCGAGCAAGTGTGAATACATTTTAATAACAGCAATTGCAACAATTAAGTGAAGGAGAAAAGTCGTTCTCATAAGGGTTAAAGAGAATTCGTAAAAAGTCTAGAGAAGTAAATTTCGGGAAAACAAATATCTGTGTATGTACGGATGTGTGGGTACGTGCCTATGTAGGTGTGAAAATGTGAAAATATATATATATATATATATATATATATGTGTGTGTGTATGTGTGCGCGCGCGTGTGTGAATGTATGCGTATATATTTGTAGTGAACAAAACAAGATCTAGATTTAAAATTCAAATGCTAAGCACTGACTCATTGATTTTGTTAGAAATTAAAAAAGACTCGAATTTACAAACTTTGCTTAACACACACGCAAAAGTGAATCCAAAATAAAACTCATGAAATTTCACACCTTGATGCGAAATGTTTTTCGGCCAATAGAAAACTAGGAAACGTTTAAAAACAAAATTCAAATAATCTTCAATTCTCAGAAACAAATTCTTTTACAGACCTTTTCGCGAGCCGACGCGAAGTTTGTTCGTGGTCCAATGGAAAGGCCCGAAGCATATCCGGGAGTGAATTCCCAAATGACCTTTTCAAGCCCCACAAACAAAATAAAAGACGGGCAAGTTCACCTGTCACCAGAGAGAAGGAGACGAGCGTATTAACACGTCCCTTGACAAACGTCAAGCGATCGTTATTATTATCTCTACCTTTCTCCCTCACCTCTTTTATACTTGATAAACGAACGGAATATTTTAAGACTGAGCGATTACTTCAAAGACATTCCTACCCTACGATAACACTCATTCATACATACATACATACATACATACATACATACATACATACGTTCCTGCCTACGTACACATCAACTCATTTTTGCAAGGACTACTACGAACAATTTGACGACCTTATATCAACCAAAATACATTAATTTTATTTGTAGAGACCTTAATTGATTTATATGTATATAAATTTGTTCTTTCACTTTACAATTTGATTTTCTTGTTTTATACCCCTCTTATGGTGGGCTATCTAACTAACAAGGCCAAATCAAACTAATCTGTTTCAACACTCATACACTTCACTATAACTGATAACCCTCTATATATTTATGGATAGAAATAACTCATTTAGGAAGTTTATTTTCTGTGGTCGAAGTAGTTAGCTGTTCAAGTAAGTATTTTATCTCGCTTGTGTCGATCTTTTGGCATAAGAAGCATTTCTTCAGCGTGGTGTGAGTAATACGCCGCGTGTGCTTCTGTATATATTTACTGTGAGTTCTCCTGTGTGCGCTCTTGTGTGTAAATGCTATGAGTCCTTTTGCCTACACACATATATGTGCTTCCTGTGAAACCTCTTCTGTGTGTTTGCTGCAAGTTTCCTGTTTAACTTTCGGTTCGTTTTTAAGGCTGGAGGTAAGCTCCAAACGAAAGCCAAAATTTCATATTTTTGTCGTGTTCCCATTGTTGAAGAAGAATCACTTAATGTACTTACTACAACGTTTGTGTGAGGGTGTCAGCAAGTCTGTCTTTACGTGTCTATATTTAGATTTGATGAAATTATCATTGTAGAGGGAATTTAAAAATGTATTTTATTTATTTATTTATTTTATGTGTATTTTCGAAGTCCCAACAATTGAATTGTGAGTAAAAATTTAAGCGTAAGATATACATATGTGTCGCAGTTAGCTCCCCTTCATTTTCTTAACCCTTCACCAGGGGTCTCTCTCTCCCGGGAGTATAAATACTGGCTGACATTTCGCCTCTTTCTCTCTTTTCTCTGCTTACGCGCACGTGCGAGAACTACCTCGATTTCGGCCGCGGGCCGAAACCTCGCACCTGGGACGAGGTACAAAAACTTTCTGCTAAAATTTCCAATATGTGAACTCTAATACACAACCAGCGTTTCCCATATTCTGGGAACACGCTAAAACAAAATCCACCCGTACGGACATTCAAAACAACACACACATACACAACTTTCCATACAGACACTGAAACATTTTATTCATGTCTTCAATGTATTGTAACTCGTGTTTTAATCTATTTGTAATTCACGTATTAATATATATTTGTTTTGTACATATATATCGGTCTTGTTTGTTTCTTTGGACTCCATTAAAGTCCAACATTCTTATGTAGCTGGACCGGCCAGCGGAAGCCTTAACCTAGAGATAACTCATCTTCTCTTCTCACATTCACACCGCACCGGTCCACTACATATGGATCGAATTTAATTTTTCCTAAACGAAGAGTACTGCTGATGAAATATTGAAAAAATTACGTTCACATTGTTTGGTAATTTCGTTAATAGTAAATCTAAAGTTTTAAATTGCAGAAATAATTTTTTAGCTCTCGAGAACATATATGCTTTCGAATCTTAATTTCAGCTGAATTTTTTAAACGGTTTCAAAATGACAATCTGAAAATAAAACTGTTGTCAGACAGGTCTTTCCAACAGAACAGATAGGAATAGTCACCTGTTTTAAATAATCTTAACCAGACATCTACGATAAAACTGTCTAGGATATTTTCTTGTACTGAATATATATATATATATATATATATATATATATATATATATATGAAATAAAATTTTCATACCATCTCATATAATTGGTTTCTACGTAAGAAATTATAAATATATTTCTATGCACTGTGTTGCTTTAGAATTTGGGCGACCATGACTTTCCACAATTCTTATCTTTGTTGCTCTTAGCAATGTTTGTCTTTTTTACTATATCTCCCACTCCCTGTTCCGACATCAATTTACACAGACTCGTTAGGTAGGTTACTCTTTTTTTCTCTTTGTCCTTTTTGTTTTCACTATGACCTGTGTCAAATTTGCCAACCCTTCCTTCCTCTTTATTTGTCTTAGAAATTTCATCAGTCTTTCTGATTTCATCAGTATGTGTTCTTTTTTGTTTCTATTTTCCTTAAAATTCCCCATCCTCAGTTAAAGGTACTCTCAACATTCTTCTATATAACTAAAGTCTGTTACTTCAAGTCTTCTCTTCATATGTGAGGAAATTGTCCAGTATTCCCTGTTATATAGATGGATTGATATTACATAGTAGTTCTAAATTTACAAAACAAATAAATAAATTATTTATGTGAATAAATAAAATAATCAATAAAGATTTTTAAAAAAGAAAAAAAAGAAGAAGCAATCTAGAAGTGATAACCGTAAATAACCCTAACCATTATCCCTAAAAAAAAGATCTGGGAAGGACATTTTTCTTCCTTCACAAGTTCCCTTAACCCTCGAATGGTATATAGGCGGGACGGTTTTCACCAGATAACAAGTATAGATATTTTATACATATTATAATTTAGTTTCGATAAGTGACAAATTTCATTTTTAATTCATAACAGAAATAGAAATGAATTTATTGAAACAAAAAGCAAGTTCAGTTGACCATTGATGACAATTCCAGAACAAAGTAACTATAAACAATTTTTTTCTATCCTCTCCCACCTGCAATGATGGAGAAAGCATTACCTCGAACCATCGCCAGTGAGACACGCTGCAAGAGCCACTCCGTTTCGCGATGCTCGTCCCTTAATCGAGATGCAATCGCGCCAATCCTCCAAAGGAACGCCATCGAACGAGGGCCAATAACCCCAGAAATCTCCACTGCCACAGGAGTAAAAAAAAAAATCTATCAGCAAGAGAAGAATATTTAACTATTTTTTTTATCTCTGCGTCCCGGGCGACGGACCCCGGCTCAACCGCGGACCTGATCAAATTAACCTATTTGAGAGTGCAGTGCATTTGTGACCAGTGTAAGAATTTAATGTTGTTTGTGATTGCAATCCCCCAAAGGCTGCGAGAATTGATAAACAATATTCGTGATGATTATATCCACGATAGCACGCCAGGATACCCGCCACCAAGTGCTACGCCATTTGTGCTGCAACAAACAGTGCAACAGCTTTTAAACAGAAAAACACAACAGTCTTTACTATTTGAACATATTTAATATCCAAAAAGAAAAATAGGGGGAAAGTGTTTGCAGACAATGTGCGTCTGCGGATTTAGCTTAGGAGAAAAGGCGTCCGGGTATTTTAGCAACAGTCCTCATTGAATGAGAAGACCCTTTCCCTTCTCAGCTAGTTTCTTTAGGTAATAGTAATTTCTCTTGGGGTTTTCGGTCCTGATCTTTCGTAATCTGCTGCCGCCTGGATAACGAGGTGGAAGAAAAAAAATAATGTTTTTAAAAATCTGGCTCTTATATAATCAGAGTCACGTGACACTTACAGGGTTAGTGATTGGTCTTTACTTTAGCCATTCATCATCCTCGTTTTATTCTGTGTTTGATTAAACTTATTTTATGATTGATTATTCTAAATTTCAATACATTGTTTGTTTGTTTTTTACTGTGAGGAAGTATTTTTTTCATGTTCCAAGTTATTGGTAATGATTAACTCAGATGTTTTTAACTTTTAAAAAATTATAGTCGATATTAAATCTAAGGTATTACAAGGTTTATTTGATATATACCGGCGATAAATTTCGAATGCCATGTATGGAATTTTTACAAATAAAGTAAAGCAAAAATTATTTCCTTCCAATTATCACATTTATTTATTGATACGGGAATCTTTGTTTCGGAATATATATATATATATATATATATATATATATATATATATATATATATATATATATATATATATATATATATATATCATGTAATATGCAGAAACTAGAATTTTCGTAGTTACAACCAGCCATCTTATATTCACATTAAACACAAAGTACTGTTATCGTAGCCTAGCTGTAAACAAGTCTTTGATTACACATTCGTAACCTTGAATCTCTTCATATCAAGAATCCACGACTATCACAGATAGATCGGATCAAAACAGAAAAAAGAAAAATGGACGCCAACTATAAAAATAAAATCATGTGACCAATCAGCACAAACCAAGAAATATTTTCAACCAATGAAAATAAGGAAACCAGACTCCAAATATAATCGTTTCTAGAGCTTCTAAAAACTATGAATAATAATACATTTTGCACTTTGTTAGACAGTCGACATTTGAGCGTCAACAAGAACTCTAAGCTAATCACAACAATACAATCTTTTATCGTACGCACAACAGAACACTTCACGCTTGAACATTTTCCTCCTTGGTGAACTCTAAAAGACTTTAAATTTTATCGATAACACTTAAAAAAATCGCATACTAAGCAAACATTCCCTAATCTACGATAGACAGCTGTTATAAGATTTTTGATTGACTGTGTCGCGGTTAGCTCCTCCTCAGTCCCTTAATCCTTCAACAGGGGTCTCTCTCCCCTGGCTATAAATACTGGCTGACCCTTCGTCTCTCTCTCTCTCTCTCTCTCTCTCTCTCTCTCTCTCTCTCTCTCTCTCTCTCTCTCTCTCTCTCTCTCTTCCGACTCAGGCCTTGGGCCGCCACCTCGCGTGGAGATGAGGTAAAATCTCTCTTTTTCCACTTAGGCCAGTGACCTCTCACAGATACAGCGTTTCCCAAATTCTGGGAACACACCAAGAACAATACACGTACGTACGAACACTCACAACACACACACATAATTTCTCCATACAAACACTATGTAACTGTTCATGTCTTTGTGTAACTTGCCATTAATATATATTTGTTTACCCATATATGTCGGTCTTGTTTGTTTTCTTTGAACTTGATTAAAGTCCCACATTCCCACGTAGCTGAACCGGCTAGCAGGAAATTTTAACCTTCTGATACCTCTTCACATCTCCACCCGCACAGTCCGCTACAACTGATTTGTTTTTACGGCTTATCAACCCTTGCAGGTTATTTTAAAGTCAGAAGACATTTGACTTTCTCTCTTCTCCTCCGCTCCCAACAAAAATCATTTTAAATAAGATGTTTCCGAGGTTGACACGAAATAATAACAGAATGCTGTTTTTTCTATACAAATTTGAAGTATTTTTGTCATAGAAACATTAGCGACAAAACACCATTTATGCATATATGTTCCTTTTTTTTAATCATTTCAACCCAAGAAAGGCAATAAAGCCACTAAGACAAAGAGTTACTGAGAAAGAAAATCTTTTATTTTCTTTCTCAGTAACTCTTTGTCTTAGTGGCTTTATTGCCTTTCAAGGAGGCAGAAGATAACGACTGGCATCGCATTTAAATTTGTGAAGATCGTTAGGAAAGCAGTTAGACAGAAGAGAGTTGTATCAGCAATAACTATGAACACTTTGGCGGTTGACCTAGAGAAGCGAAAGCCACATAATCTGTCTGAAATAAGACCCTGCGGGTTGAGATGCTTAACCAATTCGGAATCGCTAGTACTTTGCCAAAGAGAAATAGAAGACTAAGAGATTGATAGTTCGAATGATAAGAATTTATCAAATTGTGTGTACAGCCATTTCTCACTTAACGATCTAGTTCCATACCAACAACTCGGTCACTAAATGAGAAGCCATACTTGACAAATATGACAGCAGTACTCCATTTTAGGTCTGATTTGACTCTTGTAAAAATAGAGTATAGTAGAAAGAGTCAGGTACTTACAGGAGCAGTACGAGGTACCGACCTTAATAATAATAATAAAACGACATATTTTATTCAATGCAGCATACTCAAATTTGCATAACTTGTAGAACGTACGCAAGTAACCCTAAGTGAGAATTACAATTACTTAAGTACATTAGTAAGCCTACATAAAATGTTTAAGAAACAGATTTTCCAGTATCTTAGCCAAATTTAGCCGCCAGCCTATTTGCAAATACGTTGGTTCGTGCGCATTAAGTAGGGAACCAAAAACCAGTAGCATAAACTCGCCAAACCAAATGATAGACGAAAGGACTTTTTATGAGTGAGCGGTATGTATATCGTTTGAATTCGTCGTCATTCTGACATATCTCCACCGTCAAAAATTCAGTGTAGCTACTAAAATACCTTTTAAAACCGGTTAGCATTCACTCTTTATATAAAATGTTTTATTTTTAAAAATAGGTTATTTTTACCTATTGCGTGTTTCTTTTTTAAACTTTTGCAAACGCCACAAAAGTAAACAGTGTTGTGGCGTTTGCAAAAGTTTTATACTTAAATCATTTCATGTAGGCTCGCATAGACTTACACTGTCAAAAAATCTCTTCTCAAATTAAATACTAAAGCCTTAAGATGTTCAAGATGGCGCACCAGGCACGAAATGTTTTGCTTGAATGTTGGGTGCAAAATATGTTAGAACATACGAGCACAAATTCTATTTTTGATTAAAAAAAGAAATTAAAGACTCGATAAGATTCAAGAGAAAATGAAAGAAAACAGTAAAATAAGGTAAGAAAAAACGAAAAAAGAAAGAGAAAACATTCAAGTGGAGAGAAAAATAAAAACAACGCCTCCTCCAAAGTTCCTTATGGATATAAATAAACTGGTAGGTTGTTTTGTTTTGTTTTTTTTGCTCTATAGTCGTCGAGATCTCGTACTGATAAGTCACAGTAATTAGAGATTCTATAGAACAATGTCCATGTAGGCATAAAAACTAGGTTTTTAATGCCCCTCCTGCCTAAAAAATAAATGAATAAACTAGGAAAGAAAAGAGTAGACAAGAATTGAAGAAAGGTAGTAAAGAAATAACAAATACGAATCAGAAAAAGTAGAAAAAATGGCAGTCGTTCCGGTTCTCGTTCTTGTTGATAAGAACTGATATTTTTATAAATGGCCGATTTCGTAAAGCATGAAATTTCTTGACAACCGCTCGTTTTTCACAAAAATGTTTATTTTTTTATCATTATTAGACTAGGAATATCTGCTAAAACGCTCGGTCGTCAGTATGGCATTTTATCGGCGTAATTATGAAAGCCTGTTATTCGCTAAAAGACACTTTTAGTTTGCGCGCTCCAACCTTCTTCCTGAAAGATGTAATATCAATCCTCTTATGTATTAATGAATGCTTAACAATTTACTCGCAAATGAAGAGGAAACTCAATACAATAGAAACTAGGTTCTACAGAAGGCTACTGGGAATACCCTGGACAGAACATGAGAGCAACGAGAAAGTTTTTATGAAAAATGGGAATGAAAAAAAAAAGAAAAAGAAAATTTCTGAGACTCCCGAGGAAAAGCATCTTGGAGAATTTGACACTCAGAGGATATATTAAATGCAATAGGGACGGAGAAAACAGCGAGTAACCAAATTAATGAGCTTGTGTAAATAAATGGCAGAACATAGACTGGTGCTTACTACTTATTGTTAAGAGCTTAGGACGTTGTGGAGAGTAATGATCGCCCACGTCCTGAAGGGATACGGCACATAGAAGAGAGAGATGGATTTCAATCTGAAAATGTTCTAATTAAGCTCAAAATAAATATGTTCAAATATATATTTATACGCACTTCAACATTGTATTTCGTTTAATTTTGTTTATTCATTGATCACAGTAGAGTAATGGTCAACGAGCCAGTTTAGCATACAATTGATTAGATCCTTACTGTTGTGTCGTGTATAGTGCTAAATACTATAATCTACCTGTTCTAGTTGGTGTCAGTTTATATATATGAGCTACCTGCTCATATGCAAATTATACTAATTTGCATATCACCACACTTACGTTTTACCTTGTTCCGTACTAAGGTAAATATCAACAAGAAAATAAGTCGCGTCGGCCTTTACTATTCAAATGGATGATCAGACATATCGCCCTGTACCAAGTAAACTTAGTAATTAGCAACAAAAAAAGGTAATTAAATGTGGATTATGGGTTAGTAAGCTAACCTCACAGATCATTCCTACTGTATTGAGTTCGATATTTGCTGGAGAATGTAGTTATGGAGTTGTGTTAAAAAGCGGACTTAGTAAAAAATTGAAGAGCTTCTTTTGTTTGTCTCCACCAAAAGTTAACAGCCACGGAAACCTAAAAAGGAAAAATAAGACTAAACGGCAATTTCTTTTTCTCGCCGACTATAAACTCGATTCGTGGTATTCATTAGAGATTCAATTTTAACAGTAATTTGATCTGGTGGAATCAAAACTTTTCAAACGACCAGACGTGTCCATCTTTTTAATTGTGTTCCAGATCAGTCACGTCGTTGTCGGCTTTGCTGGAAGAAAGAGATTAATATTGTCAAAAGTAATAAGAAAAAAAAAATAGCAATATAGGAAATAGTATTTTATTACTCTTCACCAAATCAAAATTTTCGTAACCAATGGGAACTGATACGTCAAGTTTACTTGACTTGTTCCTCACTCACCAGGATTAGGGTTAGTGCTAGGTTTTTAATTTTCATCGTCAGGACTAATGAAAAACACCCCCGGCATTTTGGGAGAAAAAGAAAATGCAGTTATTTATTTACTTATTTTTAGGCTTCCGTATTTTAAAATTATTGTCATTTGATTTTTGGCTGGATGAAAGTAAAAAGATCTAATATCGAGATTGGGTTTTTAAAAAAAAAAACAAGAATGATTCTGGATTAAAACTAGAAAAAAAAAGTCGCTCTCTTCCAAAATTCGTGATGCACAAACATTTTTTCTGTCCGTTTCGTATGGATAAACAAAATCGAAGTCCTATTTTTATTTTTTATTTTTTTGTGCCTTTACTAGCCAAATAAAAGCTGTGGGTATGGATTATGAGTCAGCAACGGTGGAAGAATAGATGGAGATGAGTAGAGTACACCTGTTCAGGAGGAAGCGAATCGAGCAAATCAGATGTTTGCGACAGTTGGTGGGCAGGGAAATCAACGGTTATAGAGTTTCCAGACACCCATTACCCCCACCACTACACTAACACAGACACATTTTACAACCTTAACTGTCTGCTCACTGCAGATCGATATTCTTTGTTGTAGCTGGACACGTAAGTACAAATGTTCAACGTTACTCTGCGAGACAGGTTGTTTAGCCGCCAGGTGAACAAGGCGATTTAACTATTTGCTATCTCTCTCTTTCTCTGTCTCTCTTTGAGTGTGGGTTCAAGTGATTTCGACAGCAGTTTATGGCACAGAAGTCCCAGGCAATGTTGTGAATCCGAAGTATACCATATTTCAAATTATCGACTTTAAATTACAGTTTACTGCCTCGGGATCAGTTCTGTCCAATCAAAACATTTCCTGCCTTTGTTCACACACCCGCAAACAAGCCAATTTCGGAGACTTCTAATCGCCATTAAAACAGTGCAACAATGAATTCATAAAATGTTGCATTTGTGGCGTCGAATTTTTCGTCTGGTTTGTTCAACTTATCTTTCTTTTCTTTAACTCTCTCTCTCATACACACACAAGCATACAAACACATACACACACACACACACACACACACACGTTTCCGCCTGTTTCTCGATTCGCCAGCGAGAAGTGCCAATATCTCACGTTCGTAGTAATATTTATTTTTATACATGAAACATCAATTATTAATTTTTAACTAGTATTTAATTCATTTTTGTTGCTCGTTTACACCTAGCAGTAAGTCCATGTAATTGTCTTAAATCGTCTGAATATCTTAGATGAATCATTGTCATTATTATTCATTTTTGACTCGTAAACCTTTCATCTTAATTTGTCGCTTGTTTAGTACTAAGTAGATTTAATACATAGTCTTAACGTGTCTGAATTTCTTAGATGAAGCATTGTCATTATTATTAATTTCGACGGAGTAATGGATAGCGGCTCGAATGGAGGAATCGGAGAGCCGAGTTCGAAATCCAGTCGAATCCATTACATTCACACATGCTAATACTCTTGGGAAAGGTATGAATCCTCTTCTCCCCCCCCCCAAGCTATGGGTAAATAGCAGGACAGACCGGGTTCTATAGCCTTGGATGGCAACTGGTCTACCGCAGAAAAAAATGGCAACCTACTGCGGGAAAAAAATCTGTCTCGTCAGTCATGTATCGAAAGATGCATGATCGCCTAAGTGTGTATCACTCATGGCACATAACTGACTGACTGATTTCTTTCATCTCATTTTGTTGCTTGTTTACACCTCGTTATAATACGTAATAGTCTGAGGTTATCTGAATTTCCTAGATGAAGCATTGTCCTTATTATTAATTTTTCCACTAATATTTATTTTCTTTAAAAAAATTCTAAGTTGATTTTTATCGCAACCCCCAGACTGCCATTCTACAACGATTAGTAAGCAAAGCAGATCGGAAGTAACAAAAACAGTCTCCGGTGAGATTCAGTCTGGCATTCATTTTCCTCGGGAAGCCTGCTTTAACGCGACAGCTGCCTTATTGCTTAGGTCGTAGAGACTACTGGGTTCAGCGATTCACATTTAACCATATAGTTATTCCTTCTTCCGTCTTTTAATAGCGGAGGTAAAACAGCTGTGCCGTTAAGATTAGCGTCTTGAAGCCAAAGTGATACAAGTCCGAATCTCGATGGTCATTTTTTTTTTTAAATTTCCGATCCATATTGCATTCTGGTGTCCGCAGAATGAGAGTCTGATAGTTGTGATAAAAAGCAACTGAAATTAAGATGAAAGAAATCCTAGAAAAATTAATAACGATTATCAGCCTTGTATAATGTTACTAGCTCCTAATACATAATAATATTTTTTTTTAAATCCGTAAACCTCTAGGGTCGTGGGGGCACTACATGTACTGCCGCAGAAGTAGCAGTGGTATTTCCAGTGCAAGATAGCCTGACAGAGCCCAACACTCTCCAGGTTAGTTTTGAATTCAAAGTTCTTCTAGGCCGGTTGCCACCCAAGGCTATAGGACCCAGGCTATTTATTCGTATTTGGGAGGGAAGAGAAGAGATGGATTCTTACCTTTACCAATGATATTAGCACGTAAGTGAGTGTAATGAACTCGATTGGAATTCGAACTCGGCTCTCAAATTTCTCAATCCGAGCCGCTAATCTTACCACTCTGCCTCCGTAAACTATATTAATTGACCCTAAACAAAGCTCTTACTCTTTTCATATCTCAAGTTGTTTATGATAAAAGTATATTGTGATTTCTAATTATTTAAAATTATTTACTCAAACGTTCATTATTTGTACTCATTTGACTTGTATAATCGAAGAAAACTTGCTGGGCCAGTTTCACATGTTCAAAATGTTATCGTTTTCGTATGTTCCCCTAAATCGTTGGTTTTGTCACATGGTATCTCAGAGTCTAACATTTTCTTCACACTGCTGAAATGTTCATTAATCTGCTGATCCATCTTTCCTGACTATCTACTCTGAACCGTGTCGTGAATGAATACTAATTAAACCAGACAGCCGCTTCCATTATATGCGAACCGTTAGGTTTCAAGCCATCTTTCAGCATTTTGGCAGGTTTCGGTTTGATTTGGTTTGGTTTGGTTTATTTTATTTTACGGCATATCAACATCAATTATTTAATGCCGACAAGGTTTTTAGGATAGGTTCGTATGAATAGAATATGAATTCTTTGTAAGAAATCAGTTTGTAGAACGGGTTTCACTGATGTATTTTTGTAAAGAGGGTTTTTGTCGAGAGTCAAATGTATTATTTTTTTTCGAAAAATGTATTGCTGGTATTTTTACTATAAAAATCTATTTTTGCACTTTAAATATTTAACCCCTAAACTGGTTTGGGGGTTAACTATTTTCTCATAGCTGGGACCCTAGCAGGTGCTACCATCCCTGGTCAGTGTGGAACTGGGAACAACGGCAATTAAGAGGTGGTTCCACGCTCCTGAAAACCTCCTTATCAGAAGCCTTGCTGTCGGATGTAATTTATCGTCATACATAGGACGATGGGAGGTTTCGATTTCCGTTCTTTTAACTGATTGAAAGTTATCTTGAGTAGTCCTCTTCTCAGTTCTTTTTTTTCAAGAATATTCCTTTTTTATTACCCTGAATCAGACACACTATCGCCTTAAAGAGGCTCAGAAACAAAGCTTATCAAAAACTCCTACCCGAACATCTTGTAGTGAGTCCCGATAAAAGTAAAATATATAAGCAAAAATAAAAAGCATTCAATTTAAAAAAGAAGGCATTTGCGTTTTCCTTTAACACTCTTGTCTCTTTCTTTCTCTCTTTCACAAAACTTCTCTCAACTAATGAGAAGGCACCCCTCAAATAAAAAGTGAAAGAAGAAACGAGTGAACCCGGCCGAAAAACGCCGGAAATTTTCAGGATCAGAGCTTACTTATTTGTAACTGAAAAATACCAACAATCAGGGAGGTTATATGCATAACTTCCGTTATAAAAAAATGAAAAAGAAAGAAAAGCCAAATAAATAAAATAATTTTGACCAATCAAAAAAAACTGACACAAATTTACTTTTGATGTTAACCAAAACCAATGTTCGCACCAGAGTCTCGGAGCCTGGTCAAAATGATATCAGCTGACACATCCGAGCTAGAAGCAGAAAGGATGGCGAGAATAACGAACAGAGACGTGACAACGGCAAAACCAGCCATGCGTGACGCGTGAAGTAGTTAAAAGGTCAACTGCTTATATTTCTGCTTTGCTTAGGGCCGAAAAAACACAGTAGATTGACACTAACCTAATTTCTAATATTACTACCAAAAACCACCACCTCCGGACGTTCTCCAATCATACTAACAATATCCGCTTTATAAACGAACATTTTGCTACACTGAATACCAAAGGACTCACTCTAAGGCAAATAAATAAAAATATATTATTTACCTTGTTCTAGTTCGTTTTATGTCCTATGTTTCTGAAAAAACATGACCAAGAATATCTACAACACTACACCCACAACCTCATTAGTTGTAAATGTCTTCGCTCAAAGGTAGAGGAAACGAACACATGACCGCATTTTTTCACATAAAATTTTATCTGATTTCTGTTGTTATTTACTCAAAAGTTCATTATTTGTGTTCATCTGACTTTTTGTTAAACTGGTTTTGCGACGAATTGTCGAATTTTGAGTTATTTAACGTCGAATTTTTTGTATAGGACATAATCAAAATTCTCCCAGCATGCAACAAAAACCTTTCCCGCCTATTCTTTATGCCTAAAAACGCTCAACTCATTCTCTTTCGCGACCCGACTTAAAAAAGACAGGACGTCTGTTTCATTTCCTCTCGTAGTACTATGTCATACAACGAATTGATTTACTTATTTTTGTATCACATACAAACCTTATCGCACCTTAAGTAAATATGCACACCAGTACAATAAAATAAAGATATTTTCATTTTACCATTTCAACAAACTTTCACTTGTTATTTCTTTGTTGGTTTTTGTTCCTTGTACACGACATTATTTCTGCTCGTAAGATGTGAGTGACCCACAGGATCACCTAGTAGCAGGCTCGCAGAAATTACTGCTGAATACATGTATGTATTATTGATAAATGTCTATTTTTATATTTTTACGGAATATTAGAAATTATTCTCATAATTGTATCACTCTTACTGCTGTTACCATACTACTACTAAGTAGTAAGGTCTCTAATCCTGCCAACGTATGTACCGGGCCCTTCGGAGATCGTTATATGATCTCCTACCCACTTACCTCTCGCTTTAACTTTTAATTAGCATCTGAAAGTCATTTGGAATGTGCAAGTCATTTCCTATAATCAAACATGATATACCCATCAAACGTGTGTGGTCAACAGATTATCAAAGATATGGCTTTATATGTGACGATATTTGAGAATTTCAAGTTTAGACAGTCGAATCTGTTGGCTATTCACGTATCTACAAAGGTTTGTTATCTGTAATGGCGCTAACCTAATCCTGCCTGGAACGGAGTAGGGCAGGTCGATTTTGGAACCCTGGTATTGCACTCAAATCAAAAGTTGGGGTTTGACATGATAAATATTGACACCATTTTTTTCAAAATCGTTACCGTTTCTTTTTTTTCTTTTTTTTTTTTTTTTTTGAGAAAACGGGTTTAAAGATTAAGTTTAGGTTCAAAATCGTAGCGTCGGAATTTCAATCCGGTAATCAGTGAAAGCCTCATAGCACAAATATTTTCTAAAGCTTTACAAATTGTATATGGACAAGATGTATGGCACAAGCACATTATTACTAAATCATTGTGCCATAAAATAAGACCATGATTTACTTCAAAGGGAAATTATACTGAACAATTTAACTATATTATGATGTAATATATTATACAGTGCTGTAGTTTTAATGTAATTTTCAATAAACAATACAAATTTAAAACATTTTGTCTTATAATTTGTGCCCAGCAATATTGTGGTGTTATATACTCTTTTATCTATTTTTTGTTTTTATTATGATCTAATAAATCTTATTCATTGAGTAACCTTTTTTTGTAATCTTTTACAATTTTTTTTTTGTACAGTAAAAAATATACATATTTTGCGTGATGATTCATAATTGGACCAGGTTTTAATATATTTTCCATTCAATGTATTTAATACAAAAAATATCAACTTTATTTGGATTTATTCTTGAAATAGTAATTTTTTGAAATCAGTTTGTAAGCAAATACCTACGGAAATTAGTTATTTCTGTACATTTTTTTCAGATGATATTAAAAGCTAAATGCTCAAAAATTGGTAATAAGCTATGAATCTAATTTTTCGTAGCAATACCTATCATATTAAATGCCAACATCCACATTGCGTGCAATGTTGATTTTCTAAGAGTAGTGAAAAACAACTCGACCTATTCTTATAGGGCTGTCGACGAGTGTGGGCGTGGGGCATAGCAGAGCCTGTCCTCTCTCTCCCCCAGGGAATCATTTGGCCTACCCTAGGAAAATGATGTGAGCAAACTCTTGCTTTGAATGTACTAATTGCAATATGAGTGTCATACAGATAATGAATACATACCTACAGTACTTGTTACATTCGCACTTGTACTTCCTAACAAACTTGTATTTCAAATCATTGCTACCGAATCGTGATTTCGGTCCCCACACTTTTGGTGATGTTCCAGAAAGAACAAAATCTTTATTAAATGAAGAACTGTTATGTGGAAAAGGCTAGTAGGTTTTATTAATAAAAAAGTAAAATTATCTACATTATAAGTTCATTTATTTCATGCCATGCTCCTTCAGGATGTTGACGATTATGACTCTCCTCGGGTTCCTTTATTAACTGTGAATTACCATGACTTCTTGGAAAAGATAGTGGAGTGGCTCCCTTTGGGTAGCAGCCAGTCTATGAAATAAAATAAAAACAAAAACTAGACCTCTATAAATAATGGTGTACACCAGGTTCATATTTTATTTTATAGAAAGGGACTTAAAATTAAATAACAGCCGAAAACTTAATAATCACAGTATTAACCTGGCAAATGCCAAGGACAAATGGTCACGACACCCCACACGTACGCACATCAGCGCAGGCAGGCGAACGAGCGCGAATGCACAGCTGCAGAGACGGGCGCGTGGATACACGCGCACAAACGCACGCATGAACACAAAAAACAGAAAAAACTTACATCAATGTTAAATGTATATAAAAAGGAAAAGATCGGAAAAACATAGGCAATAAATTACTGATACCCGTTGAAGAGTAAACGGACAGGTCCGTCTACGAAACTCTGGAGTCGGATACTGAAGGTAACATTCACAGCTAAGTGACAAACATTTACTCACATTTAATCCTATATATGTATGTGTGTGTGTGTGTGTGTGTGTGCGCGCGCGCGTTATTTTTATGGATAGTCATATTCAAGTAGATGCTCTGTTTTTTTAATTAAACAATATTTTTTTTATCCAGTTACATCTACCGGCCTGAATATTCGAGCAAGAATGTGCTTCAGAGGTCTCATCCTGGGTTAAAGCTGGAATTGACGCTTTCATCCCCTCAAGGAAATTCAAGGTCAAATCGCGCTCCTCCCCGTGGTTCTCCGCTGCTTCCTCAGCCGCCATTGCCCATAGGAACAACTTCTTCCACCGATTTCGTAGAGATATGTCCGACTGCAATAGACGCCTCTTTGCCTCCGCCCGTAACGAGTGTAAGCGTGTCCTCAACAAAGCTAAGTCTCTATTTGCTGCTCGGAAGAAGGAACGCATCGCATCTCGCAAATTCGGCTCCAAGGATTATTGGCGTCGCTGCAAGAGCGTTCTGAACAATTGCAAACCCTCTATACCTCCTCTATTCAACCAGTTTGAGGTCCTGACCTCCTCTGCCGACAAGGCTGAATGCTTTGCTCGGAAATTTTCTTTCAACTCAACGCTTGAATCTTTCGGTGTACCCATACCCGATTTCCCTCTCAGAACTGAAGCCCTTTTGAGCGGGTTACACATATCCCCGTCATTGGTACTGGGCATTATCTCTAATCTAGACTCCACAAGGCTAGTGGTGGGGATGGGATACCAGCCATTGTCTTGAAGAAATGCGCGCCTAAATTGGCGCCCGCCCTCTCTAAATTATACAACTATTGCCTCAAGGAATCTTGTTTTCCTGACTGCTGGAAGTCCTCATCCATTGTTCCTGTCTTTAAGAACTCTGGCGACCCCTCCGACCCTTCTAATTACCGTCCTATCAGTCTCCTACCCGTCTTTGGCAAGGTCTTCGAAGCCCTTATCAACACCGAAGTGGTTAACCACCTTACATCACATGATCTGCTCTCTGACAAGCAATATGGATTCCGCTTTGCCCGATCTACAGCTGATGTGTTTACGGCCATCACTGAATTTGTCTACCAAGCTCTTCATAATAACGGAGAAGCTCGCGCCGTGGCCCTTGACATATCCAAGGCGTTTGATAGGGTTTGGCATGCTGGCCTGCTTCGCAAGCTCCAGGGCTATGGTATTACAGGTCGATTGCTTGACCTAATACTATCATTCCTGTCAAACCATGAATTGAAGATCGTTCTCAACGGATTCTCCCCCAGCTCCTATCCCACGAACGCAGGTGTTCCGCAAGGCTCCATCCTAGGCCCTACCCTGTTCCTTATATTCATAAATGATCTTCCTGACGCCATTGATTCCCAAGTTGGTATCTACGCGGATGAAACCACAATTTACTCCTGCCTCAGAAACAAATCTAGTGTCGCTGACAAAATTAACCTGGCCGTTCGTCTCGAAAAGGACCTTCAACCGGTTGTGAACTGAGGCAGGAATTGGCTGGTTAACTTTAATGCCTCCAAAACAAAACTGCTCTCCATTAATCACCACAGGGATCCTTCCCTGCATCCCATTAGAATGTCTGAAGCTCAACTTCTCGAGAGCTCCTCTCTGCGGCTGCTCGGTCTCACGCTGTCTGCTGACCTGAGATGGAACAAATACATTGAATCGATTGCTTCATCCACCGCAAGGAAAGTTGGCTCTCTGTGCCGGGCCAGGAAATTTTTCTCCCCGGAATCGATCCTCCAAATTTACAAATCAACCATCCGCCCTTGCATGGAGTATTGCTGCCATATATGGTCTGGAGCCCCTTCTGTTTGCCTCGGGGTTCTTGATAAGATCCAGAGACGGGTATGCAATGTAATTGGCCCTGATCTGGCTTCTTATCTGCAGTCTCTCTCTCACAGACGTGCTGTCGCCTCTCTTTGTCTCTTTTACAAATACTTCCATGGTAATTGCTCCGATGAGCTGCTATCGCTGGTTCCCAGGCTCCATGAATTCAAGCGTCATACGAGGCTGGCATCCCGTTCCCACCCTTTCACTGTTGAAACTATTAAGTGTAGACGTCTCTTTTACTCCAATAGCTTCATATCTCGCACCTAACACCTGTGGAACTCCCTTCCCTATTCCTGTTTTCCTGGCAACTATAATCTCCAACTATTTAAATGTAACGTCAATCGACATCTCCAGTTGCATTGATCTACTATCCTTCTCCACATCCTTTCCTCTATCATCCCTATCTGCTCTTGCTTCAAATCCTCTGTAACCCCTTGCGTGCTAGTGGCTTTCAGCCTTGCCTGGGGTGAAAAGCTTTAAAAAAAATGTAGTTAGATAAAAAATACTGTTGAATTAAAAAGACAGAGCATCTAATGGAATATGAGTAGCCATAAAAACTAACGTTTAAACAAAATGAATTAAATATAAAAATATGTCGCATAATCCATTTCTTGAAAATAAATTGTCATTGTTTACGACGAAAACTTTAAATTGTCATTGTTTACGACGTAAACTTTACGTTAGGATACGATTCAGAGCAGATATGGATGTCTCAAGTATCGGCAGAGAGTGTGTGTTCAAAAGCACTATTTCGGGCTTTGTTTGACAGATCCAATGACGTGTCTGCATAGGGGATGCATATTTTTCAAATATATATATATATATATATATATATATATATATATATATTTGTGTAGGTATGTCCAATATTTCGCTAAAAAGTGGTATACCTTGACGACAAAAGGTCCCCAAATTGATAAAACAATTTTTAACGTTTAAATATTTATGTTGTTATTAAAGAGGAAAGACCAAAGTATTTTCTGAATATTTTTTCAGATTTTTTAATCCTTCCTATAAATGTTAAACATTTTATTAAAAAATCTTGTTTTTTTTCGAGTCAAAAAATTTCGTAAAATCGAACTTATCGACATTTCTGTCGGAAAGATCATAGTTTGTTAGTTAAAAAATCATGAAAAATCAATTACACCTTTTTCTTTTGTTATCTTAGGAAATTTAGAATGATTAAAGTATACTTAATGTAATTTGAAAGAAACATTACTTACATTTTTAGCAGAAAATTTTTTAAGAGAGATATTTCCCACCGGGGTGGTCTATTTTCACAGGCGTTGATTGATGTACGTCAATATATTCACAACTTACGGTACGGAAATTTATTGGATGGTAGCACAGAAGTGATATAATTCGTTCTAATTTTAAGTGAATCTAGTTAGTAGATTTTTTTTTTTTAAATTCACTTTCAAATTTTTTTTTTTTTTTTACCTTACGTCTGAGGAAGAATTCTGCACTGAAAATAACATTTAAATTATGAAAGAA
Source organism: Acanthosepion esculentum (assembly GCA_964036315.1). NCBI lineage: Eukaryota > Metazoa > Mollusca > Cephalopoda > Sepiida > Sepiidae > Acanthosepion > Acanthosepion esculentum. The sequence continues at coordinate 116,296,883 of OZ038483.1, read as the reverse complement.
AATCAAATTTTACAAGTAAAAATAAAACAGTAAAAATAAAACAGTAAAAAAAATTCATTTTTTAAATTGAGGTTTAGTATTTCAGTCATGAAATATTTTTCTGAGAATATAAAAATTACATGAAACACCATTAATTGAAACGGGTTAACTTAATGAAATGAGATTTTATTTCTTTTTTATTAAGGCAGATTTTTTTCTATTTATTAATAATTATATGGCAGCAATTTTAATATGAGTTTTATTTTATTTATTAATAAAATTAACATGCTATGTTGGTTTTGTTTTGACTCAACAAGTATTTTTTAGTTTGAGTAGTAGCGAGCTAACTCCAGAAAATTTAAACTCCAAAAATCCTTTTAATTGATAATTTGTCGTGTGGATAATAATTCCAAAGTAATGTACAATGAATTTATGCATTCGATTTCAAACTTGAAAATTTGGGTGGACTTCCAAGGGCGTTTTTTTTTTTTTGTAATTGTAAATAGTCGATATTTTCTTTTATCCCACTATTCGATTATATTTGAATAGAAAAAGAAAAAAATTGAAAATAATACGACGATATTCAGAAAACTTGACAAGCGTTGTTTTGTTGTTACTGAACGAATCAAAGCCATTTCTGAAGTAAAAAAAAAAACTTGCTTCTATCAAAGGAAACTACTCATGTGACATTATTTCAACAATGTGCATCCGTACTTTCGTTGTAGACGATTTTAAATACAATTTTGGAATATTCAAAATTATTTTAAAAATAATTATGGTTGTCAGATTTTAATAAGCTTTCAAATTTATGATCTTTAAAAAGTAGAGAACATAATATATCATTTCCATAAGGTTGCAGAAAGAACTTAATGTATAAATATATAACAACCTTTTGTCATATTGTGTACTTAAAATTGAAAAAAAAAAGAAAATTAATGTAAAAATTCATTGTTCATCAAAAAAAATTTTTTCTTTCAGATAATAATTACCTTCGTATATATTATTCAGAAAAGCCATTAAAAACTTTCTTAATTAAATATTGTCTTAGTTTTATTGGGTTTTGTATTTTTACAATTGAGGTAAAAGTTTGGACAATTTCGGTCATTTTTTTAACAAAAAAATCGATGATTTAGATTTTTCACAGTTTTGTGCATTTAATTAAAAAAAAAATTCAGGTTGCAAATAAATTTTTTTTTGTGTTTTCATAAAATTAAGTTCGAGGGGGGTAACAGATATAAAAAAAAAATATTTATACCATGACTTTCAAAGAGACAAACATTTCTAAAATAAGTTCATTCATTTCTGAATAAGTTCTGAAGTTTTCATTAAAATCCAACAAGTAGTTAATTTTTACAAGAATTTCGAAATTAATGTGTCTTTCAACTGACAAAAAAACAACTAAAAAAAAACGCTAAAAAGGTCAAAATTTGACATACCTATATTTGTGTATTTAGGCAGCAATCCTTCTTTCATGCACATTTCATTAAAAACGACTGACAAGGTGCTTTTATTTAGTTTTTTATATAATTTCTCGTGCGATCTAATAAAGTTTTTCTTTTCAGAGGATAAATTATATAAAAGAACATTCGGACAGTTTTTATATAATTTATCATCTGAAAAGAAAAACATTATTAGATCGCACAAGAAATTATATAAAAACTAAATAAAAGCACCTTGTCAGTCGTTTTTAATGAAATGTGCATAAATCTGATATATACACACACACACATATATATATATATATATCTGATACACACACATATATATATATGATATATGCAGTTAAGGTGTATATATATATATATATATATATATATATATATATATATATATATATATATAAACAGGGAAATACAAAATTACCTCATGAGTATAGCCAGCGTCAACGTTCAACCATCGTCAATACGCTGACTTTTTTCAACTCAAATGGTGGACTGTATCGGAATTCGCAATTTAAAATTTAATATTTGAAAAAGCAGTTGAAAGAATTGATACATAGCCAACCCATAACATAGCAGGCAACACAAAAACTATCCGAGTAGTGGTAAGAGGAGGGCGGATGTTATCTGGTTTAAATGAAAAATTCGCTACACAAATTCAACCTAGATATAAACTTTAGCACCCCAAGTTGTGGTTATAAGAAAAAAGAAGTTATACTGAGGAAAGCCGAAAGAAAAAAAAATTTTAATATGAAAATTATTATTTGTTGATTATATAACAAAAAAAAATTACCACTCAAAATTACCAAAATATACTTGCATATAAAATATATTAAGATTAACAATAAATCGTTTTTAGATAGTTTATATTAAGAAAAGATATTAAGCAATAATATTTTAAAAAATTATATATACCATTTAAAATTTAAAAATAAGTTAAAATATTTAGAATATCAACAATACCCAGAATATATATATATATATATATATATATATATATATATAAAAGAAAACTTTTTTTTTAAATTTATAACTATAAAAAATAAAGGAGAGTTCAAAAGTGAAGAAAGGCTGTTTTGCTTTGAAAATCAGATCTAAGGCTCCGGTCAAGAAAAAAAAACAGCCCCTAATTCAACCACGAGGCAGATGCCATCAGCCAATTCATTGTAGACGAAAATAACCCCTATTTCCATTGATATAAGGAGCAATTTCCCATCACGCTCAGAAACCTAAAATGAAATCTCCCTGCGTTTATACCCCGATGGTTTGATTACTTAAATCCTCCCGATTGACATACTCGTCCACTGATGACGCCAGAATGAAAATTATATAATTATAAAGAATTAGATATTGATTTGCCTAAAATACACAATGTGGCACGAGGTGGTAGGGGTGATGCTGGCCTCCACCATCCTAATTTTAGCTTTCTCACAGCTGAAGAGAATACTAAGCAATAGAAATGTATTTCTACAGAAGGATTTTTTTAATCATTTCACCCCAAGCAAAGCGGGAAGGCCACTCGTGCGCAGGGGGTTACAGGGAGTGAAAGTGAAAGAGAAGACTGAGTATAAGGAGGATTGAGGAAAGGACAACAAACGAATGGGATTCAAGAAGACAGAAGATGGTGATTCACTAATATGCAGGGTTATATAGAGTGAAAGAGAAGTCCGAGTATAGGGAGGATTGAGGAAAGGACAAAAGATGAACGGGATTCAAGAAGTTAGAAGATGGCGATTGTCGTTGCATTTAAAGTTTTGAAAATTGTAGTTATCAGGGAAGGAAGTAGATGGAAAGGGATTCCACAGGTGGGAAGCGCGAGAAAAGAAACTGTTGGAATAGAAGTGGTGGTTGCGTTTAGCTATTTCAAATGGGTGGGACCTAGATGCCAATCTAGTAGCACGCTTATATTCATATAGTCGGGGCATCAGGGGGAAAAAATCTCGCCAGAGCAGTTGGCATGAAAATATTTGTAGAAAAAAGACAAAGATTGGGTCAAATTCAATATCAATCGCCAGAGGCCTTGCTGCCGGATGTAGTTTATCGTTATACCCATGACTACTCATTTTCTTACCCTATCTGCAGAGGTGTAGTCGGCGTATTGTACAGCCCCAGCCGACAGTGAGGGAGTCACCAGTTGAATATTAGATTTTTCAAAAATATTCCTTGCCAACTTATATGTTTAAGTGCTTAAATAGACGGTGTGGGGAGGACTTTTTAAAAATTATTTTTGAAGAAATTTTCCGACTACTCCCACTCGCATTTATCGCCCCGTTTATTAATTTCGCACTTAAAACGATTTTTCTTTTATTAAGACTTCTCGTTTATTGCATATTAAGAAAAATCCTACCACTACACCTCGATTATTAAGACTCCCTTGTATTAAACATCTAAGAGTAAATGTGTGTTTTATGGCGAGGTAATGGTAATAGCAGCCATTATTATTTATGGTTAGCTTACGCTGAATGCTAATATTATACACCAAATTTAAATAAATCCTATTTAAAATATTTGCATAAAAAGGTAAGAAAACTGGCAGCTACTATTATTCTTGGCCTTTTTCCGCATTTAAAATATACTATGTCCAAAAGTAATGTACCAAATAAAACTAAAAAAAAAAAATACCTAAAACTTTTCTTTCAACAACATTCATGGTATTCGTATCAATTTTTGCATTGTGGAATCGTTTTCTTGGAACTCTCTCCAGACAGCCCAGTTCTTTGTGAAACTAAGTAAGTACTATTTTGTTATCACTTTCGATTAATCGTGCCTGTCTTTTACTCGTCCGTGTGATCGCTGCATGAAAATCAAAGCTGAAACGCCGAATTGTTCATTCTCTTCCTGTGAAAATGCTATTTGCTGAAGACGAACTCTTCAATCATACAGTTCAGGTGTTCATCTTTTAGTTTCTTGTATGTAAATCTAATTGACTTTTTTACGTGACAAAGGAGGACGCTTTGTGATTAACAATCGAAAAGAGACGGTTGACATTATTTTGGGATACAATTAGAGAAGCTTATAAATTTTTCACAATCACAGAACACGTCGGAAAAATCCAACAAGAGAAGAAAGAAAAGAAACGAGGAACCTATGAACAGGTTTCAATATGTGGTTTATCAGCCCATAACGTCTGTTTAGCCAGGAAGTTGTTAGAGGGTGCTATCAAGCATCTGTAAAAACTGAATATTTCCTGCATTTAGATCTTTTTCTCCAGTATTCTCTAATGATATCGCCGGGACCTTGTTCCCGTGCATTTGGATATCTTCCCCCTTAGTGATTGAACAAATACACACACGTGTATCACCCACATAATTCTTAAATTGTAATGTCTACATTCTTTTGCATGCATAATATGCAAAACATAAAATATCACCTTTATTAAAACTCATTCCACTTACACTCGTCATTTATATGCGAGAAATATTGTTGCTACTGCTTTTAGTTTTAGAAGTAATGCTCGCAACAAATACTGCAATGTTCAGTTAATTTGAACAAGATAAACTTGTTCCGGTCTTACAGGAAGAACTCCTCTAACGATCTTTGAACCTTTTAATTTATTGCTTTAAACAAAATCTCGTTTTATAAAATTTGGCGTTTCTAAGCTCAGTGTCTCTTGAACCAACTCCAAACTTCAGATGCTCACGAGTTCAATGTTAACTTGTGTTAATACTTGAACAGCTTTCATGCTCAAGTCCGAAGTCAGTTCAGTGGTTCTTTGTCGGTTTTTGCTACGTAAATCTAAAAAAAATTTGAATAAGCAAAAGGAATAAAGACTAGTACTGTTTTTATTTTATTCGCGTAAATTTCGTATTAGTTCACAGGTCGTGGTGCTCCAACAAGATGTACTGAATTCCCAAGGAAAGAATTAAGCATGATGAAAAAAAAAAAGAATTTACTAAATAGTAATTCAAAATTGCAGATGAATTAAAACCTAGATTCGTTGCTTGATTTTGTTTTGTGGCATATCAACCTATGATTATTTTAATACCGAAATCTAAATATTTTGAAGGCAATTTTATGCCTTCAACTACCAATAAAATGTATTGTTATATATATATGTATGTATTTTTATACTTTCATAGTGTTACGTTTTTATTTGGGGATTTACTATTGGTCCATAGCTGGGACCCTAACAAGTGCTACCATTCTGAGACAGGGTGGACCTGGGAACAGAAATTAAGAGTTGGTCCCATGCACCTCAAAACTTCCACTCTCTCGATTAGAGGCCTTGTTGCTGGGCGTAGTTTATCGTCTTACCCAGGACTAATCTAGATTCGTAATGCAATAAATCGACTGAAAACCACTATTTTTGAGTATTCAAGATAAACTCTATTTTTGCATTAAAGTTTTGACTTTCGTTTATAAAGTAATTATTCAGCCAGGGTATCACCTGTAAATGCAATAATCACACTTTCAATTATACTGCCTTAATTCCTGACGACCAGCCATTCATATTTTTCTTAGTCTATAACACTATATAATAATTATTAATGCTCTTGGTATTATACTGGTACCTGAAATCGGTCTCTTTCAAAGCAAATCAGACTTTCTTCCCACTTATAAAGATCGCAAAATAATCTTCCTGCCTGTACCAATTTGTTCGACTGATTGTTAAATATACATGCCTATGTCTTTCCTATCATCAACGCTTGTTTCAATTCCTGGCTACTGTCATTTATCGACATAATGTTTCAGTGCACGACATGAATATCTTGGTGCCGAAATTAATTTAACATCTTGCCTGTCTATACCGGCTTCAAATGCGGTCGCAACTACAATATGACCGTTATCATCACTCCTTACGTGAAAATGTTCTGTGAATACAGGAGTAGTGTGTCCAAATGTGTCGGGGGGGAAACTACGGAGGGTAATGTTGGTCACTGACTTGACACAAGCCTTTTTTTTTTTTTTTTTTTTTTTTATTAACTTATGACTCTGGATCGCTTATTCTGTAGAATTTTTCTCTAAATATTTAACATTTTTTCTCCTTGTACTTTGATCCATCAAGTGGAAAGTCCGGATCCCTCTCGCACATCAACGACCCTTGCCTGCAACAATATTTATGTTAAATGAAAATCCATCTAAATCTTGCTGATTGCTAAGATACAATCGTGATTGCTCCATTTTTCTACCAGAATTTGACCAGACTAAGTTTTAGTAAATTGCTAAAACTATGGACATTTTTTCATATGTTCTTAAGTAATCTTAGAAAGTACCGTATTTATGACTTGAGACTTACACCATCTAATTACTTAAAGCATTATGGAATTTGACAAAGTACATAACCATCCGCGGTTTCACTTATCCGTGACTGTTCTAACCAGTGAAACTGAAATCATTGATATATTTTTGCGAAGTAATTCAAAATTATAGAAATAAACAAGTCATTATTAAATGTTAATATTTACAAAAATATTCAGTAGATCTATATCCCTCAGATTTTGAGTGTGTGTGAGGGGGGGGTATTTCTTGGTGATGATTTGCGCTTTCGCAATCTATTTATGGTGTGCAGTAAAATATTGCCGATTAAAATAAACATTTACAATAGTCTAATCATTCGTTATAATAAATTAATCCACTTAAGTGAGTCCTTAGATGTTATCAAATACAGTAGATTAAGTGATCAGACAATAATGAAAACGACACGAAGATAGTATTAATGGCGCATTGCCTTTAGTTCACGCAACCAAAATTCTTTCATCAACAAGAAAACTGCTATCCACAGTATTACGTAAATATATATGGTGGCCGTATTATTGAGTAAAATCTTGTAATCTTTCGTTTTATTCACTGGACGGTAAAACTAGTTACGGCGTATTTAAGTGTAGGTAACCTAACTTTATTCAATCATATCCGATAATCATGCACATAATCTGTTCCGTATTCCTACATAACATGGTCAGTCATGGTTCTCCACAGCTTCCTATATTTTGTTGCTAACAATTTTATCGCCCGTCTTTATGGTACTTGTACCTTCAACCATTTGCTCAAACACGTCTTGTTTGTAGATCATGGTTCTCCACAGCTTCCTGTCACTTGTTGCTCTCGTCAATACTCGCTCCTTTACGATTCCTATTTGTCTTTTTGGTACTCGTTCCGCAATCCATTTGTTCAAACTGGTTAAATTACCAGCTACTGTCCTACGCTTTCCTTCCAGTCTTGTAATGTGTTAAATGTTCAAAGATGTTCTTTGTGACGCCCCAACATTTCGGAAGCCTCTGATTAGGTTTCCGTATTCATTTTTCTCATTAAAAATTTCATTTGTCGCAACGTCTGTCAGTTGTATTCTCAGCACTTATCTGTAGAACTAAATCTCGGTCGCTTCATCTTTGACGAACTTGTTCAGAACGCATTGCTATATTAGATAAACATTGCATTGCAATTGAGCACTCCCCTTCATTTCTAACAACACCTTAGGTTGTCGCTTTTGTTCAAATTTTTGCATCAAATCTTATAATTAATGCTTATTCCTTTTTTTTTTTTGTTTTGAAAACATCTGTCTAATACGTTTACTTCTTGAATCTGACATCAACAATGCCACCTGCATAACCTGTTTGCCACGTCTGCCGATAAATCTTTAGTCTTGTTCTACAAGTTAAATAAAGTCCATTAAGAAAATGCATCCTTGCCATGCTCTTCTTATATTTTGAAACCACTTACCTCGTTCTGATCTCAACCAAGCTGTTACCAATGGTAACTGGACAAAATCCCCATAGTAGACAGAAAATCCAGTCTCGTATATAAAAATTAACATTGAAGATTGAAAGGACATTTAATTCAAATTTTAATGTCAAATTGAGATGATAATAATAATAACTATATTTTGGATATTATTATGTACAATATCCAATATATAGACTCCAATGTCAAATTGAGATAAGTACAATATTAAATATGTACTTATCTCATGCTCACAAATTTAGTGTCTACATAATTATAACTTGAAAGGAATCCATGATAACGACTATATGTATGTTATTTTGATGTAACAGGTGAATGGCCTTTACAGTTAATCGTATGAGACTGGGATTTTGTCTATTTTGGGGATAAGAGGTTGGGATTTTGTCATGAATTCGTTACCAATAGAGATTACGGATTATTTGTGTATCCCTTGTGTAGATAAAAAATTGCTAACGGTTCAAGATGTAGTTTATCGAAAGTATTTGTATAAAGCTATGAAACGCAAGTATAAATCTCTTGGTATTTCTATAGCTGGTTTCTATAAGTATTCTAATCATGATTATACTTCTTTTTTTTTAATTTGGTAGAATTCTTTTCCGAATTCTATTTAATACTAATTATTTTTTTTATGTGGCTCAAGCCTGTTCAGTGAAATTCACATTTATTGGCAACGCTATAAAAATTAATTTCAATCCTTCTGGTATTTCGCCGCTGTTATATATTTCATTGAAATGTTCAGTAACGTTATCAGTACCAAAATAATCTAATACTGTTAATATATCTAACTTTATCGTCCGCGCCTGCTTTCACCTTAGCAGTTGTTATCCTTACTTCAGACTTCGGTATCCTGAGCATTTCATTACTTGTTTCTTGTAAACTTCTATTCTATATACTCCCACTGCAATAATATTTCTTTTAGATTATCATTCTCTTCATACCCCCTACGATCTGGCGAAAAGCGTGTTTTCGGACTTATTTCTTTTATTTTGTGTTTACCCTCTAAGTCTGAACTAAGCTAAACAAAATATGTAAGCACACGAAAGAATAATGGTGAAAATATTCCGTAATCTCCAATTTGAAATAAATTAAACAGCTTTTCCAATGACTTAACTGAAATTTGAGATCTAAATTGGCATGAAATGTTTTGAATGTACGATATTAATTTCTCTCTCATTAATACTTTTGTATTTAGTTAACTCATGCGCGTTGGTTAGACTTACATTCGACCAGACAATTCATTGAACGTTATTTTTTTGTACAGCACTCATTCGATTCACTTGTCGTGGGATAATTAAGCAAGCATAGTAAACTACTACTCCTGTCTAATACTCCAAATTCGTGGCATTTTTAGATTTAATAAATATACGAATAGGAATGGAACGTTTAATGGATAAGCAAAAGAATTTTACAAAAATTTGTTTTGGTCATTCTCAAATTATGCAAAGTTATTAGACGTTCCTTTGTCGTAAACGATGGAATAACTCCGATCTCTAATGTTGAAATGCCACAACAGATTTAATTGTTTAATGATAAACGACTAGGGAGCAGTTTCAAAAGTAAACTTCTAAAACAAAATAATACGCAAATCAATAAAATCACAGGATGCGTTACAAGGATTTGTTCTCCTGGCAATTAAATATGAAAAGCAGAAATTAAAATTTAGTGATGTTTTTTAAAACTTTGTTTCTAAAGAATTGTGTAAATGTTTGAATAGCAAGTTTTGTTAACCTTATATTAAAAGGTCTGAATTTCTAGGATGAGATTCTACTTCTTTCTATGTAATGTATGTATGTACGTACGTACGTACGTACGTACGTACGTAACGTAACGTAATGTTTGTATGGTATTGTATTGTATGGTATTGTATTGTATGGTATTGTATTGTATTGTATTGTATCTTTACTGGTAACCTAAGAATTTCGAACTGACCCATTTATTCAATCTGTAGTGGTACACTGTTCTCGTTCCACTGTCCATTTCTAAGAATATCTGACTATATTCTTCGTATTGTTCAATTATTGTTCTCCCTATTTACACTGATGCTGTCTGTACTACCCAACCCAGGAATTGAATTATTCATTACCAAATTCACCAACCAACGCTTTTTAATCAGCTAGGCTATATTGTCTTGGGGACGGCCGTACGGTACAACAGCCGAAACCTTGTGATAATACTAATGCGGATATTAGTTCAAAGGTAAATAATGTAATAGTTTCCTTTTGAAAATATTCGTGCGAACTCTGTGTCTGTAGCACAGTCGCTTACAAAATCTTCCCCCAGAAGTCCACTTTTTCTCGCTAGGCCGTTTCTGAAATAGAACGGCGATGTATGTATCGTAATCATAGGTAAATCGAACAGAAATACGCTCGAATATTTCTGTAGCCTGCATTATAAAAATGCCAAGTTTTATTATTATTTTATTGAATCCTGTTTGGACTTGAGGCTAAATAAATGGCAACCTCTCACCGACCAAATCGGCGTGCATGGTGCTCCGTCATTCCACTCCTTGAACGTCGGCTTGTATGAGTCAGTGAAAGGTTGGGAAATGATAGAGGTCGATTGAGATCGGGAGTAAAAGGATTGTACAAGTATAACAGCAATTAAAAAGCGCGACAACTGTCAAACGATCTGGGGGCTACTACTAGATGACGCATTGGAATGAAGAGACACACATGCGGCGTGGGGAAGGAACGATGAGGATGTATGACGGGATTCTTTGGCATAGAATTCTCTTGCGTAGTGCAGGCGGGAAATTTGCACGAGCGACACTGGGTCTTATGCGGGAAGAGTTTGGGGGTTCATGTTAAGTGTATATTGTGCTGCTGATGGAATCATCTAAAATCAATACTCCAAGAATCGTGGCAATGTTCCTGTGTTATCCCGATATGCACTTAAAACGCAACAAAGCATTTCACGGATACCAGTAATATTTATTTTTGCAATGATGTTCCCTCTGTTCGCGACCCAAAAGCGATTCAAAGTAGATAGTTACAGAGGCCCAGTTTGTGTGGGGAAGATAAAGGTTAAAACCCTAGACTTGATCAGGTTTAAGACAATAGTGATCGGAAAGCATCCTCTTGGGATCGTTTTCACAAAGCATCGGTTTGTGGGAAGAAGCTACTCGAGTGGAACTTCAGTCTCAGCAATTAAATATGAGTGGGGTCCGCTACAATGAGTAGCAATGCGAGTCTTAGCCTTGAAGTTTAGAACTGTATTTGTGTTTCCCAACCTCAAGATGGAGGGGGGATATTTATTTAGCTAAATTTTGTAAATAGTGCTGGCAGAGGATTTTCCGTTTGTGTGTATTTATATAATATATATATATATATATGGGGGGGGAGTAATTTGACATTAAGACTACCATATGTCGTGTATAATTCGACCGTTTATTTATTTTATTATATTTATATTTATTTATATATATTATAATTATTTATATTATTTTTTTTTTTTTTTTGCATGAATTTTGACACCTCCAGAATAAAATATGTATAGTGCAATTTTTAACCACTTCAAAAAAATTAGCGCAAATTTGTTCTATTAAGATTCTCGAAATTTCAGGCCAATAGAAGATAAATAAATATCCTGTCTAATATATAAACACGGAGCGCCTATTTAAATATTAGTATCCACTAATAACGTTTAAAGAGATACAAATCTGTCGGATTAATAAAAATCCATTCTAATAGTTTTGTGTATGTCATAGCAATACAAAATTCTCTGAGAACCAAATGTTTGTCATTCCGTTACGTCCGTGAAATACGGTGTCATTATCATGGCGATAATAATGCTCGTAATGGGGGGGGGGATAAGGGAAAATAAACCTTTCTTCCAATCTCTCCCATCATTATTGTTAATAATGAATTGAGTAACTGCAATTTATCGGATCCTTTCCGTCAGACGTCTTTTTCAACTTCGTTACTTGTTTCAAATTGTTCTACGAATGCAATGTAATATGTTGCATCTGGTTTTTTATACTGGAGTGATGGTGAACTATTAAATGTAAATTCACAACTACGATGAATGAATTCCAGCATTATAGGTTTGGATCAATGACTTTTTTTTATATATATTATCAAAAACTACGCTACAAGCTTAGTATACATGCGATAGACAAGGTAATAAAAGTAAGGTTTGTCTAGTGTTAAACATTGCATGTCATTGTTAAAAATCAATTGACTCTGACTATTGCCGTGAACCAATAGGGGTTTTAAGAGCAAAAGACATGGAAATAATAATGTAGTTCAAACAACAGCATAATTACCTATGAGAACAGAAAAAGGACATGATATTTTTTTTTTTTTTTTTTTTTTTTTTCATCATAGTACTTTTTGTGGGGAGGGTATCAGTAAGCTCGTGGGTTAACTTTAGTAAGCAAAGACTAAAAATATGACTGGAGAGTTGAAATAAAATTCAGCATTGTAGAGTAGAAATGGAAGGTCTCATGAAATAACAGGGGACTTCCACAGGCAGACATAAGTTACCTCTTCCAGTGTTATATAAACAGCTTGGTGGCCAGGGGCCAATTTTATTTTTGTATTTCGTTGGCACGAGAATAAAGTAATCGAGAATTACTACTGCCGTTATGGTTATTTTACATGGTGCTGTGAACATGATCTGGTGAATACGTGGAACTGTCTTAACAAAATAAGATATCCCATCTGCACCAGACGGAACTCTGAATTTGATTGCTCAACAAATGTAACAAATGATAGTTACAAAGGGGAAACTATCACGCTTCGGAGGGACAGAACCCCTAACGCGACGCAAACGTCCAACACAAAAAATAGATCGCCCTGTCATTGAACCCAATGCCACGGACAACGACTGGGCATTATTCTTTGACGCTTGAACTCTGTATAAGATGTGTAAACTTACCAATTCGAAATACGCAACGAATTGAAAACGGCATGTTCGCCCGAATTCAACAGGCTCCTTTGCGACCTTATAGGGGCTGAAACCTTAAATTCGGCTACGAAGCAAATCCTTTTGTCAAACATCTGTTTCGTTGTGGTAAAGGGCTTGCACAAGGGAGTTCACTTGCAGACCTTTCCTTCTACACGGAGGGGTGGGTCACATTTTTTTTTTTTTTTTTTTTTTTTTTTTTTTTTCTAGCAAGGCTACGATATCGAGCAAAATTTTGCTCGTTCACAATTTGTCCCAACACGGAAGACTGCGGTCAGCGAGTCAACTGCACTTGCGACATGATGGCTGGGCTGATGATTGTGGGACTCGCCAACAAGGAGCGCCAGTCGAGTTTTGGGCCGAGGCTGCCAACATCGTCCTACCTACAGATATCTGGCCACGATCGCAGTGCGCTTCGACAACTCCGACGAACTAATGTACCCACTTCTTCGCCAAATAAGAATCCTTGTGTGGGTTGCGGATAGACATTACACCCAGGTGGATCAATTAGTAGGAGAGATTGCCCAGTAGCTAAACTAGTCATAATTGCAGGATTAGAGGTTACATAAAAAGGAGTGTGCCAGAAATCTACTCCAATCGAAATTGGAACGACGAACAGATCTATAAGTTGAGAAACAGAGCGTGATTCATTCACTTTCTCAAACACCAATCTGAAAGGTTCCCCCCCCACAACCCAACCCGCGACATTCGCTATGCTGGCAAATCAAAACGGAGCCGTAAAACCGGTTCAATACCGCCCGGTGCTGTGCATCATCTTGCGTGAAATGGAAATCGATTTGAAGATGCCCCAAATCAACCGCCATCACTGATAACAGAAGGGACTACAATGAACCCACGCTTCATTTGGACGCATCCAGACTGGTCCAATTAGCTACGGTAGTCATCGCATCCTCGCGTTCGCCGATACATGGGCTCAAACATGTTCAACTGAACTAGAGATATTAAAACTACTCTGGTGTCCAGATGAGTACCTCATGGCATCACAGACAACCAATATCAAACCCAAATTGCAGTGATGGTCACCGAAAAATTATTTTAGCCGGATCTGGCTTTATCAACAACGCAGAAACCCACTATGCACCGGTCGAAGGTGAAGCTCTGGCTCTTGCATATAGACTAGAATCATGTAGGATTCTTGTTTATGTATATAAGGCTCGAGAGGGACATGACAAGTGGTGTATGTGTTAAACAACACCTCTGGTTTTTTTACCTATCAGAATCTGCCCTGAAGAACCTACCTACTGTTGCCACCTGATTTCCCTGCCCAAACATCACTCGTTGACGTCGTAAAGGAAAATTACCTGTGCACATGCTCACGCAGAAAATCTATCCCAGCGATGCCTAATACCGTCCTACTGGAACGATGGATACATGACAATTTCAAGTCCAGCACACTTAATACACCAATCCTTACAGGCCATTACAGGAAAGCCATTGGACATTACCTTTGTACCGCTGATGTAACGCCACCAGCGCTACAAACCGATGTCTGTCCCTCACTATTGGAAGAAGAGTGAAATACGTCCTCGATCGAGACGTCGCATTGGGTATAATTGAACCGGTGCCAGTGGGTACTCCTACAACCTGGTGCCCAAGGATGGTAGGCGCACCCAAAAAGACGGCTCCCCAGACGCACAGGGGACTTAAAAGAACTGAACGCTGCCGCCATGAGGGGGAAAGCCATTACACCCCACCCTCATCTAATCAAGTTTCCATCGTTCTGGCTCGGACAATAAAAACAATTCTGTACGCATGGGACTGGTACCACAGCTTTCCCCAGGCGTACAAATATATTCGTGCTCCCCAGGGATTTCATGAGTCTGGTGACGGATATACCCGTCTGTTAGATATTACAGTGGACATGGTTCGAAAAACCGTTACATAGACGATAGCCTCCTTTGGGACGATTCTATAGAGTACTCTTTCTAGCAAACAAAAGAATATATATATATATATATATATATATATATATATATATATATATATATGTATGTAGAGCGAATGGGATTGTGTTTAACCCTGACAAATTCCATTGTGATCAATAAATCGACATACCTTTCAAAAGATGACAGTAAAACATAAATCGGTTACTTTCTTTTTCAAAAACACTGCAATTGTCCTGGCGAAGCAAACCCAAATTGCAGTGATGGTCACCGAAAAATTATTTTAGCCGGATCTGGCTTTATCAACAACGCAGAAACCCGCTATGCACCGGTCGAAGGTGAAGCTCTGGCTCTTGCATATAGACTAGAATCATGTAGGATGTTTATATTGGGATGCCCAGATTTGCTAGTGACTGTTGACCAACTACTCATAAAAGCTTTCTCAGATCGAACCTTCAAGAACATAAAGAACCCAGCTTTCTTTAATTTCGAGGAATGCACACGAATGTATAAATTCAGCATTAAACAGCCCTCTGAAAAACTTAATGTTGCACCCGACTGCGCAAACCCGGTACCCAGCACGAATCCCATCAGGATTCGACAGAACGTCCCCAAATATCCTATGCACATATACAACAAGTGTAGGCGGTCATTCTACGAGGCGACTACAACTGATACAGACGAGCCAATCGACGGTGCAATCAAGGCTGCATACGTGTCCACATACGGACATGACCCCCAAATTGAAGGTATCGCATGGATTAGGATCGTTGCCGCGGTAGCCATTAATGAAGAATGTCTAACTCTGACAAAATATATAGGGTCTGGCCAACCGACCACCCACCTACTCTCAATCACGCCACGAACTCCCGTCGGTGATCTCTCTGTTTGGGCCCATGCGTGGGAAAAGAATACCGATCAAGGAGAATAAAATCCTTATACTACGACAACTTCGTACGGAAGTACTTGAATCCCTACATTCTGCACACCATGGTTTGGATGCCAACGTCCGGTAGACCAGATCCCAATGCCAGATATGTAACTCTGTCGCCCCGTCACAGCCTAAGGAGCCCTTGATGTCGCCGTCTAACCCTGAATTCCCATTCCAACAAACCGTGATTGACTTTTTCGACCTACACTATAGAAATTGTTATATACGCAGATCGGTACACTGGTTGGGTGGAAATGGCCCTAATGTCATCTGGGAAGGCCAGGACAGTATCCGACACCCTGAGAACTTGGTTCTGCACAATTTGTGCACCTGAACTTTCTTCCTACGGGGTACCACTTTTTATTCCCAAGAAAACGACTCGTTCTTTAGAATTTGGGAATACGGGAACGTACTTCGTCGGCTTATTACCAACAAAGCAATGGCTGGGCAGAACTGGCCGTCGAAACGACTAAGCGTAGAATCGCAGACAACACGGGCAGCTGTGGTCGATTGTGTCCTTATCGTGCAGCTCGTGCTTTTTTTGTCCCAACACATCTCCGTCCAGGATCTTGGCATGTCTCTTGCTATGATGTTATACGGTCGTGTTATCAAAGACCACCTCCCTGTCTTACGGGACAAATACCAGATACGTAAACAATGGAGACAAATTGGTGAACCGAGAGGCAGCAATGGCTAAAAGGCACATGCGGAACGAGAACTTTTTACAATGAACGTTGTCGCCCACTTCGGGAATTACAAATTTGCGATTTTTTTAGATCTAGAATCAAGATGGTTCTTAGCCTCGTCGGAAAGATATTTTTTTCTAATCATTTCGCACCATACAAGGCAATATAGCCACTAAGGCACAAGGTGTTACTGAGGGTGAGAGAACAAGAAAAAAAATTAAGCAGTGAGAACAATAGTGATCAAGAGGACAGTAGATAACGCTTGATACTGTCGCAGTTAGCTCCTCAGTTTCCTTAATCCTTCAACAGACGACAACAAGCACATTTCGTCGAATCACGCATCGCAACCACAGACGCATTTTCTTTTCAGCGCAAAAGAATAATTTTCAAAACTTTTTACATTTTAAAAGTTCGTTTCCTACAACTTTTAATCCAGAGGGGAGGTATTGTCGCAGTTAGCTCCTCAGTTTCCTTAATCCTTCAACAGGGTCTCTCTCTCCCCCTGACTATAAATACTGGCTGACCCTTCTCTCTACCTCTCTTATTCGACCCAGGCCTTGGGCCGCTACCTCGCACGGAGACGCGGTAAAATCGTTCTTTTTCCACTTACGCCAATATGTGACCTCTCACCGATACAGCGTTTCCCATATTCTGGGAACACGCTAAGGACAATACGCGTACGTACGGACACTCAACACAACACACACACATAACTTCTCCATACAAACACTATGTAACTTTTCATGTCTTCGTGTATTAATATATTTGTTTACCCATAATATATATTTGTTTACCCATGTATATCGGTCTTGTTTGTTTTGTTTGTCTTCTTTGGACATAATTAATGTCCGACATTCCCATGTAGCGGGACCGGTCAGCAGGAATGTTTAACCTTCTGATATCTCTTCACACCTCACCCCCACGGTCCGCTACAAATGGTGACCCGACGTGATTTCAACCCCTGCTAACACACACAAGACGATATATATGTACAAACAAATTCTTCTCCAGACCTTCCCAATGAGAGCCAGTCAAAACAACATAATATTGGAAACTTCTTTTCTATCCTACGCACGCCGTACTCTATTAACGAAAGAACTTTGAATTCACTACAACATGTCTATAAAACAATTTGCTCCTACACGGAAAAAAAAGGAATTGAATTACTCCTACAACACGTGGAAACGGCAATTACTACTATGAGCGAGCCTTACAACTCTTTCTCCGCACTGGTCTATATTTGCTTGACCTTTTCTTTCTTTCGGCGACGCTTGACCTTAATTTCACCCGGCTTACCAAACGGAGAACGCAACGCCATTTTTAACTAAATTCAACTCTCTTCTTCTGGACTGAAATAGATAAAGTGTGAACCACATCTCAAACAAAGGCGACTCGCCGTCCTTTATCTTACCCTGCAATGATGCAACACGAATTATCTAAGAATTTGCGAGAACGATATTCTACTGTCAATAACAGCAAATTCTCCCAACTTTTATTCGACACTCGGTAGAAATTCTACATCAGCTCAACTTGGCTCCGGGGTAGAGCGACGCGCTCCCCCCTCTCACCATCACTTGGCCGACCATCGTCGCTGACCACAAGAAACAGCCAAGCCTAGCAGCAGCCACCAACTTCACCACAACGCTGCTTAAATCTTGGGCGCCAATTTTATCCACGTATCCCCAAAACAACCTCATCTTTCAAGCAAAAACTACGACCAGGCCGGCAAACAGGTTGATGGGACGACAAACCCAACTCTACGTGAAGCATTGGAAAAAACAAAGCAAACGCTGAACACTACCGACGTTTCTTCCAGGACGTGCCCCGACTCTGACTCACTAGAGAAATTCACAGCACCCTGACAACAAGCACATTTTCAGCGCAAAAGAATAATTTTCAAAACTTTTTACATTTTAAAAGTTCGTTTCCTACAACTTTTAATCCAGAGGGGAAGTATTGTTGCAGTTAGCTCCTCAGTTTCCTTAATCTTTCAACAGGGGTCTCTCTCCCCCCTGACTATAAATACTGGCTGACCCTTCTCTCTACCTCTTTTTCGACCCAGGCCTTGGGCCGTTACCTCGCACGGAGACGAGGTAAAATCGTTCTATTTCCACTTACACCAATATGTGACCTCTCACCAATACAGCGTTTCCCATATTCTGGGAACACGCTAAGGACTACGCGTACGTACGGACACTCAACACAACACACACACATAACTCCTCCATACAAACACTATGTAACTTTTCATGTCTTCGTGTATTAATATATTTGTTTACCCATAATATATATTTGTTTATCCATGTATATCGGTCTTGTTTGTCTTCTTTGGACATAATTAATGTCCGACATTCTCATTCATTCCGGCCAGCAGGAAATCTTAACCTTCTGAGCTCTCATCACATCTTTACCCCGCACGGTCCTCTACAATACTGCAATTGAATCTTTGAAGATCAAAGTTGTCTGAAAAGCATGTAGCCGGAAGTGACTGCCACAAGCGAGAAAAACTGCTAGCATAGAACTTACGGTTGGATCTAACCAATTCAACTGTGAATTGATGAAACCTTGTTGCCAATCTAGTACTGCGTTTAAAATTTATAAAGTCTAGGTGCCATAGCGGAAAGGTCATCCGAACAATTACCTTGAAAGTATTTATAGAAAAGTCACAGAGAAACACTGCTACGAAAACGCCTACTCACTGAACACTAGAAATGTTAATGTTTTTCTTTTTCATTTACTCTTTTTCCCTGTTGCTTGCTTCAGTTGCTTTTACTTCCACATTTTGCATATTTTAGTCCCATATTTTTTAAATTGTCCTTACTGTTATACCTACAAACTTTACTCCACATTTATATGTAAAAAAGGGATGGTGAATGACTAAAGTTTTAAGAATGTTAAGGTGTTGTCAGGTTTCACATTTGTTTCCACCTCACAGCATAAATGTTTTACTTTCATAGTGAAAAAAAAACAGCTGGCTAGTTTCGGCGAACAAGTAAAAAACTGATTTGTTACTGTTCTATAGCATGTAAGAACTTTAAACTATTTTACTGTTAGTATTAAATACAGTATTTTTGGTTTCAGTGTTTTGGGCGCAAACAAGACTTAAAATCCAGCAATGCATCTATAAGCCTTCTAGGTAACTCCAAAAATTCGTTAGAAAAATAAATAATGGAAGAAAAATGCACAAACAATAAAAAAATATTTTTATCATCAAAATTTTTATTAAGAGGAAAGATCAAAGGATTTTTTTATCCTAAAAAAAAAAAAAATCCTTTTTAGAACCTTTTGAAATTTTTGATAATTTTTTTTTTTTTTTTTTTTTTTTTTTTTCTGACGTCAACGCGGGGCCGTAAATTTGTACGTCTTTTTTGCGGTACAAAACATTGATTTGTAAATTAAAAAATCTATAATTGGAGGAGTTTAATGAAGGTTTCAGGACTTATGAAAAAAAATGAATTAAATTGTTGATATGCGTTTCCTTTTTTTTTTTTTTTTTTAAATGCATTTTAAACTTGGGCATCGGGTTTGTTTTTGTTTGGTTTTAGGTACGTAAATAAAATTTTAGAAAAGGTCGTATATTAAATATATTTGACTTTTTATTTTCCTTTCACTTCTATCGATAATGAAAGTGTATTAACTGTCAGTACTTTAATTATGTCTACACAAGCATACTTTTGCCCAACCTCTTCCTTAAGAACATGCCGGTCTGGAAATGGGCGAATTCAATCACTGTCAAATGTAATGTTTGCTTTAATTTAATGTTTTTGCACAGCACCCAAATTGCAATACCACTGACTGCTGAACGACCCGAACCTGAAAGAAAAATATATGAACAGTTTGAAAAGATACGAGGGACAAAATAGAAACTTGAAGTGGGACACGCTAAGAGAAGCTTTAGTGACCTCTGCAAACATCATCCCAAAGGAAAATCACAAATGAGATTTTTGACATGATGCAAAGGAAACTGAAAACAATGCCAAGACATGGAACGGAATACAGAATACGACACAATGAAATCGGGAACAAATGTAGGCAGACTAATGAAGAATGGCTCAACAAAAATGCATAAATAAAGAGGAGTATCACGGATAAAGAACATGTGTGTAGTGGACCGCACGGTGTGAATATGTGTGAGATATCTCTGGGTTAAGATTTCCCGCTGGCCGGTCCAGCTACATAAGAATGTTGGACTTTAATGGAGTCCAAAGAAGATAAAGAAACAAACAAGACCGATATACATGTATGCAAACAAATATATATTAATAACAAATTACAATGACATGAAGGGTTACAGGGTGTTGTATGGAGAAGTTATGGTGAGTGTCCGTACGAACGCGTATATTGTTTTTAGCATGTTCTCAGAATATGGGAAACGCTGTATGTGTGAGAGGTCACATATTGGAATAAGTAAAAAAAAAAATTTTTTACCTCGCCTCACACAAGGTTGCGGCCCGAAGGCCTGAGTCAAGACAGCTGGCCGCACGTGTGCGTAAGCCGTAAAAAAGAGGAAGAGGCGAAAGATCAACCAGTATTTATACTCGTGGGAGAGAGAGACCCCTGTTGAAGGATTAAGGAAATGAGGAGCTAACTGCGACATGTGCATAAAAAATTAAGAAAACAGGACAAAAGACATGCTCAACAGGCTGCATAAAATCCAAGGACGGAACGCTCATATTAGAGAAAAAAATTCTTCAGCTTTGGAACGAATGTATCTGATCCCTTCCACGACGAAAGAACAATCGACAATACACAAAAATACCGACGAGCCGGAAATATTAAAAACCGAAGTGGAAGCTGCATTGGTCAAATTGAACAAATGAAGCGGCAGGGCCAGGCGCAATTGTTATAGAGATGCTGGCAGTCTTGGATTATTTCGGCATAGACAAGATTACAGAAATAAATCTATAACAGTGGCGATATACCGGAATACCTAAGCAGATCTAACACTGCCGAAGAAACTAGACGCAAACGAATGTGAACTCCACCGAACGATCATCCTAATGAGCCACATAACAAAACTCATCCGAATTCTGATAGAGCGCGCAGCAGAATCGGGCCGGAGATAGGACAAGAACAGTGCGGGTTCGTCAAAGACACCGGAAAAAGGAACACGATATTTATACTCTTAATTTTATCAGAAATAGCAATGCAGAAGGATTTGTACGTGTGTCTTATAGACCACGTTAGTCAAAATACGACACAAAAATCTGTTAAAGCTGTTCAGCAACCTTCACATATTCGAGAAAGACATTAGAATAATCAAAAATCTCTACTGGTAGCAAACTGCCTGCATACGGATAAAAAATTAGTTCAGCAGATATACAAAAATAGAAAGGGGCGTAAGACAAGGATGTGTCTTCTCACCGGACTTATTCAACCTATACAGTGAAGCAATTAGATACCTAGAAATCCTACCGGGATTCATTATTAGCGGCTACAATTTTAACAATATAAGATATGCAGATGACAGTGCTGATAGCAGACACGGAAAGGAAACTACAAAACCTACAGAAGGTAGTGAAGGAAAGCGAAAAGGGGCTAAGAATAAACTACAAGAGAGAATGCATGGTCATCAGGAAAAAGATGAACCTAATTACAGGTCGGGGATACTAAAACCAAGCCGGTACAAAAATTTAAATAGCTGGGAATTGTTCTGACAGAGGACGGAAAGTGCGACACTGAGATCCGAAGACGTACTGGGATGGCCAAGGACGCATTCTAAAGCAAAGCAGAGTATTAAGACATGAAAATTTTGTTGGAAATTGACAAGAGTACTGAACTGTTACATGATGTGTCCTCCTGTATGATAGCGAATGCTGGACAATCTCTTCATAGATGAAGAGACTCTAAGCAATATAAATGTGGTTCTATATAAGGATGCCAAGGATCCCATGTTTTGAACTTGTGAGCAACGACGAGGTTTGGGGGTTTGGGAGAGAATGGAAATAAAGGAAACTCGTACTTAACATCAGAAAGAGGCAGTTGAAATTTCTGTGACATGTAATAAGGAGAACTTGGAAAATCTGATACTCACAGGACGGAAAGAGGGACAGGGGTAAACAGGAGACGTGTGACATGCTTAATGGGCTTGAGCAAATAGACGACAGAAAAGGGTCTGGGAGAAAAAAGACAAATTATTAAGAGCTACAAGGGACAGGAGGATGTGGAGAGCCATGATTGCTTACACCCTGAAGAAACACTGCACACAAGTCAAACGTGAGGCAGGATTAGATCTTATACACTGTTGTCCAGCTAGTATTTATTTATGCACGTTTTAACTGGGTTATTTCATCTTTTATTTCTGTTTGTGTTGAATTCACGTATACTTCTTATTTTCTCTTCTTTGGAAGTTCTTGTGCTTTATTATCGTACCAAAGCAATGGCGTCAGTCATGCCTAAGAAACCATGTGCGTCGTAAAAAAGAGTAATTTTATGGCATACCTTAGATCCCTTAAATTGTGGAATTCTTGGTGTTAAATAAGGAATTGACGTAACCAAATTATTCCAAAGCCGACATTTATACTCTTATAGTTTGTCTTGAATGATTCCTTTTTACTGTCAATACAAAATTGTATTTAAACAAGAGTAAAAAGACCAACATTATCCATAAAAAAAAACTACGTTTTCTACCAAATAAGATAACAATCAAGTTTCTATAGACGTAAGTTTTTAATTACTCGATGCGCAGGTTAGTACGTTGGCAGGTGTGCGAAGTGATTCATGTAAAGGAAAGGAAGTATAATTCTTTGCTCAATGCGGTATGGGGACAGTTGTCCCCATTAAGAGAAAGCACGACTTGGTGGTGGGGTATAAATACTAATAAAATTAATTAGTGTTTTATTTTCATTTTTTATCTGTTATCCAATAAGAAAATTATCAATAAGATTTATATTTTTATATCGCTGTAATCGTACAAAAAACTGCGAACTGTAAGCTACACAAATATAATAATTACTAATTGCATAATTAATAACTGCATGGTTACAATAATGTTTATAAAAATAAAAAATAATTATACTAATAAATTCTTACATTTCATCTTGTCCAACAAGAATTATCCAAAATATTTATATTTTTATGGCTTTTAGAAATGTATCTTTTGCTATTGAAGTAAAAGCAAAACTTAAAAAAAAAATTGCCCTTTCCATTGTCCGGAAGGGTGGGACAGTATCTTATAACCGCTCAAGAAATGGTAATGGAATTGACTCGCTATTAGAATTGCCGGATTTCGTACACTTTAAGTCAGGGAGGCGATCTCCCTAGGCTCCATGGCGGTTACATGCGGTATTGCAACTGCTTGGTGGTTATATTTTAGTGGCGAATTTGAAAGAGGGCTCCGGAAATTATGGGGTATGATGGATTTTAACATGTAACATGTTCTTTCCTATGTTTTTCTTTATTGTATTTAAATAGATGGCAGATAAGGGTGCAGGAGGAATCGTGAAAAGAAAGCTGACGAATAGCTACAAAGGACAGGAAATCATAGAAAGCCTTGATCACTCGGATCCTGAAGGGATATGGCATATAGAAGATGTTAAAGTTCAATCAATAAAAGGCTCAAGTCACTAAAGGTACTGTTACTGTTAAAATAATGATGAACGTGCTATCATAGAGTAGTCGATAGAGAGTTAAGATTATGAGAATAAAGAGGATATATAATGATTCTCTTGATTTGAAGCAGTTAAACATTTTAGTGTTCAAAGAAGTGTCCGTTCCACGGTTCTTGTGTGGAAAAAGCTTTGTGGAATATTGTTTGTAATACATAGGAAATAAGAGTGATTCGACTCCGTGTAATTGTCATAGGATGTCCTATCAGTAAAGGTCTGAACTGGTGGAACTAAAGAATGCAGCTCAGCTGAACACTTGCCATGAAAATAGCGATAGTGGGGATGGGCTTATGTCTACAGAGGAAGAAACTGCAGCATGGAGAGGTAGTCTTTCCTCAAGACTGCATGTTCAGCCTTGAACTCTATTAAGGCTAAAGGTGATGATTGAGCCACTCCAATTCAAGGTATGACAATACTTTTTTGTTCTAACTCTCGTAAAGAAAGCATGGCAGTAGTCGGGTAATTCCTGGAGAGCTAGAATTAACTTACCATTTTTTCTGGTATCTTTAGCAATAGATCATATATAGTTTTTGACTTGAGACCGAGTAGACGTTCAAAGCATAGTCTCATTGAGAATGGAACCGTTTATTGTAACTTTAGAAAACTCTGATTAGCAATGAGGAATTCAACACCAGCTTGGTTTTTGAGGCATTGAAAGTTATAAATCGGTCTCCGCCATTGAGCTGTTAGAGGAGTGATCAGTTACTAAGCCCAGATCATCTTGCATTTTGGAAGTGTCCATAAACTGTGGTATCAGTTACATAGGTGTTTACTAAAGATCTTAAAATGTTTCTAGTATATCAGTTTTTCCTCTGTGTGTGTGTGCGTGCGCACTCGGCAGTGAATAGAATGAACAAACCCAAGTTTCGAAATAACTGTTTAATAGCTTTTATTCATGGTCAAAAATAATACAAAACAGTGGTATTTTGCGGGAAACGGGTTGGGTTTTCCAGTTAATAGTTCTTCCCTTGAGTAGAGATTTCCCACATGGAACGAGAAATCTGAATGTCAAACTACTGGGACTGGTACGGGTCTTCTGCAGCAAGGGCTATGAGTGTTTTTTTTCTTTTGGGCAGGTGTCTTGAAGGGCGATTTCTCCGCTTGATCCAAAGAGGAAAGCAAAATCTCAGGTCCAGCTGCTAGGACAGGCCACGTGTCTTCTGAAGCAAGGGTTGTGAGTAATCCTTCGAGCTAGCCTTGAAGGTAGCGGCCGCTGAAAAGGAAAAGTAGAAAAGAGCGTGAATAGGGCTCGGTTAGCGTTTTTGAGTTCTGGGACTTCAGGTTGTTCCCTGCTGTTTACCTCCGTTGCTGCTACTGCTAAATCGAGGAAAGGAAGCCCCCACATGCCACAATAGCCAACAAGCGAGATAGTTATTATACTAGGCAGATTTAAAAAAGCAGAAAGAGGATAGTACCGAAGAAAGTTTTGAGTGATGCCTGCATTGATCTCGTGAGTTTCAGAAGACTGGCTATTCACAACATACTATGGCAGAGAAAAGTCTGTAGTGTTTAGGAAAACAAACTTTAAAAATCTATATAAATTAAGGTTTGGTAAAACATTCAAATTACATTGAAGACATTAAAACACATTCTATTAATCAGATTCAGACAAAATAAAAACCAATTTAGTGAAATTAAGATATGATGTCCCTTCTAAGTAGATACCAACTTAAAATGTAATTACTTTATGGAGAAAGATACTTAAAATCTATCAAATTATTTAACTGCAAAGTTTCAGCTTTTAAGCTTGTATCCTTATTTAAAAAATTGTACTCTTCAAGTAACATACTTGAGAATAGAGCTGAGCGTTTTCTGTTAAATACTTGGGCGTGTTCTTGCTTACTACTGAATCCATGTGCTATATATAAATAATACAATGTATCAAGTGGTCAGTACGGGTGGCAGCCGGCGTAAAAGTCAGTTGAAATAGTAGAAGGGGTCATTAATAAATCTCTTATCTATTTTCTGTCGCATGAAAAGGGTCTACATAAAAAAAACTTTTCGATTTGCATTTTATCTGCTTTTTTGTGGATGAGTCAAATATTTTTACAAGGTCAAATTTTCAACCTCTAAACCTTCCGGAATGACTATTAAATTTGCTCATCTTTTTTTTTTATTCTAGTATGCGAATGGCGTCTTTCAAATGTGGCTGTTTATGTAACACAAAAGTTGCTTATTTTATCCATAAGCCACAGTCGCATTTGTGAAATGTTATTTGCAGAAACAAAAAATATTTTAATACACATAAAAACGTATGAGGACTTTTGAATGCATGTCCATTTTATATTCTATATGTCTGAGCTTTTTTGTAAGGTTTATTATCTATTTACAAAAACCTGAAGCTGTTGATAGACATGACTGCACATTTTATTTACTATACACGTGTTCTCTTTATATATTACATGCTGGAATTTACTGCAAGGTTTCAATAAACAATCTTCGGGATAGCATTTTGGTATTACTTGCTTTCCAGTTTTTTTTGTTTTTGTTTTTTTTTTTTGTTTTTTCGGCTTATTAACCCTTTGCAGGCCACTCAAAGCCAGCAAATACTTCTAGAGTGTAAGAATTTTATTTTTGATTATAATGATTGTGATACAAGGCTTACGAATTAAGCCATACTGGAATATGTAAGCTTACAGCACCTGCTATTCCCAAGTGATCACCTATCTAGTTACTGAACAGGCTCGATGTTGCTTAATTTTGGTAATCGTACGGGAACCGGTGTTTATGGCCGTAAGTTTTAATAAAAAGCACACACCCTAATATCTATTGACATTTTTGAAACTTTCATTTCAGTTCTTATCAAGATGCAATGAATAAAGGCTAAACAAGATTTTGTTGTTGTTTGTGTGTATGTATATATAATATATATATATATATATATATATATATATACTCTAAAAATATTTAAGTTGCAACAAAAATTGTCTGAGAATACTCATAAAATTGGTAATTGTTTTGTCTTAAAGTTGTATTTTATAAATGCTACAAGTACCATATAACTGTTATGTTACTCTATGAATGTTACAGGTACCATAAAACATATGATCCTGTCATTAGCAAATCAACTTGTTCTCCCCCACCACTACCCCGTCTTGGATAAAACTATAAACTACTACCAACAGCAAGGCCTCTGATCAGGAGGTTTTGAGGAGCGTGGAACCACCTCTTAATTGCTGGTGTTCCCAGGTCTACCCTGACCCGGGGTGGTAGCATCTGTTAGGGTCTCAGCTATGGGCAAAGAGTTAACTCCCAAACTGGGGTCAAAACACTGTGAAAGTGTAAAAAAATTGGTTTTAATACCGGCAATACATTTTTGAAAAATATTACCAGCAATAAAAAATTGTCGGCATTAAATAACCCATTAAGATTGATATACCGTAAATCAAACCAAACCCCACCACTACCAGGTTTTTTCTGGTAGTGGGGGTGACTAGACACCCAGCGGGACTAAAAACAATACCTGTCGGAGGGTGAATGAACATTTGTGGTAACAGAAATTAATAAAAACAACCGAAATTTCACTATCTCTAAAAAGAAAAGACCGATAATAAAAATCGCCATACTTCGACCAACCAATCAAAGCTTTCACAACCAGGATATAGACTGCTAGCCAATTAGAAGCAAGCAGCCTAGTCAAAGTGAATCTGTGTATAAACAGATTGAAAGTCAACCAAAGCCAGAGTCGATAAATTAATTTTGTTCATCCTCCGATGCTGTGGTCATCGTCATATACCCAGAGACGAAATACGACATTTACATGACTAGCTGGCGATATTACACGGCTAAGCTTTTCCCCGCTACACTGAAAACAAGCATACCATCCTTCACCACAGGCTCAAGCGATGTCTCCTGCATTTACATACTTGTACATATATATTTACTTCCTTCTAGACTAATTCTCACTCACTCCTACAGCCATACACGCATACACTCCCACACACACTTGCCATGGCTTTTACACATAAACTCTTAAACGTTCCATTTTCACTTTATCCTCCTCTTATTATTACTGTGATGTGTGTATATATATATATATATATATATATATATATAATCAACGTTCTGTACCTTTTCTTTTAATCATTACTCAAGGCCAATTTACACCCCAATCAATTATCTTATATATGTGGAGATAACGGACATTATCAGAAGATAACCTCCTAACCCGCATACCTTCTTGTAGGGGTCAACAGCCATCAATAATTTTTTTATGGGTGGGGAGGAAGAATGAAGTTTGTTGTGTGTGTTTTTGTTTTTTTTATTGCCAGCAATGATTATTATCGAAATCATATAATTAAGCAAAAATGCATTGCCATAGATTGAAGCCAAATTTTGTCATTTGTTTACTTTTCAGTTACGACAAAAAGTGATGATAGGGAACTTCGTCCCCTCCCACCACCGCATAACACCATGTATGGATGAGGGATGGAAGTTCATATCTCGTCGATCATATCTGATTTAATGTTGCTTACGACTTACCACATAATTACAACTTGCAATATAACAATATTAAAGGAATACTAATCAAAATATTAACAGGGATAAACCTCATTTACTTGTACTTATTTAAGTATCAATTTCATAATAATGATTACATCTTATTTTAATGCAATATTTCAATATAACTGCATATTACGTACTTTTTTTTTCTACCTTAGAATTTACATGAAAAAATATACTGTAAAATAACCATGCGACGGTTGATTTCTGTTTAAAGACGTATATATTAATGTTACAGAATACGAAAGCCAGAGCCAGAATGGTCAGCGATTGTACTGAGTGCCTCGCAGACGTGGTTTTCTGTGATGGTTGGCCTTTGTTTGAACTTTTGAAACGGCGCGAATTCAACAGAGGGTCGCAAAAAATTTGAAGCGTCGATAGGCCTCCCACACTCTAACTGCTAAGACCACCCACGGAGGGACGCCGAGCCAACGTGCGACATGCATTCCTGTGAAATCATTCTTCATACTGCTTCTTAGAATCCAAGCTGCTACCACTATCGCCTAATAAAACAAATAAAAAGAAATGGTTCTTTTCGTTGATAGTTTTATGTAGTAGCGTGAGGACCCAGAGACGACATAGAACGCAACACAACTCCTTATGGGTTAATAGGGATACAGAGGGCGATTATCCCCCTTTGGAGATAAGTTACCTGGGTCACGTGAGGGCCCTTAGTGACGAAGGTGGCCAGTCAGTTTATTTGCAGCATTCGATTGCTTTTTAGTTGCCGAATGGTCCGAGCTGAGGCTAAATCTTACTTCTCCACCAGCTTACAAGCACATGGTGCAATTTCCTTTTGGGAATATATCTTCCCCAGATATAGAAATTCCAGCTCACAGTCCTCAATTTGAAAAATCCAAGAAATGTCATTTCCCTTCATAGAATATGTCCACGCCGGAGGGACACTAGTTGAATCCAACCAGTTTGAATCTGAAATCCTAATCATGGCTTCTTCAGACAGTGAAATTATATATATATATATATATATATATATATATATATACACACCCCTGGTCAAAATCTTAAGGCCAGATACAAAGGGGTTAAAAATATATATAAAATACTGTTACTTTTAATCAAAATATATTTGCGAAGCATTTTTACATTTAATTAGAAAATGTAGTTTATCAACAAACAAGTGAAGATTTTAAGCTTTTAATTGATTAATTTAAACAAACACTGAAAAAAGGATTTTTTTTGTTAGCCATAAAGATAAGACCATGTAAATAAAAATAGCAAATACAGAACAAATAAGTCACAACGACAATTTAATTCTCAGTATATCCTCCATTACTTCGAAAATTCGCTTTGGCATACTCATTAACTTCTGCATGAAGGTGCTTGGGATGCTCGCCCAGGTTGCATAAATTGCAGCACGAAGAGCATCTACAGTTTCAAATAAACATCCTTTGCCATCCATCCCCAAACCTTCTCGATTGGGAGTTCGATCTGGAGAGCGTTGTGGATTGCAATATTGTCCTGCTGGAAAATCTAGTTTTCTCCACTTCGGTAATTAGCGATTCCTTTCTTAACATGTCAATGTAACTAGCAGCTGTTTGACGACTTTTTAACTCAAGAGTTCCGTTGTACGAAAATGAACCTCAGAGCATAATTGATCCACCGCCACTGTGTCGTGTTGAGAAAATTTCTTTTGGGACAACTTTTGCATGCCAGTAACGCTGAAAAACGTCTGGGTCATCAAAACTGAATTTTTTTTCTCGTCTGAAAACAACACTTCCATTTATCCACATTCCAAGTTTGATAATCGGAAGCAAATTGTAAACGGGAGGTTTTATGGCAAAGAAGGCGAGGCCTCTGCAGCCGTTTCAAGTTCTTAAACCCTTTCTAATTTAAATGCTGTCGAATTGTTCAAGAGCTGCATTCAGCATCTGTATTCGCTTTTATCTGATTTGATGTTAGGCTTGAATCTCTTCTCGCCTAATGCGTCTGTCTAGAGATGGTGAGATTTTATTGGGGGGCGACCGCTTGATTTCTATTTTTTTCTTTTTTTTTTTTTTTTTTTTAGAAGCCTACGCATCTCCGGATTTTTAATAAAGATAGCAATGACAGTTCTGCTACGGCCAATTTTATTTGCAATGGCTCGTTGCCTTTGAAGTTCAACAATTCTGCTCTTTTCGAATTTTGTTAAAATTTTACCCTTGGCCATTTTAAAATCTGAAATTTAATACTGAAAATGAGCCACGTAGATGTCTACACGCCTGAAGCTATGAGTACACTGACTAGTTCTAAAATTTTTGTCAAGTAATGGTTTTTTGGGGTTTTTTAACACATGGTCTTATCATTATGACCAACTAAAAATCCTTTTTTCAATGTTTGTTTAAATTAATCAATTATATATATTCAATCAATTATATTTTGATTAAAGTAACAGTATTTTATATATTTCTTTTGTATCTGGTCTTACGATTTGACCAGGGGTGCATATATATATATATATATATATATAAGGCAGTATGTATGTATGTATGTGTGTGTGTATAACAAATGCACGGCCGCAATTTGACAGATTTGCACCAAAATTTACATGCACATGCTCCAAGTTAACGGAAAGGCCAAGACCGACTTTGTATTTCCCAACTCCCATCGATAGTGGAAATAATCGATTTTTTCATGCTTCTACGGTAGTTTTCATGTAGTTTGCGGCCATTTTCTACTGGCCAGAGTGAGAGCCTATAGCTGGCTGCCACAAATAAGCAGGATGATTCTATTGACCAGCGTGAGAGCCAGCAGCTGACTGACACGAATGTTAACTAGCATGCTACAAAAATCGATAGCTGCATTCGTCACAAGTGGGAAAAAATTTAAATCTGCATGGCACTTTACTCCAATTGGCTCATTTGCTTGCTTAAACTCAACGTTGATTCTGATTCCGCAGAACTGGGTTGGGTGTGAAAAAGTATTTAATACTTTTTTCATTCGGTTTTTCAGGTTACGAGACCTTTTTTAAAGCTGATATTTTTGTTTTTATTTTGTTTAGCTCTTTTTTCATAACAGATTTAATGTTTAGTATAGAGCTTAGAAAAAATTCGCAGTGTGAGATAGGCAAGAAGTAAGGCATGTAGCAACATCAGCACGGCAAAGGGCACTCCTTTAAAGGCAAGGAAGGGCAAAAATATTTTAAGTCAAGTGATAGCGATTGCTGTACGAGTCGTACGATTTTTGAATGAAGCACGGGCAACGCCGGGCCAGGGTGCTAGTGTAATATATATATATATATATATATATATATATATATATATATAAATAAACTAGCTTAAAGGGTGCTCTCTCAGACGGCATTTATACTCGCTTTTGCAGAGGGCACTTGATTGGACTTTCGTCCCAACAATAACTCATGATTTCAGTATATATTAAATGTCATTAACTTGACTAACATTTTTCAAAACTATTTTTTTTTCAGCAAAATAGTGATATTTGGAACCTATTGCAAAGCTGCATCATAAACGTTTTTGCTTTTCCGATTTTGGGTCAGTACACGTAGCTTGTTTCCATTCCCAACACTTGAACTACCAACATAGAACTAGCCATCTTTCAATGATTGTGCTTGGACTTATTGATTGACATTTCTTAGCTCACTGGAAACTGAAGCCTTTTCTACTCAAAATGAAGATCTGGAGGAATTATGGCGATTCTTTGATTTTGGGACCAGTAAGGATCGCTTCTTCCAAGAGATGAGGAAGCATCTTGACAATTAACCTTGTTTCATTACAAAGCTTTGGGTGATACAGATTTCTCAATAGTATAACTGGCACATTTTCTTTTAGTTCCAGCTTGTGTGATGGCATTCCAGGAGGATTCAATGAGTTTAGGAACTCTATTGGATAATTTACTGCCTGCTCTTGTTCAACCACATGGCAATGGAAAAGTACTTCATGCTTTCTTTTGAAATTTCTTGGAGAAGTTTCCAGTTGATGCTATCCACAGTTTGATTCTTGGGAGCTAATATGGCGATTTCACAAAACCAGATTGAATCCATATAATGATGTTTAATGTTTCGATAAACATAGTTAATCAAGTCCTGGATACTTGGGACTGTAACTCCACAACCATTTGTGAGTGAAATATTTCCATTTTGGCCCATTTTAATGACTCCATTGCCAAACGGCAACAGCAAAGCAGCAAATCTTCCTGCTTCAAAGTCACCTATGATTTTAATTCTCATGTTTGTTCTCAGGTTGAGTCTTTGAACATGACACCAGATGTAAGAATTTTTCAGTTGTCACTTTACTTGACAAAGTGTGATACAGACATTTTTGCATTTATTATATAGAAGATAAAGATGAGATAATTGAAAGTTATCCCTTTTTAATTGAAAAAGTGATATTTTTGCATATATATATATATATATATATATATACTCACACACTAAGAAACTCATGGTTAGGGTTACTGTTCTGTTTTAGTTTATTTGATTTAGACATTGAGCACTTCGGATTTAAATAGATATCTATCTTTTGGTCTTGTTTCATTTTCCTGTATTTTTTTTTTTCTTTTTTTCCTCAGTTTTCATTTTTTTAAGTGTCTTCATTTGGCACACTTGGTGTAAGGACATTTGTATTTTTGCCATACTTTGGTTTGTTCTATACATACATAAATATATGTATCCTCTCAACTACAAGTGTATATTTCATGTCATTGCCATAGATTGATGTTTGTGCTTAGATTTTTCTAAGCAGCACCTAGCCCTTCTGTACTTGGAAGATTTGTTTAACAAGATTTCCTGTCTTCATTTACTGCTAATCTATCCTAGTGAATATTAGTATTTATTAAATGAACTACCGTCAACCGTGATTTTCAAATTACTTTTCAAAATTTAGTTTTCATTGTTGCGAGATGTTATTATAGATGTTTCATCCAATTACTCTCTGGCCATCTTCAGTCATCCATTATTTTGGTTGATATGGGATATTATGTATGCAATGATTATATGATGTCATTTTTGTTTATTTGTTCTTCCTAACAAATGTATATAGATTTCACTACCTGTCCCAGAGATTGAACTTTCAACCACTGGATGACAGTAAAACTTCACACATGTCTATATCCACTATGCAACCAACCTGAAGTGATGGATTTATTTTAACCTTAATTTTTTGCATCTTAAAAAGAGTGTAAGTACTATTAAAAATGACAGCAGTTCCGATTGAGGAATCGGAGAGCCAAATTCGAATTCCAATTGAATCCATTACATTTACTTAGTGCTAATACCCTTGGGAAAGGTATGAATCCTCTTCTTCTCCCTCCAGCTATGGGTAAATATCAGGACAGACTGGGTTCTATAGCCTTGGATGGCAATTGGTCTACCACAGAAAGAAATTGCAACCTACTGCAGGGGGGGGGGGGATCTGCCTCGTCAGTCATGTATCAAAAGATACATGATCACCTAAGCCTGTATCACCTATGGCACATAACTGGCTGAGTATTGTGTTGAGAGATTGTGGAATGAAGGATGTTTTAAAAGTTGCCTTTGATTTTCTGAAAGTTGTTAGGTCACTTAATCAGTGAGAGCAGCTGGTAGATCCAACAAGATTTCCCAAGGTTAAAGAGCCATTTTTAGAATCTCATTCTCATTTGAACACCTGAGTGAAATTTGAAAGTGAAAAAAAAAACCAACTAGAGATTTAAGTGAGATATATATATATATATATATATATATATATATATATATATATATGTTTTTTGTTTTAATATGAAGATATTGAAATATTGTAATCTTAGCTACTAACTGGACAGAAATTCATTAATGTGAGCAAATTTATGGAAAGTATCAATCTTGTTCGCTTTATATTGGTTTTCAGAAAAACAGTAAACGAAACAAAAGAAACATTCCATGAACAAGAAAATGATGCATAATACTACATGACTCATTTGAATGCCAATGTGCTTAGATAAGCACATTCATCATGATATTTAGATACAAAACACAAATCTTAGCTCGGGATATTTTGATCTGTGACTGGTTAACATTGCAAATATATTTTAACTTATTTTTTTCTTCATTTTAATGTTTATTCTATAATACAAAAAATACTTTTATTCATTATTCAGTAGTTATATATGAGTAATATAATTAGCAACATAGAGCTTTATTAAAAGGTTCATGTTTAGCATGATCAAAGGACAGTAAAATTACTTTCTGAAAGAAAAATACTGCCACTAACTAATTACATGTTCTGGAATCTTATGATAAACAAAGTTCACTTCTTGATGGGGATTTGATCATAGAATGTATTAATGTAACAGTACTCTTTAAAACTTTTATCACTCTGCATATGACTTCATTTGGTGTGCATCATGTGACTGATCACTGAATTTCATAGTTGTGTTGTCATATCTTGCTATGGCAACAGAAAACACCTTTTAGTGAAATTAACAATAAAGTTACTGCAATTGAGAAGGCCTTGAAAAAGAATGCAGTGGAAAGGGAAATAATTTTAATGCAGAGTTCTAAAGGCAAAAAAATGTGGAGTTTTGTAGCTTCCAAGCACGCAGCATTTGAAAGGAAAGGGTTTCAATCCACACTGTTATCAGATTTGAAATTTTTTTTAAATCTTCCTTTTTTTTTTTTTTTTTTTTCTTTCTTTTTTTAAATTTCTCTTTCTTCATTTCCCTTTTTCTCCATTTCCATCTGAATAAAGCAATGGTTCTTTGAT
Organism: Acanthosepion esculentum; assembly: GCA_964036315.1. Lineage (NCBI taxonomy): Eukaryota > Metazoa > Mollusca > Cephalopoda > Sepiida > Sepiidae > Acanthosepion > Acanthosepion esculentum. Next base: position 116,261,577 of record OZ038483.1, on the reverse strand, counting down.
TCTATTACCTCAACGATAACAGAAGATCACTGGCTGTTGTATAATCTATTTATATTACCTTTTTATCCTGACCACAATAAATTATCTCAAGCGTTTTTTTTTTTCATTTTTTTTTTTTGTTTTTTTTTAACTCCGTCTCTGGGATTATGCACTTAAGATTTATCTGGATATGTTGTCTTGTTTAAGTCAAATGTCTTTTGACATGGCACTGCATGAAAGTTTTCATTCATCCAGAATTTTCAACTGAAATTACGATCCTCTTTTAATTATGGCTGCCATAAAACATTAGTGGCAATTGTAAAACCTACAAATATCTGTATGACTCACACAAATGATAATACACATGTCTCAGGCACAGATAAAAAGAACCAGTCATACACAGAAAAATGGAGATGAGACAAAGTGAAAAAGCTATAAATGATGTATTTGCTCAATGAGTATTGGTTTCAGTTTCTTCAGGTCAGAATGAAAGACAAAACTGTTTCATAAAAATGTATTGGGATTTTTGAGGATAAGAGGGGCTACAAATTAAATTACCTTATCAGATCGGATGACCAGAAAGTGTTGTTATATATTTTAGTTGTTAGTGTCTGCTGGATTTTAAATTTGTCCATTTAAGCTAGAAAATATTTATATAGATGTATTCAAGTCACAAAGAAATACTCAAATGTTATATCTTATGTTATATCTTGTGTTATATCTCATATGTTATCATATCTTATATGTTATCATATCTTATATGTTATCATATGTTATCATATCTTATATGTTATCATATGTTATATGTTATCATATGTTATAACATATGATAACATATAACATATGATAACATATAACATATGATAACATATAACATATGATAACATATAACATATAACATATAACATATGATAACATATGATAACATATAACATATGATAACATATAACATATGATAACATATGATAACATATAACATATGATAACATATGATAACATAACATAACATATAACATATGATAACATATAACATATGTTATCATGTTATCATATGTTATATGTTATCATATGTTATATGTTATCATATGTTATGTTATCATATGTTATCATATGTTATATGTTATCATATGTTATGATAACATATGATAACATATGATAACATATAACATATGATAACATATAACATATAACATATGATAACATATGATAACATGATAACATATGATAACATATAACATATGATAACATATAACATATAACATATAACATATGATAACATATGATAACATATAACATATGATAACATATAACAACATATATGTTATCATATGTTATCATATGTTATCATATGTTATCATATGTTATCATATGTTATCATATGTTATCATATGTTATCATATGTTATCATATGTTATCATATGTTATCATATGTTATCATATGTTATCATATGTTATCATATGTTATCATATGTTATCATATGTTATCATATGTTATCATATGTTATCATATGTTATCATATGTTATCATATGTTATCATATGTTATCATATGTTATCATATGTTATCATATGTTATCATATGTTATCATATGTTATCATATGTTATCATATGTTATCATATGTTATCATATGTTATCATATGTTATCATATGTTATCATTGATTTTGTTGAATACAGTGCGGAATATGCTGAGGATAAGGCCACATATAGTGTCATATTTCACTTTTTTTTTTAATTGGTTGTGTGGTTGATTTTGTTTAGTAGCATATCAACCTCTATGGGTTATTTAATGCTTCCAAAATGAAACTTCTCTCTATCAATCTAAGAGACCCCCCCCCTTCCTGCCTCCCATCAGCATGGATGATACTCACTTCCATAGGAGTGACGCGTTCTACCTTCTCAGGTTAATATTCTCAGCTGACATGAAGTGGAAAGATTATATTGAATCCATTGTTGGTTTTCTGCTTTGTGCTAGACAATTTTTCTCTCCTGACTATGTTGCATGTTTACCATTTGTCCATGATTAAAATATTGCTGCTGCATATAGTCCATTGCTCCTGCTATATATTTAGAGAGAATCAGCAATATTATTGATCCTGACCTGGCATCTTGATTTGAGTCACTTTCCCACTGCCGTAATGTAGCTTCTCTGTGCTTTTTCTATGAATACATTCAGCTCTGCTCTTCAGTTTCATACCTAGATTTTATGAATTTAAGCACAGTACTAGATTGGTGGCAAGTTCAAATCAATTCAGTTGAATTCGCTAGATATAAAGTTCTATAAGTTTTTCTTTCACTTCTTGCTTGTGGAACTCTCTTCCAGTTCTATACTTTCCAGCCTAGTTTGATCTTCAAAAATGTAAATGCAATACCAATTGTTATCAACTGCCTTCTTCTTTACTTTTCTATTGTTTTTGCTTATTAATGTTTCTCTTTTTTCTTATTCTTTCACACTCATTAACCCCTTGTCTTAGTGGCTTTACTGCCTTACTTGGGGTGATATGATTTAAAATATATATTCATCAGATTAATTAGACTTATGATTATGTAAAATAGGTTTTATGTGTACTGAATGGGCTAATGGTAACTAACATGAAAAATATAATTGGCAAATTGAATTCAAGTTTTACTTCTCACTAATGCCTTTGAGAAAGGCATGAACCTGCTCCTTCCCTCAGCTATCCACAAATAGCTGACCTCTTGGAACCCTTTAGCTGTCTAAGAGAAATTTACTCTAAGAAAAACCCTCCACCTTGGCAGTTACCATAGCTGATGTCAAGCCAAATTTAGAAAGATGGGAGAGTTTGGCATCGGGCCAACACTTCAGCTCCATAAAAGACTACAATTGCTCCAGAAACAATAAATCTCCAATGAAAAAATTCGATTTAAAAAAAAAAAAAAAAAAAAAAAAAAAATGGAGTTAAATATTACCCAACATGCCTTGCTGCACAGAAGGTTGCATAGATGTGATGATAGCATCCTGTTTAAATTCATCTTATGGAACTGACCTTTTAATTTGTATCTTAATTGCACAAGAGGTGGAAAGCCTAATAAGTTTGACTAAAGTTGGTATTAAAAATATACATTAAAAATATTTATCTTCTATCATCAATATGGAATCTGTGAGCCATGTTCAAATTCCAGCCTAGTCAGTTGCATTCACTTTCACACAAATGCTTTTGGAGTGGGGGGGGGAGCATGGATCAATTTCTTCTCCCCTCCAATATCAGGTTAGAAAGAAAGTCCTCACACAATTTCTTTTTTTTTTTTTTTTTTTTTTTTTTTTTTTTTATTATATATCATCATCCTTTTGTAATTGTCAGGGGGATCTGAATGCAGAAGCCATATTGAATCTCCTCCACAACTATCTATCAATGGCAGCCATCAGCAATTGTGGTATAGTCATATTTGTCCATTGTTTGACATTGTCCAACGAGTTTTTGCATTGGTGTCTTCTATGTCCACCTTCAACGGTGCCTTGCATGATGGTCTTGCACAGGCTGTCATACCTTGTAACATGTCCAAACTGCACCATTTTCTCATTTATATATATAAATTTATTTGTTTATTTATATATAAGTAAATACAATATCTTATTTCCATCATTTCAGAGCCTCTTATAAGACCCCTCTGAAAAAAAGGCCAAGCAAATGATCTCTCATGAACAGACAGCAACACATTGTTGCTGTCTGTTTACAAGTCCAGCCTAAACACTGGTTAATTGCAATGTCATATTAACCAAGCATATGGAGAAGACACAATAGCAGGCTAGGCTGGAATCTCTAGGCTTGGCTGGCAGCTAACCTAAAGAAGGAAAACTTTGAATTTCAACCCATGGAACCAAGGTAGCAAGGAACCCCTCCATTATCTTTAAGAAAGCATAGCAATTCATTCAAAGATAATAAATTCGATCAATTCATTTTCAGTGACTTATCAACACTTTGCAAGTTATTTAAAGGCAGAATTTTTTTTTTTTTTTTTTTTTTTTTTGACAGATTGCTTAACTTTAACCATACAGGAACTGGTGCTTCAACATAATGTGGCCATAAGCTCAATGATAATAAAGAAAAGTAATCTGTGGAGAGCCATGGTCCCATTACATCCTGAAGGGATATGCTATTTAGAATACAGGCGTTATAACTTTGAGAAAATAATTGTAAACTCCCTAACACACACACACAAACACATATCTAATATATATATATATATGTATGTGTGTATGAGAATCAGCAAGACATGGAAACAAAAAACAACTATTATTTATTATCTGGCTGTTGTGTTGGAGAAATGAGACAGTAATACTGAGTAAAATTGAGTTTGGGGTCAAATGTAGATCAAATGCAGATTGGAATCCAACAGAATAAGAAAGAATTAGTGAAGTATATACAGTTTTTCTTGTATGTTGTTGTGTTATATATAATGTGTGTGTGTGTGTGTAGTGAATGTCCAGATAAGATAGAAAATTTAAGTGCCTGGGGTTTTCTTACCTAAAGTTTTTCTTCTGCTAAATGATAAATGTTACTATTACAGCCTGGAAAAGGAAACATTTTTGTTGATGCATGTATTGACAACCTGCCTGTGTGAACTGCTTGTCCAACAGTGAGGATGTCATGTTTGTGTAGAGGAGAAAAACAGGTTGATTCTCATTGGTTTAGAATGAGTGAATTAAGGATAATTACAATTGTTATAACTATTATATTATGTTTATTTTTGACACTATAATAAATTTCTATTTTTCTTATATGGACACTATAAAGTGACAGTATAATTATTTTTTTATTTATGTATTTCTTTATGGACACGACAAGAATAAAGTATCTAAGATACAAGGCAAAACAAACTTTAAGAAATATTATCTGCTTGAGATTGAAAAACAGAAAAGAAAAATCCAAGTATTTCTTACAGATTAGAGTTGGATTGCAATAGATATCTCAAGTTTATAGAATCTTTGTTTATTTGTACTGTTCTTTTGAACTTTCATGTTTCATTTACAGCTTACTTAAACTATATTAGAATTTTAGTTTAAAACAATAGTATTTTTATTATATGCACATCCTATAAGCATATTTGCTAATAGTTGATCTGTAAGAACCATTGTTAGTTTAGGATCTTTTCCAAAATGATTCTGGCTATACAAGCACCATTACTAAAGCTTTTCATCCAGAAAAACATTCTATAGATGTATATTTTGATTTTGTTTTTGATGGCTTATCAACCTATTTTAGATTGTTCATTATTTTTTTTTTTTTTTTTTTTTGTCAGGGAGGTTTCCCAATAGTATTTGTGTGTAAGTGAATGTAACAGGCCCAATTGAAACTTGGCTCTCCAATGTCACTTTCTGGTCTTCCATCCATTAGAACAGTGGGCCCCCAAGCTTTTTGTCTCATAGACTGGTTTTATTCAAGATAATTTTTCCATGGACCATGAATGGAGGTGGTGTTGGTCACTCACATAATGAAACGCCATAAACAAAACCACAATAGTCAGTAAAATGTAAAAAGTTTTTATTCTTTGTGTGGCCATGTACCAAATGCGCCACAGCCTGGTACCAGTCTGACCTGGTGGTTAGGGACCACTGCATTAGAACACTCACATATTCAAGTTTACTGCACCTGGTATTCCCAAATACTTATCTATTTATGTTTGTTACTTCAGTGATTGGATGGGAAATTGTGTTTCAACGCAATACGGTCATAAGCCTCTCCAGATGAAAGAAAGAAAATTGAAGTTGGAAGAGAAAATGTTAAGCAAATGAATGAAACTTTAAAAAATAATTGCCATAAATTAAAATAAAAACAGACTGAAAGTAATTGACTGAAGGAAAAATAATGTTATGGTTGACTATAGACTGTAACACTTAGACATATTCTTAAAATGACAGAGTAAAGAATTTGTACAAATGAAGGTTGACAGTGATAATTATAACACTGGAATGTTTTTATATTAATATTCAAGCAATTAGTAGAAATACCAGAATAAATTCCTGTGAGGTACATTTCAAAGAAAAACAATGACTTATTTCTGCCACATAAGATTCACTCTTTTCCAAATAGCTCTTAAAATTATTTTACTATCTTGTACATAAATAAAATAAATTATCCTATGTGACACTGACTATAACACACACACACACACACACAAAGAGTAAATTTGTCTTTTTTTGCAAAATGTAATATTTTTTTCATTCCCTACCAAATTTAAGATTTTGTACCAAACACAAAAACTAGTTGATAGAAAAGTGCCAATTTATTGGTTAAATTAGATGCTGAAGTAAGAAGTATGACAAATTAGCATCAAATTTAACTGATAAATTGGCACTTCACTAAGAAAAATAAAAAATATACATTTTTTTCCCCCATTTCATTTCTGAATAATTTTCAAATATTTTAAATTTGATACTCTGTTCAATTTAGAATTTAAAATTTTTAATTTTACTGTGAAATTAAAACTTAATTAGTTATACTGATTTCTAATTTAATCTAACCTTAACTTAAAACAGTAATAGATTTTATTTAGGCTATGTTGTCACGTTTTTTTTTGTTTTTTTTTTTTTAATTACCATACATTTGGATTCTGATTGGTCATCATAGGTTATGTAACGATATTTCCCCTATTGATTGGTTGATTTTGAACTATTTTAAAATTCTTTATTTTGCAATCAACACCATCACTTAACTAGACACCAGAAGTGTTGAAACAAAATGGCTATTTTTGTAGTGATGTTATGACATGCTTATGTAATCATCTTTTAATATATATATATATATATATATATATAAAGGAAAGATTTTAGTGAAAAATGTTTTTGTTTGGCACATTTTGTCCTTTAGAACTTCACATAAGTGATGCATATGTTGATATGACTACATATGCACATGAAGTAAATTAGATGCTGAAAATTTTTAATTTTTTTTTTTTTTTTTTTTTTTTTTAATATCTGGTTTTGATATCTATATTAAAATGATTTTAAATTGTGATCCCAATTTAATATTAAAATATAAAACTTCTTTGAAAAATTATCATGCATCTTTATATCCAATCATCTATGGCCAACTAAACAAGTGTTTGACACATTTGTTCCCTGATGAACCAATAATTAACTTATGATTACAAATGAAAAATGTTCCAAAAATCACCCTTAACCCCAATCATTCCATTACCCATATTCAAGTGACACCTAAATTCCTGTTTGACAGTCTACTCTCCTGATGACACCAGAATGGTGTGTGTATATATATATATATATATATATATATGGAAAATGATTAAATTATGATTACCAATTGATGTTAAAATATAATAAACTTTTATATAAGTAGGGATGAGTCATTGTTTTCTTCTCTTGAATATTCCCTGCTAAATTACACGTATATGCCAGTAAATAGAGAACCTTGTATTTTCTTAGCATTTTGCAGTGATAGAAAAGAAGTACAGCAAGAATGTACGCAGTAACAATAAGATATCAGTTTATCAGAATTGCCTGCTTAGATGAATTGGCCGCAGAAGAAACTGGGGAAAAGACATTTTGAAATTCTTCCCATTGTTTGATGCCAAGTTTCTCTGGCAATGCATATTGTGCTACTGACAATCAGCATTTATGATGGAGATCTTTTGTATATATATACATGCACACATATAATATATATATATATAATATATATATATATATATATATATATATATATATATATCCCTTGATTTGTGTGGCTAATGTGTACATCGGTAACTATAAAAAAAAATCAATTTTCAATTACTATGGTTAAACTGAAGAATGTTTTACTGCACTAATTAAGTATTAAGCATGCACTAATTAAATTTTGGTACATAAAATGTTAGCACATTAATCAAAAAGTGATTTGTAGGTTAATACAACTTTAAAATTTTGTTTGCAAAGGGATTTCGCCATTTTATATCATTAACTTTACTAATCTACTTTTTGTATGAATGATTTATTGTAATGTGTGTGTGTGTGTGTATATATATGTGTGTGTATATGTAAAAAAAAAAAAAAAAAAATTTTTTTGTCATAGTTTTCACTATATATATATATATATATATATATATATGTGTGTGTGTGTGTGTGTGATCCTGAAAAATTTATTTCGGTAAAGTAAATAGAGTTCTCTCAGTTACTGTGTGTTTATCTAAAAATAAATACACTTAAATTTGCCTTCATCCCTGCTGTGTGCCAACGGCTTAGGGGTAGAATATCCAACTGATGCCAATCCAGCCAGGTTTCAATCCTAAGTAGAGGCAACCAGACATCTAGACACACTGAGCTGTGAGATACAGCGAAACGGTCTGTGGATGACATATATAGTAAAAACTGACAAAGAAAAATTTTTCATGTAAATCATATCCACTTTTCCGTAGTTTTCCTTAAAACTGTTCCTCATATATAAAAATTTACATTTTCACACACACACATATATATATATATATATATATATATATATATATCTATGCTATAATTTGGCAGCAAGTATTCGTACAAACAAGTTAGATTTTGTCAGTTCTTTTTAATCGGTTTCATTTTTTTTTTCTTTTTAATTGGTTTCATTTTTTTATTATACTTTTCTTTTGGATAAAATGTTGAGTATTATATTCAAAGTTGTAGATAAACTATCCAAAGTTTATATTTTATCATTTTTGTTCAATACTTTGGACTTTCTAGTCATTATCAAGAACCAGTGTGGTAGTTTTAACTCTTTTGTCTACATCTTGGTATTACAACATAATACTCAACATTTTATCTGAAAGTTGAAAAAATGTAATAAAATACTAAACAGATCATGCTGGTTCTTTTTATTCAAACTTATATATATATATATATATATATATATATTAAAAATGAATTTGATTTGTCATTCAAATTTAATAGTAAAATATAAAATTTCTCCAAAATTTACCTTACATCCAATGGTCAACTAAACACCTGTGTTTGACAGATTTGTTCCCTGATGAAATGAAGGAGAGAGAAAAGAAAGAGGTTGATAGACATAAAAATATGAGATGAAAAATAAATATGGTTGTGCATGTACACAAACACTCCCACACAGTCAAGAAAGAAAATGCGAGAAGCAGATCAAGTAAAATAAACTACTTAGTTTGGTAAAAGACTGTTTTGTAGCATTAAATGAAAAATGTTCAAAACTCATTCTGAATGAATTGTGCTTCCAGCCATCATACTAATAAATGTCGGTAGTTAAAGATACACAGAAGTAGTAACTGTCTGAAAAGGAAAACAGATAAATGCCGGCAAGAAAAATAAGATATAAATATCTGTAAGTAAATCCCATAAACTTAAATTAAAAATTTAAAAACAAATTTAAATTTAACTTTTGATTGGTTTTATTTTTTTTTATTCTTTTTCTTTCTTTTTTATTTTCTTCACCCCTTTTTTTCCGTTTCTCTTTTCTTCACCCCTTTTTTTCCGTTTTCTTCACCCCTTTTTTTCCGTTTCTCTTTTCTTCACCCCTTTTTTTCCGTTTCTCTTTTCTTCACCCCTTTTTTTCCGTTTCTCTTTTCTTCACCCCTTTTTTCCGTTTCTCTTTTCTTCACCCCTTTTTTTCCGTTTCTCTTTTCTTCACCCCTTTTTTCCGTTTCTCTTTTCTTCACCCCTTTTTTCCGTTTCTCTTTTCTTCACCCCTTTTTTCCGTTTCTCTTTTCTTCACCCCTTTTTTCCGTTTCTCTTTTCTTCACCCCTTTTTTCCGTTTCTCTTTTCTTCACCCCTTTTTTCCGTTTCTCTTTTCTTCACCCCTTTTTTCCGTTTCTCTTTTCTTCACCCCTTTTTTCCGTTTCACTTTTCTTCACCCCTTTTTTCCGTTTCTCTTTTCTTCACCCCTTTTTTCCGTTTCTCTTTTCTTCACCCCTTTTTTCCGTTTCTCTTTTCTTCACCCCTTTTTTCCGTTTCTCTTTTCTTCACCCCTTTTTTCCGTTTCTCTTTTCTTCACCCCTTTTTTCCGTTTCTCTTTTCTTCACCCCTTTTTTCCGTTTCTCTTTTCTTCACCCCTTTTTTCCGTTTCTCTTTTCTTCACCCCTTTTTTCCGTTTCTCTTTTCTTCACCCCTTTTTTCCGTTTCTCTTTTCTTCACCCCTTTTTTCCGTTTCTCTTTTCTTCACCCCTTTTTTCCGTTTCTCTTTTCTTCACCCCTTTTTTCCGTTTCTCTTTTCTTCACCCCTTTTTTCCGTTTCTCTTTTCTTCACCCCTTTTTTCCGTTTCTCTTTTCTTCACCCCTTTTTTCCGTTTCTCTTTTCTTCACCCCTTTTTTCCGTTTCTCTTTTCTTCACCCCTTTTTTCCGTTTCTCTTTTCTTCACCCCTTTTTTCCGTTTCTCTTTTCTTCACCCCTTTTTTCCGTTTCTCTTTTTTTTTAAATATCTTTTAGACATAGGATCTAGCTGCTAAATCAGAAATATGTATTAAACTCTATAGAAGATTAATGAGAAAGTTATAAACATGGAACAGATGAAAGTAGATGAGAATAGACAGATATAAATTGTGGGAGAGATACAGATTGATATGATGTAAATAGAATAAGATAATGTGAGATGGTAAATCAATATAAAAAGACTGTATCCCTTGAGGATATGGGCAATTATGGCTCTTCACAATTTCCTGTCCTTTGTTAGCTCTTAGTAAATGCTGTTTTTTTTTTTTTCGCTGTCTGTCCTAATTCCAGTTCTACAAACCTTTTACACAAAGCTCATTATTTAGGTTAAGCACTGTTTTCCTCTCTTCCACTTGTCTTCAATATGTCTTGTGTGTATCAAATTTTCCCAGCACTCTTTCCTCATTATGTGCCCTAAAAATTTCAACTGTCTCTTCTTGATAAGCTGGTTGTTTTTTTGTTTTTTTTTTTTTGGGGGGGGGGTTCCATTTTCTCTAAAGCTTTGTTGTTGCTCAATTGTTCAGTCGATGGTGTTCTCAGCATCTTTGTTGCCTCAAGTATCTTCATCTGTGATTGTTCAAAATTTACTGACATAAAAGGGCTGGTTTTTTGGGGGCTTTTTTTACATAAAGGTTCAGTACTCTTTTCTTTGTTTCTAGCATAATTTTTTTTTTTTTTTTTTTTTTTTTTTTTGTCAATACTTTGCTTAGCTTTTGAAAAACCTCTTTTGCTATCCCAATGCGCCTTCAGGTTTCTTCTGCCCTCTATTAAATACATATTTTGTACTTGCTTGAGTTTTGGTATCTCCAATTTGTCATTCACATTTTGGGTTCATCCTTTTGCTGACAACCATACATTCTACCTTCTTACAGTTGATATTTAGTCCTTTCTTCTTGCTTTCCTTTTACCTTCTGTTGGAGTTCCTGTAGTTTCCATTCTGTTATCAACACTGTCATCTACATATCTAATGATGAGTGTAGCCACCGATAATGAATCCTGGTAAGAATTACAATTCTCTCAAAATTGAATCACTGTATAGGGTGAATAAGTCTGGTGAGAAGATGCATCTTTGTCTTATACTCCTTTCTATTTTTGTGTATTTACTGAATTCATTTTCTCTCTCTATGCAAGTGGTTTGCTCCCAGTATAAGTTCTGGATTACATTCTCCATCTTACCTAGCAGTTCAAGCAATTTTGTAGACTTGTTACTTTCTGAAATTATGAAATATTTATTATTTCTGTTTTTTTGGCAACTGTTTTCATTTTTGTTGAATTTAATACAAAGCCATTTAATCCATTTTTTTTTTTTTTTTTTTAAATTCATTTTTTTTCTCTAGATTTGTGACTATTTTACTTAAAGCTTGCATTTTCATGATTTCAGATCAAAACTTGGATATTTTCCAACATATTTCAGTGAAATTTTCACTTTTCAAAATTATATACTACAATTATAGTTTAGATATAAGGTGGAGAAAAAAGAAGGCCTCAGTTTAAACTGATGCCATGAGTTTTTTAACTCTTCTGTCATGCTAATTCTGATGGCTTCAATTTTTTTAACTGTAGTGTGTGTGTGTGTAAATATATATCATCTCCCGGTAAGATGATAATGAATAGTACAATTCCAACGTTCATGATATTTAATTTAAAAGAGGATTCAATACAAGGTAGAACAATATTCTTTATTTTAGGATATTACATCAAAAACATGTCAAAATCGCTACACAATTGCAGTCATGTTTCGATGCATATCAACAGCTCAAGCAATTGTAAGTTACTGGTGAGTGAATGATTTATTCAGATTTAAAAGCAAATTACAGCCTCTTTTTACAAAAAAAGAAAAGAATGGGGAGTTATAAGGTTTGTGGGCTTTACTCAGGTCATATTTGATTGGTTGATTTATGTTAAATTTAAACTAAGGGAAGGAGCAAAATTAAGAAATTAATTTTCCATAAATGGGTCATGACCCATAAATTTGAAATCGGTGGCAGCAACAGACGTTAAACAAAAGCAAATGTAAATATTGTACATTAGACTGTCATTTCTTAAGAAAAATTAAGTGGTAATCTAACAATGCTAGACAAGTTATATGCTTTGTGAGTTTTCTACATAAAAATTTTTTTATAATTGATAGATAAATAGCTTCTCTAAGAAACCAATACATAATTCAAACATATAGACGTACTTGATAAATTAATATGCAACTGTTAACTAAAGATTCTAAGGTGTTAATAACAATAACTAATCAATGCAAAATACCAACCAAATACCAATACATCTGTACAAGATGTTACTAACACTACCAGGAAATTAATACAGAATTATATTAAATCTAATAAGTTCTAAACTGGTAGTATTAAGAATTCTTTCAAGACAAGGTGGTATCAACATATATTGTCCTCTACTAATAATACTGATCGAAATAATACATCACTTTCTGCGTCCTGGGTATGACAATAAACTACGTCCGCGTCCTGGGTATGACGATAAACTACGTCCAACCAAAAGGCCGTCGATCCGATCAATCGGCTGGTCATGTCATGCCCCATCACATCTAACCCATCCCAAAACAACTACAACTTACAATTAACTTTCCCTCCCAAACCCTACACTAAATATACTAACACCTTACCCCTAAAATGAGATGGGGAAACGATGATGTTGCCAGCTATACGTTTCTGAAACGATGATGTTGCCAGCTATATGTTTTTGATATATCTAGTAAATACTGGATCTGGCATTAAATAACCCATAGTGGTTGATATGCCATAAAACCCCAAACAAACAAACATCACTTTCTAAATATTTTTGGAATTTGAAAGACGATAATAAAACTCCTAATGTGAAATGGAAAATTTAAAAAAAGGCAAGGACATGTAAATCCTTATATGAACCCTGTTTTCTGTGTTTACATGAAAAATTGCAAATTATCAGGTACTTTGATAAGAATGCTTTATTAAACCAAAGATCTGAGTTAATGGTAAATTATAAACACAGTCTACCTTTTTAACTTACAATTCAGTTAGATTTGGAATTTGACAATGCTTTTTCTTAGATTTTAGTTGAACTGTGTTGCACCATGTATGGCTTATCTTTCTGTTGGTAAGATCGAGAGTGAAAGGGAATGAAAAGACTTTAGATGGAATTGGAAATCCAATCCTAAGCAAGTAATGAGGAATAAACCTCTACTCTTGTTCAAAAGACAGTAGTGTGAACCATATATATAAGAATTAATGGATATTTATTTTTCATCAGACATTTTTATTACTAAACATAACATTTGAAGTAATAAAAATGAAATGTGTGTATAAAGATAGCAAGACATAGTGGAAAAAGCCTTTTAATGACATGACACATTTGTCAATGTCTGTTGGGTTTGGCATTTTCAGGATGAAATGAAAGACAACTGTAAGGAAAATATTTTTTAGTTTATATAAACAGAAACGTTGCAAATTAAAAAAAAAAAAAATTGAATGTTTTTTGTGAAAGTATTTATATATATATATATATATATATATATATATATATAGATATTTCATATATATATATATATATATAGATATTTCATATATATATATATATATATATATAGATATTTCATATATATATATATATATATATATAGATATTTCATATATATATATATATATAGATATTTCATATATATATATATAGATATTTCATATATATATATATAGATATTTCATATATATATATATATATATATATAGATATTTCATATATATATATATAGATATTTCATATATATATATATATATATAGATATTTCATATATATATATATAGATATTTCATATATATATATATAGATATTTCATATATATATATATATAGATATTTCATATATATATATATAGATATTTCATATATATATATATAGATATTTCATATATATATATATATAGATATTTCATATATATATATATATAGATATTTCATATATATATATATATAGATATTTCATATATATATATATAGATATTTCATATATATATATATATATAGATATTTCATATATATATATATATAGATATTTCATATATATATATATATAGATATTTCATATATATATATATATATAGATATTTCATATATATATATATATATAGATATTTCATATATATATATATATAGATATTTCATATATATATATATAGATATTTCATATATATATATATAGATATTTCATATATATATATATATATATAGATATTTCATATATATATATATATATATAGATATTTCATATATATATATATATATATAGATATTTCATATATATATATATATAGATATTTCATATATATATATATATAGATATTTCATATATATATATATAGATATTTCATATATATATATATAGATATTTCATATATATATATATAGATATTTCATATATATATATATAGATATTTCATATATATATATATAGATATTTCATATATATATATATAGATATTTCATATATATATAGATATTTCATATATATATATATAGATATTTCATATATATATATATAGATATTTCATATATATATAGATATTTCATATATATATAGATATTTCATATATATATATAGATATTTCATATATATATAGATATTTCATATATATATATAGATATTTCATATATATATAGATATTTCATATATATATATATATAGATATTTCATATATATATAGATATTTCATATATATATATATATAGATATTTCATATATATATAGATATTTCATATATATATATATATATATAGATATTTCATATATATATAGATATTTCATATATATATATATATATATAGATATTTCATATATATATAGATATTTCATATATATATAGATATTTCATATATATATATATAGATATTTCATATATATATATATATAGATATTTCATATATATATATATATAGATATTTCATATATATATATATATATATAGATATTTCATATATATATATATATATAGATATTTCATATATATATATATATATAGATATTTCATATATATATATAGATATTTCATATATATATATATATAGATATTTCATATATATATATAGATATTTCATATATATATATAGATATTTCATATATATATATATATATATATAGATATTTCATATATATATATATATATAGATATTTCATATATATATATATAGATATTTCATATATATATATATATATATAGATATTTCATATATATATAGATATTTCATATATATATATATAGATATTTCATATATATATATAGATATTTCATATATATATATATAGATATTTCATATATATATATAGATATTTCATATATATATATAGATATTTCATATATATATATAGATATTTCATATATATATATAGATATTTCATATATATATATAGATATTTCATATATATATATAGATATTTCATATATATATATATATAGATATTTCATATAGATATTTCATATATATATATATAGATATTTCATATATATATATATAGATATTTCATATATATATATATAGATATTTCATATATATATATAGATATTTCATATATATATATAGATATTTCATATATATATATATATATAGATATTTCATATATATATATATATATAGATATTTCAGATTGATATATATATATATATAGATATTTCAGATTGATATATATATATATATAGATATTTCAGATTGATATATATATATATATAGATATTTCAGATTGATATATATATATATATAGATATTTCAGATTGATATATATATATATATAGATATTTCAGATTGATATATATATATATATAGATATTTCAGATTGATATATATATATATATAGATATTTCAGATTGATATATATATATATATAGATATTTCAGATTGATATATATATATATATAGATATTTCAGATTGATATATATATATATATAGATATTTCAGATTGATATATATATATATAGATATTTCAGATTGATATATATGAAAACAGGAACGTCTTGAATTATTCTTTCATAAGTGAACATGCATAGAAATATTCATAGGAATAGCCAATGAAGTCAAGTGGATAAAGATGTTTAAATATTCATAGATAGATAGTATCAGCAGTATAAGATGTCTGTCACATGTACATACAGAACTTACAATGTCTATATAATGGAAGATTAATAGAAGAAAAAATCGAAAGAGCTCCACAATAATACCATTCAGAAGGTCAAGTAGGGTTATGAAGAAATAAATTAGTCAGCCTCATAAGAAAGGAAAAAAGTGATTAAAAATAAAATAAAAAATGA
The DNA here is from genome assembly GCA_964036315.1 of Acanthosepion esculentum. Taxonomy (NCBI): domain Eukaryota; kingdom Metazoa; phylum Mollusca; class Cephalopoda; order Sepiida; family Sepiidae; genus Acanthosepion; species Acanthosepion esculentum. The sequence goes on along the minus strand of OZ038483.1, from coordinate 116,244,914 downwards.
TCTGTCAAACCTTTTTTAATGTTGATGATAAAAAGATAATTTAGCAAAAATGTCTTATTGATATTTGCGAATCTTTAATAGATCGGCATAGAAAGGAGAGGGATTTTGAAATCTAGTTGTCATTGTGGAAGCCCAAACTGCATTCCCTAGCAAAATGCTTACAACCACTACCAGCATCAGGTGCACTGCTAGCCCTACAACTACCAGATCCCTTTTTCCAATACTATCATGGCCTGCCCCTCCCTTGGAATATTTCTGCATCACTACCTTTTGCTTCCCTCTACTTGACAGCCACTGCCTGTTTCAATGGGCTTAACACATAAATGCTGTCTTGTTCAGCAGAGGAGAAATGAGATGATGGAACTAATGTCTGGAACATAGGCTTGAATTTTAGGCACAAATAATCTGTAAACACGTTGAGGGAATCTGATTTATTTAAAGGCTATGATAAAATGATATTCATTGGATTGAATCAAGGGTGGATTATTTTTCTCCTTGTTTTGCTCCTTGTTGGATATTTTAAAACTGTTTCAATTTATTTTCTGATTATCTTCAGTGTAAATGAGATTTTTCACCACATTTTTGTATTTTCTTTTCTTAAGGACTCGTTCAGATTTAGGGCTTATCCTTAACTGTCAGTTCTGTCAATAACATTCATCACGATCGTTATCCCAAATTTATTTTTTTTGTTTATTATCTTCAATATTATTATCCCAAGCATTACAGCTAATATTATTCTCTTACAATCAGTTAGTTATATTGATACTAATTTACCTGGGCTGTCAAAAAAAATCTCTTATGATAATAAGTTTCTTGGTATTCTATAAATACAAGACAATTACAAAAGTACTATCACTTTATCTATAAGCTAGAAATAATCTTTATTATACCTTACTATTTGGATGAGTTTGCTCATCTTGGCCGTTACACTTGCTGAGTATAACAACCAAGATGAACATATTTGTCCAAATAGCAAATAAGTATAATCACTCATTTTAAAAAATTCCAGCATAATTAATGAAAGAAGGCCGGAGAGTACATTGGCTGAATAATTGTGAGTATAACAATCAAGATGAGCATGCTAGTCCATATAATTATAAAACTTGGCCTCAAAAATTTTAACATAATTAATGAATGGAGCCCAGAAAGTACAATGGCTGAATCCTCTTAACTATAACAACCAAAACTAGCATGCTGGTTTGAATAGCAAAGCTTATAATAAAAATAGTACAGCTAAAAAAAAAAATTCCAGCAAAAATTAAAATTACATGAAAATAGTTTAAAATTATTGATAGCATTTTATTTGTCAGTTTTAAAATAGCAAATTTCTATTACTGTTTACATATACTCCTCTCTCAAATCAGAATAGTATCAGTCAAAAAATATATATATACATATATATAATGGAAATGAGGGCAAACTCTAACTTTTTGAAGAATTTGGCCTTGCCATTTGTTTATTTCTCACAAAATGCAGGGGAAACTGGAAACTGAATTCTTGTATGTATAAAAACTTAAAATATGTTAAAACAATATTGCATTTTTATTAAATAAGTATTTATTTTTATCATTAAATTGTTTTTAAAATAGTATTTTTTCATTATTTTTTGGGGAAAAAATTGAATTTGATTTAATTCAATTTAAAAAAAAAAATAATAAATTTTTTGTACTAAGCTATGCACCTAGTAAAACCAACTGTGCTTTGTACCCACTTACCTGTTTGCACTTCTCCACAAAATTTGGTTTTAATTTGGTCAATGCATGGCTATTTTAGAGTTTGTTCATCACAAACTAACAGAAGTCACAGAATTTTATATATAGATAGTTAAAGGAAGTTTAATTTTTGACTATTCTAGATGTTTTTTGTTTTTTAAATTCAGGATTTGTTGACAGTTATGTTTGTATAGAGACTTGGCCTTCTAAACTAGGCATGAGTTTAGTGGCAATGTTTTAACCTTCATGCCTGCTAAAAAAAAATGGTGTTTCAAAAAGACAGTTATTCTTCTTTACACTGCTTTTACTCTATACACTTTCAACTGTCTAGGCAATGTTTGTTTCAAAAAGCAATAATTAGAATTTTCACAAAATCCAAATAGGAAACTTGATGTAAGCATTTTCTTTATTCATGAGAATTAACAAAGATATCTATTTATTTATTAGACTGGATAAAAACTTAAAATGTTAAATAATAAATATTGCAGTGTAGTTTGCTTACATATTCAGATAATTTTGTAATTGTTTATAAATTATTGGATAAATTCTCAAATAATTTATTTCTTTAGAAATAGTAAATAAGTCTTTACAAAAGGTAAATAAATATTGCATTCACATGTTTTTATAATCTTGTAAGTAAGCATTGCTGAGGGAACCGAAAGTGTATACAATAATATTGGTGTCAACGGAATAACCGTCCTTTTTTTCTTCTTTTTTTTTTTGTGGGTACAAGGGTTAGTCATTGCTAGTTTAGCTATCATACTAATTTTCTTCACCAGGTTACCTGAATTTAATTTAGTTTTCAGCCTCTTGAGGTATAATTATAATGAACATTTCTATTTTCACACCAGCTCCGCTTACACACACACACACACACACACACACATATATATAATATATATATATATAATATATATATATATAATATAATATATATATAATATAATATATATATATATATATATATAATATATATATAATATATATATATAATATATATATATAATATATATATATATATAATATATATATATATATATATATATATAATATATATATTATATATATATATATAATATATATATTATATATATATATAATATATATATATAATATATATATATAATATATTATATATAATATATTATATATTATATATATATAATATATTATATATATATATATATATATATATATAATATATATATATATATATATATATATATATATATATATATAATATATTATATATATATATATAATATATTATATATATATATATAATATATTATATATATATATATAATATATGTAATATATAATATATGTATATTATATTATATATATATATATTTATTTATTTGATATTTCAGATTGGCCCCGATCTTTCATCAGAAATGGCAGTTTGCAGAAGTTTGTTTACATTAAGTAGTGTCTGTCATGAGACACGGACGTCACATGATATGGAATGCAACTGTGTTTGAATATTTCTAACATAAATCTACCTGTAGTAATATTTTAGATGTTGTTTAAAAAAATTTTTAACTATATCTAACAAAAAGTTTTTGTTTAACTATTGAAATATTTATAAATATTTAAAATACCCAAGTCTTTATTCAACCCTAGTTTATATGTATTTAATTTTAAAATCCATTATTTTTCTTTTTTTCTGCATGTGTATGTGGAACTGAAATCAGAATCTATCAATACACATTTATATAATATATATATATATATATATATATATATATATTAGTGGACTCTCTCATCATAGTCAACATATGAGGGTCAAGCAGCTCAGTTCCTAGGAACCAACAGTCAGACACTAGCATATGATTTGATTATAGTGGTGAAGGCTTTGTGTGCAGAACCAACCACACTTATATATTCAACCCTTAAGAATATTATTTTAGTCTTTAGTCCTCTTAAAGGACTATACATGTTTCTAAAGACTTTTTCATTTTGTCATTCAATTACTTACCATTAGGCATTAAGATGGACAACAGTAAATATCCTGTTCAGTACCGCTTGTCAGTTGCCTGACCATTAATTGGGCGTGTCCTCTAAGGGCTGACATACTTTGCATCTTGAATAAGCAGGAGTAATGGGGAAGTCTCACAGCTGGGTATTGAGGTGATTGATTGTTTGTTATAAGTTTGAAGGAGACATGGAAGCCATATCTAGATACTTGGGAATGCCCCCTCATTTAATGACCATCTGAATGGACTGTGTTATCCAACCTGAAGGTTTTTCTAACTGGGCGCCACTTGCAGGCTTATACACAGCTTTTATCAAAACCTGTCTATTGCACATATTTGGCTGTGATGCATGTACCCTGGGCCAGTGCAAGGCTTCTGTGCTCTCCACAATCTATAATACACATCCCAATCTTTGATATGGGGGCCCCCTACTCTATTATGTTTCAATTTTCATAAGGCATTATTCATATAAAATACAAATTTTATTATAACCTAATTATCTACAATAATGGGTCATATACAATATAGGTGAACAATTCAATGTTTACAATATTTTGCAGCAATTTTTAACATCAACTGGAGATTTTTTCTTGTTAAAATATTGAATAATTTTAATACGTTCAATATTATGAATAAAAAAGTAATGACTTTTATAGTTTTTTGTTTTTTTTCTGAGACTTTAGCATGAGCCAAACAAATCTCAGAATGATCTCAAAATACAAAAATCTTTCACTATTTACATTATTTTGTCCAAATAATGTGCATAATACCTCATCTCAGAAATAGACAAACATTTTTCATCCTTTCATAGTGAGTTGTACTTAGTTTAATTTGTAATGTATATAAATGTAGGCCATCCTGATTAAGATGATAAACTACATCTATGTCCAACGGCAAGGCCTCTGATCAGGAGGTTTTGAGGAGCATGGAACCACCTCTTAATTGCTGGTGTTCCCAGGTCCACCCTGTTAGGGTCTCAGCTATAGGCAAATAGTTAACTCCCAAACTGGAATCAAAATACTATGAAAGTGTAAAAAAAAAAAAAAAAAGGTTTTAATACCAGAAATACTTTGTGTAAAAAAAAAAAAATATATATTACCAGCAATAAATTTTTGAAGGAAAAAATTATCAGCAACACTTTTAAAAAAAAAAAAAAATATGACCAACAATACAAACAGCTAGCTAGCTAGCTAGCTATATATATATATATATATATATATATATAAAAATAATGTGTGTGTGTGTGCAGGTATGCAGAAAAATAGGAAAGAACACGTTAGGTAAATAATCCGGAGTTCTTTAGTATTTTTTTTTTATTTTTAAAAAGACAGTGCTCCATATCGAAGTAGAGTTTATATTATATTTTTTTTTAAAAATATGATTCCTTCGCTACATAAGAGTCCTCATATTTAAAAAACGAGAGCCGGAACCCTCAATATAAATATTGAAATTAAATTGAATTAAGGTGTCGAGTTTCATCCTCAAGCAAAAATTTTTGAAACCTGAGAACTCTTATGTAGCAAAGGAATCGTATATAAAAAAAATATTACCAGCAATAGATTTTTGAAGAAAATGGCATTGAGGTTGATAGGCCATAAAAAATTTTAAAAAAATAATAAAACTATAAATGTAGGCAGAAGCAAATGTTAACAAAGCATTGGGCTTTGTATATTTGTGCTCGAGCATTTAATTGAATTATTTTTCTCTGGTATTATGAATGATGCAAATGAAAAAACACAATACTCTTACTCTGTTATGTAATTTAAAATAAATTTCTATTTATTAAATAGCATAAAAAATAACAGCATAGAATATAAAATTTACAAAACCAGCTTACACAAAACTTTCCTCTCTATGCCTAACACTTAGGCAAGATAAGAAATTCTAAGTACAATTCTGTTGGGCTCATAGAAACAATTATAATTATATCAAGAAAATGTTCACTTACTTTGATCCTTTCAACTGTTAAATGGAGTTGAGAAGGTTGACAATTTACAGGTGTCACTGGGTTTCTGTTTGTTTAGACCAGTTTTACAAAACTTTCAGAAGTCTAATAAACGAACCTAGTCTATTGTATTTTTGTTTTTATTTACTCTTTAATTATTTTTATACATATTTTTTTATACATCCCTTTGTTGAAGTGCTGCTCTCTCTCACTCTATAATAATAGCAATAATAACTAGAAAGACCTGTAAAATAAATTTCATAGCTTTCCTATTTAAATTTTCTGATGAATCTTAATGATTGAATAAATAAGTTCATGGCGAGTTTGACAATAAAACATCCATAGAAATTTTCTTATCACATTGTTAAATATTTGAGCTTAACAACTTTAACAGAATATTGCAATAACAATTATAAATGTTATTTTAAGTGGGTAGAAATGAAAAAATTTTAAATTGACAATTTTTTTTCTATTTCACAAAATGAAACGGTCATTAAATATTTCTTTCTTCCCTTTGTTTCTTTCTTCCCTTTGTTTCTTTCTTCCCTTTGTTTCTTTCTTCCCTTTGTTTCTTTCTTCCCTTTGTTTCTTTCTTCCCTTTGTTTCTTTCTTCCCTTTGTTTCTTTCTTCCCTTTGTTTCTTTCTTCCCTTTGTTTCTTTCTTCCCTTTGTTTCTTTCTTCCCTTTGTTTCTTTCTTCCCTTTGTTTCTTTCTTCCCTTTGTTTCTTTCTTCCCTTTGTTTCTTTCTTCCCTTTGTTTCTTTCTTCCCTTTGTTTCTTTCTTCCCTTTGTTTCTTTCTTCCCTTTGTTTCTTTCTTCCCTTTGTTTCTTTCTTCCCTTTGTTTCTTTCTTCCCTTTGTTTCTTTCTTCCCTTTGTTTCTTTCTTCCCTTTGTTTCTTTCTTCCCTTTGTTTCTTTCTTCCCTTTGTTTCTTTCTTCCCTTTGTTTCTTTCGTTCTCTCTATGAAACCAAGTAGTGTCTTTTCCTCTCTTCCCACACAATTTTTCATTGAAATGAAAATGAATAGTCCATTATTTATGAGGTATTGGCAGGAGACATTAAACACTTTTATCTCCCTTTATTTCTTTCTAGCTAAATCCCCGTCTTGGGAATAATAATAATAATAAAGCAGATATTTTATTTAATTTATGGTAATTGGATTTTTGGCAATTGCCTAACTCGGTTTCCATAGTTCGATGGTGGACATGTGAAAAATGACATTTTTATCATGGTCACCTTCACTTCTCAGCCTTTTGGCTAGGATCAAAGTGTAGTATCTGCCCTCAGACGGATAAACTACATTTCATCTGTCACTTGTCTCTGTCTTTGGCCAGAGCACAACTTGGTTGTCTCTGTCTGTGGACAGAGCCCAACTGAAAATATTATTGAAAGGTGCCTAGTCTCTGGAAACATCTGCCCATGGCATTACCTCCCTCATTGGACTAAAGAGTGGGGATCAGTAGTAATACTGATGCCAGTGCAACCAACAGTTGGGGGGAGCTGAGCTATTTTTGGAACTTGCCTCGGGTGCACACACTTGGGCTCCTGACATTAGGCTGAGGCAGTAAAAATATACAATTGCTTCTCAGCCTTTTGGCTGAAATTCGATCACTTGATACTGATCTGGCACAGGGCTTCGGCCCTGTGCTGGGGGTATTGCAGCTATGACTAGCTTAGACCAGCTCTGACCAACTTGGACAAGCTAAGACCAGCTTAGACCAGCGGCCCGAGTGAAAATGCTCAGGTCCCCACATTAAAAACCAACCTAGTGTCACAACCTGACTCAGTGGGGGGTTAAGTAAATCTTGCTTCTTGGCCTTTTGGCCGAGATCAAAATGTAGTATCTGTTCTTATCAGCTTAATCTGGTTCACTCTCTCCAGTTCTATCTTTTCTTTTACATTTTCTCACTGAAACCAGGTAGTCTTTTCCTCACTTTCCATGCAATCAAAATGCAGAATAGTCCATTATTTATGAGATATTGCCAGGACGTAACAGTTTTGCAACCTAACGAAGGGAGGGACAAGCACAATTGGCTTTGGTTTTTGCCTTTTCTTCTCCAGGCCAGACCATAGCCGATGTCTTCTAACTAGGTGGCCCACTTTGGTCATGAACACATGGCCGTTATATTTCATTTGATGAAGCCTTCCACCCCGGGTGATGACCTGCTTTGAGGAGGTCCTTCACTCAGTGGTGTCATGTTAACACAACTCCTTCACATGAGTTTAGCCCACCAGCTGAAGTAGGCACGGCAACTTGGAGCCATCACATGAGCGATTTAGGAGATGGTTGAGGACCAGTGATGCCTGTCCACCCAAGGGTACTACCTCTATCCAGAGCTCTCTATGCCCAAGCACAATTATAATAGGATAAGTAAACCTTATTCACTTGTCTTTCATAATGTCACGTTCTGTAAATGCTATCACAAGTTTTCTTACCAAAGATTCAGATACTTAATACACACACGCAGTCTCACATATACAGTATTGATTTTTATCTGTCTACAGTATAAAGGAGACTGAAAACATGTTGAAATTAAAGCCCATTTAATAATCTGTCTTCCCAATGCCGTGAATACACTTTTTTCTTTTTCTTTTTTTTTTTCCTCCTTGGACCTGTCAGAAAGGATCGTGGTAAATAGGAAGAAAAAGAAAGTGGGGGGGATGTAGAAACAGATGAAGAGAAAAAAGAAAGAAGCAATAGTTGAAGAATCCCAGTCCCTGAAACTGATTTGTCACCACACTGCTTGTCAAGAAATATGTTGATTAATGATATTCAAGAATGTCGCTATGTTTAATGATGAATTTTGTGTCGGACAATAGAACAGTGTGTCACTGACTGCAATTCCACTTCATTAAAATAGTTACAGAATCTCAGAACAGATGAAGTCATCTTCTTTAAAATTTGAATTTCATCTTTTATAATTTTTTCACTGAAAGCTTTTCCTTAAAATTTTCATTCCATTTTTTGTGTGCATGTAATTTATAGAAGTTTTCTTTAATTGAATTTGTTGTTCACACACACACACACACACACACACACCTATATAATGAAGTGAACACCCAGTAGCTTAAATGCAATCATCGGGAGTGACAATTGTGTTTAAGCATTAAAAAGCCTGTCCACTTTTATATTTACATACGCTTTATCCCTGATATTGAGCACTTTAACCAATAAATATATATAGCATACCTTTTAAAACTATATTTTTAATTTTTATCATATATATATATATAAAAACTGATTTTTATACTGCAAAATTTAATTATTGCCTTAACTAGGACTGATATCAAGATCTTAATACTAAAAAAAGGGCAGAGAAATATCTAAGGAACATTTAAGCCAATCCTTCAGAAAGATTGTTGGCAAAACATTTTTTTATAACAAGAACGAAAATAATTTAAGTGGACTAAATGGGAGACCAAAACTGGCACATGATTAAAATATAAGATCATAAAGTTGGCAAATCAAAATTGTTTTCAGTGTTGTTATTATAATAACATATATATATATATATATATATATATATATATATATATATATGCTCAATGTCCACTTTTATATTTACATATGCTTTATTCCTGATATTGTTCCTTAGATATTTCTCTGCCCCATTTTTAATAAGATCTTGATATCTGTCCTATTCAAGGTGATAATTAAATTTTGCAGTATATCATTGTTATATATTTTCTAGCTTAAAAGCCACCCTACTGTGCAACATTTAAGCTAGCTCCTGCAGAGGGCTCTTGATTGGGCCGCCTTCATCACAATAGGTAAAGGAGAAGTAGATGCAATAGGCAACAATAAATTACTCAAAATTGATTGCTGCATTTAAGTATTGCATTAATAATTAAGCTTGCCTTTTAAAAGTTCAACAATTTTTCTACCACCACTTAATTTAAACACAATTGATGTATGTCAGTCCTTATTTCCCTTACTTTCATGGGTGACTTTGCTGGATTTCGCAAGTAATTTCAATTATTCCAAAATTTATTTGAAAGTTATAAAAATTATCGTACAAAAAAAAAAATGTCACAAGACATCGCATTAATAAAATTGCCGAAAACAATCACAGTAATGGAAACTTGGGAATTTAAAATTTCAGGATTGCAGGTCCAAATCTGGCCCAGAATATTTTTAATTTGCTCATGGAATTGGCCTTATTTCAAAATTGTATATGTTGGGCTACGACATTTCGGAATAAAGCTGAAAACACAGAAAAATTTTATTTTGAGAACAGTAATTTTTTTCCATTTAAACATGAGCTATTGAAAGTTAGAGGCGTGTCCCTTTTTAATTGTTTTTATCAGTAGAAGCCAAGATGGCAGAATCCAAAAACGATTGCAGTAATGAAAACTTGGGAATTCAAAATTTCAGGAATGCAGGTCTGGATCCAGCCCAGAATGTTTTAATTTTCTCATGAAATTGGGCTGATTCCAAAATGGTATATGTTGGAACACTGACATTCATATTTATTATATAGGAATTAATGGATTTACATTTAATTTGACCTTTTTATGAATTCAAATGTTATTTTTAGTGGATAGCAGTTTGTATTACATCTACCAGCCTGTGTACGTGAGAAAACTTAAAGAAAATGTGCTCAAGGTTTGAACTTAAACCCCTCCAAATCAGATGGTGATTTCTCCCTACAAAGGGAGATGCAGGGGCAAACCTTGCCAGGGAACATATATATTTTCTCAAGTGCGCAAAAAGAAAAGTATGAATCATCTCTTCTCCCCCTAATAAGTAAACACTTTCTCTGCCTACAGCAAAATGCATAATTCACACAGTGACTGAATAATTTTGGTCACTGTGCATTTTCATAGACTGATGGCACCCCCACAGGTGACCCAGGCTTGTTGGGAGATGGGTGATTTTTATCAAGTCACTATCTCTAGAATGGTTGCCAACCAAGACTATAGAATCCAATCTGTCTTGCTATTTAACCTATAGCTGGGTGCAGGAGAGTTGGATTCATACTTTTCCCAAGGGTATTTCGGTGTAAGTGAATGTAACGAACCTGACTGGAATTTGAACTTCGCTCTTGGATTTCTCATTTCGAGCTTCAGTTGATTGCGTCCGTCGGGCATCTATCGTCCTCCCCAACTAGGAATTAAATAGCAGGGCAGATTGGGCTGGGTTGGCAGCCAGTCTAAGAGAAGAAAACTTTGAATTCAAAACCCTGCCTCCAGGATCTGTACAAAGATTATTAGACTTGAAGTGCCAACGTTTTTGTCATGCTTTTGTTTTACAGGTATAGAATAAGCAGCCATGTTTGTCTTCATTTATTCCAACCTACCTTTCTATTCTATCTAACAGTACTGGTCCTGTTCTGTTACAACTGTAATATTTATTCTGAACTATCCAGAAATGTGGCACACGGTCAACTGTAAGGCAGGCTACTGATTATCTATCCACTCACCTTCCTAATGTCATTGTCAACAGCATTTTGTCTGAGAGTGGGGGAGGATAAGGTGAGTGGATAGTCAGTAGCCTTCCTTATTGTCCTAACAGAATAGGACTAGTATAGTTAGATTTAGAATAGATGGCTTGGTTGGAAAATTCATTCAAAATTGTTTTTCAGAACAAAAAACAAGGGAGGGGAAGTTGGAATAAATAGACAGGCTGGTCAAAGTGGAAAATAAAAGTAAATAGGGGGTCCTGGAATAGCAGTGGATAGGTGGGAGAGAAAAATTTAAATAACCAGGCAGGCCAATCTATTCCAGATGCAAGAGTAGATACAGATTCAAATAAACAGGCAGCTTGGAATAAAGTGCCCCATAAAACAAATGGCGGGGGGGGTCTGGAATAACAGTGGGTAGGTTAGAAAAAATATTAAAATAGGCAGGCCAAGCTGTTTTGGCTGGGAGATACATATAATCTCCTGTAGTGTGTAAAGTAAAAAATAAAAATAAAAATGCTCAATATTAAATAACAGATTTTTAGTGCATTCAAAAAAATATACCTAATACCCTGCACCATCAGGAGGCATGATGGAGTAATGAATAGCAGCTCCGATCAAGGAATTGGAGAGCTGAGTTTGAATTCTAGTCGAATCCATTACATTCACTTACATGCTAATACCCTTGGGAAAGGTATGAATCCCCTTCCTCTCTCCCTCCCCCCAGCTATGGGCAAATAGGACAGACTGAGTTCTATAGCCTTGGATGGCAACTGGTCTGATGCAGAAAGAAATGGCAACCTACTGCAGGAGAGGAAAAAATATCTGCTTCATCAGTCATGTATCAAGATACATGATCGCATAAGTGTGTATCACATATAGCACATGACTGATTGATTCTACACTGACTGCAATCAATGTAGGGTATAATATATATATATATATATGTATTGTGCAATGGATTGTCATCTAAATTAGGCAAAAATGAAAATAACACTGACATCCCATTTTAACAGATATATTTACCAAAATTACACAAATATCTTTAAATACTAAAGAGTAAATTTATTCAATAAAATCGCCATTGGCTTCAAACAATGCCTCCAGACAACTTCGGAATCTCTTGCATCTCTTCTGGACAGCCTCCTTGTTTAAAGTGGTGAATGCTGCCATAATCCTTGCCTTCTCTTCATCTTTGGTGTTACAAAGAGTTTTGTTGCTCTCTTGTTCAACTGTACCCCACACATACTAATCAAGGGAATTGCAATCTGAGGATTTAGGTCACTAGATGTAAGGGGTGCTGTGGTCAGAAATTGTCTGACAGTTATGACTGGGTTCTCCTGCTTATCTGACATAGGGCAGTCCTATTGCCAGGCATAGAATATTCCAGCAGCCACCCTCTTGACCCAGGGCAGCACTACTACCTCAAAAGACTTTGTATAGTTCTCAGTGTTGAGTTTGAGGCCCTATGGGGAAGATGAATAGACATAACATAGCTATCACTAGTGATCACTTCAAACACATTAGACTATTCCAATTCTTTAAATCCTCTGCACTGTCCTTAGATTGACACTCAAACACTCTGAAATGTTTGTATTGGAGTTTCCAGCACAAATGCCAAGTAGTACAGCATGTTGTTTCCAAATTTCTGGTAGAGTGAATTGTCATGGTGCTCTTTTTCTCACAGATGGTGCCCAACTGACCCCATTATACTGTGCAGTCAACAAACTCAAAAATATAAAATGGCGACAATTACCCATCACACCCTGTAAAATATATATGTCAACTGAGATATCTACTTGTATAACATTGGTTTTAAGCTAGTGTTGTTAGCCAGTTATATTTTTTGATTTTAAGTTTTTAGTTGATCTATTTAATTTCCAAAGAAAATGTTTTTGTTCAATCCCTGTTTTATATTTACAAGACTTCTTGATAACAAAATGGTGATGCATCGGACAGTTGGTTGGTCAGAACTACTTGTTTGCACAAACAGACATTATAGGAGTCCTTCAAGAGACTTAAGATAAATCAACATTTACAACAGAGGACATCTGTGGGGAGTGGGAATGCAAGTTCAGATAATTAAAAAGAAAGAATAGTTAAAAAAAAAAAAAAAAAATGAAAAGAAAACTAAACAGAAAAGCAATGAAAATTAAAACATGAAAGTGGATCAACTCCATTTTGTTTAACAGTGACAATCACAATGAGATATATATATATATATATATATATATATATATATATATATATATAACCTTAGTTTTAGTGGACACCCGTAATAACATTTGAAGCAATAAATGTTGGATTAAAAATAAATCCATTAAGTGTGTGTGCATCAAAAAGAAATCAGTATTAACAATTTTTGTTTTTAATACTGTTGTTCACCCAATACAAGACCTATATGCCACTCAATGTAGAGGATTACTGAATGGCGATGTTATAAGGCCATTTCAGGATCAGGGGTTGCATCTTATAAGGATGTTTGTTTGGTTTGTTTTACAGAATATCAACCTCAATGGGTTATTTCATGCTGATAATTTTTATTGTTGGTAATTTTTTTTTTTCCTTCAAAAAAAATCTATTTCTGGTAATATTTGTCCTACAAAAACCTATTTCTGGCAATTTTTTTTTTTTTTTTTTTTTTTAAGTATTTCTGGTATTAAAACTTATTTTTACACTTTCATAGTGTTTTGACCCCAGTTTGGAGATGTTAACTATTTACCCATAGTTGGGACCCTAACAGGTGCTACCACCACGGGTCAGGGTGGACCTGGGAACACTAGCAATTAAGAGGTGGTTCCACACTCCTCAAAACCTCCTGATCAGAGGCCTTGCCGTTGAACGTAGTTTATCGTCTTACCCAGGACGATATGAGGATGTCTAGGATAGATAACTGTTAACACTTGACTTGAAGAGGTTAAGATGTAGTGATCAAGGAAACATCCCCTCGGGAGTCCATTCTGCATTGCAAAGTAGCACTGATAGTTTCAAGCATTGATGACCAAATGTGTTTGAAAACATTTTTATTAATGAATCTGAGATTGATTTTTTTTATTTTCTCTTTGGTGCTGGTGTATTGCTCAGACTCTAAGCAGAAGAATAAGTACATAAAATAGTAGAATAGTACACCCTACCATCAGTTAAATACAGTAGACTTTGTCTATCCAATGTGGGATATGTTTCAATGGAAGCCTGAGACTGTATCAAATCAGTGTGATGCTAAAAGGGGCATAAGTGCATTTTTTTTTGTTTTTTTTGTTGTTTTGTTGTTTTGTTTTCTTGTGAAAACTAGAATTTTGAAGGAACAAAAATGTGGTTTCACAGTAAGATGCTGAGAATACCATGGACTTAACATGTGAGCAACAACAGTTTTATACAAAATGGAAACAAAAGACATACTTATCAGTAAGAGATAGTTGAAATTTCTAGGGCATATAATGAGGAAAATGAGCTTGGAAATTTTGATACTAACAGGATGGAAATAATGCATAACCTTGCCTAGTGAGCTTGAGTAAATGGATGTCAGAACAGGGTTTAGGAGAGATAAATAAAAGACAAAATTTCTTAAGAGCTACAGGACAGGAAATTGTGGTGAGCCCTGACTGCCAACATCCTGAAGGGACATGGAACATAGAAGAAATTAAGAACAATAATACACTGGAATAATGGATAGAAAATTAATTCTTACAGTTGATCATAGAAACCTAAACAAAAAATCTTTGGCAAACTTGTACCTTCATGCCCACAAAAACGGAGTGTCAAAAGGATGGTTTTTCCATTGACACTGCTTACCTTCACTCCTCAGAAATGTTTGTTTTAAAGTGATTATTAGAATGGTGTTAAGGGATAAAATCTGCTTTTGACACTCCATTTTGTGTGTGGGCATGAAGGTCCAAGTTTACCCCCAATCTATTCAAGTTAAGAGCATTCATCTTTTCACTTCAAGGAAGCACTTTATGGTCTCACTTTGGTATCTACAAATTACCGGCATTACTATTCTTGCACTTTGGGACCATTAATAAGTAAAACTTATGAATTGTTTATTTTTGGTTTTGATTGTGGGTAACCAAAACTTCAGAAAGCAAAACCACAGATAAGAGTGGGGACAACTGTATGCTTCTGATAAGGATCTCCCTTTTTTTTCCCCCTTTTACATCCCTCATCTTCAGATGAATTAGAGGAAGCATAAAATAAAAGTTGTTGCCCTATCATAGATTAAATCGGGAAACTAAAGAACCACAAAAAAAAGCACAACAAGAATATTATATATATATATATATATATATATATATATATATATATATATAACAGATGGGATTATAGTTCTTTTAACAACTGGAAGAAATGAATTTGCTAATAATAGTTCTACTGTGTGCTATTAAGGATTTTTAAGATACAGATTGTAGGGGACTCTGATTATGAAAGACTTACTAAAGTTTTAAATGCTGGCTTAGTTTTTTGACTCCATCAGTTTCCAAAAGGAGGTTTTATGCAGCTCTTAAATGAAAAAAGGATTTAAAGATCAGTTTTCAATGCATTTTCTCAGCCAGGTATTTACAGCTGTTTACATTTTGGTTAGCTATCGAATTGCTTGAATGTTCTCAGATATTCTCTTTTACTGACTGCTTTTATTTTCTTAAGATCAGATTAGAATAACACAAGACCAGATACAAAGAAATGAAGTAAGATTGCATTGTAATGGTCTTCCAAGTGAGGAGGATCTAGCTACTTTAAAAATTCAAGATCCTATATTTTAATTTTAATACAACTCTTGAATGTGAAATCATTAAATGATCAGTCTGTATTTTCTCAGTAACTCATAACTGTTCATATTTCCATCCAAGTATTTCATTGGTTACAATGTGCAAAGAATGTAATGATTATTGGTGTGGAAACTGAAGCTGAGGAGTCAAGTTCAATTTCCAGTCAATTCTGTTTCATGTTAATGCTCTTAGAAAAGGCATGAATCCAACTTTTCCAACTAGGTTAAATAGCAGGGCAGACAAAGCTTGCTTGCTTTGGTGTGGCAACCAGTCTAGGAGGAAAAACTTTGAATTCAAAAAACCAGCCTGAAGAGGAATAGTCCTGTCAGGCTATTTTACTTGAGGCTGTTATTGCTACAGTACTACATGTGTTTCTCCTATTACCCTAACAGGTTACAGGAATCATATGTGATTGATTACAGTTACTTTACACTTCTAAGACGCACTCTACTGATTTGTGTTTCCAGGATGCACACACCTTGCTGACTGGGGGCTTCCAAGATGCACACTGTACCAATTTGTGCTTCTAATGCATATTTTCTACTTTTTCATTTTTTTTTTTTTTTTTTTCTCTTTCAACCTCCACTACTGGTTGAAACTATTTATAAATATTTGCAAGCATAATATAAATTCCATAAATATAAGTTTTGAATTTAATGGTTGCTGATGACAGGCTTGAAGTATATACAAGTTAAATTTCTGCTGGAATCATTATTAAATTTGATAGTGTCCTTTTGTTACAATAGATTCATCCTAAAAATTTTAAAAAGAAAAAAAGAATTAAAATTAATCTGTATTTATTATCATAGTGCAATTCTTTATTTGAAATATTGTCTTAAATAAAATTTTATTGGAAGATAATTTTTTTTTTTTTTTTTTTTTAAACTGATTTCATAACTTTAAACTTCTCTATAAATACCTGAAATTTTCTCCCTTGAACATTGTCATAGATTATTGGGTGTGAACATAAACACAGAACCAACATTACTAAGTTACAATTTGGATTGAAAACTGCTTTATTCTTCAAATTCGTATATTTTAACAGCCTTGCCCTAACAAAATTCTTGCTATGATGTTCTGTTTTTATTGTAACATTAACAAATCCATAAACAATTTATTTTTAATTAATGGCAGTAGTTATTTGAGACATGATACAGCTTGGCTCAATAGTATTATCATAGATTGAGGTCAGGAGAACAAATTTAGTCTTCTATTTAATTCTCAGTTTTAGTTAAGAGTACTTGCTCCACTATAGTGCTATGTATGATCTGGTCACACTCAGGTTTACCCAAATTCCAGGGGTTCTACAAACAGAAATTAGATTAATATATTGATCGCTGTATGATATATTACTGTCAAAATAGATTTCTTCAGTTGGCAGGTTAATGGCCACTTTTTGTCCATTTATTTATTTACTTATTTTTTTTTTTTCCTGAAGAAAACGTCCCTCCTTACAGAAATGGAAACCTAAAAAGGGCTGAAAAATTGGTTAGCCAAAACATGACGCTGGTAGCATTAAGTAGACTAAAGAAAGGGTTCAATTGTCTGAATAATATTTGAATCGCTTTTCTCAAAGTTATAGACAATGGTATATAAGGCTGGTGCAAGGGTTTCATTTCCCCTCATGAATCTGACACCTCCAGTGTCTATGATACAAGCCCCCTCCAACTTTACTCCATCTCAATTTTCATAAGGTAGTATTCATATAAATTACAAATTTTATTGTAACCTAATTATGTAGAATAATGGATCCTATACAATGTAAGTGAAAAATTCAACAAGAAAAATTGAAAATAAATATAAGGTATCTAAATACTAATTAAAGATGTATCATAAGAGATCATTCCATGTTAAATCAATATTTTGTTTCAAGTTTTAACATCAACTTGAAATTTTTCTTGTTAAAAAAAAAAGTTGAATAATTATAACACCTTTAACATTATGGATAAATAATAATGAATTTTATATAGTGCCCCCACTACCCAGAAAGACTTAACTTTTTCTCCTTGTTTTCTCCTTTCTTGTTGAGAAAACAGCAACAACAAAAAGGAGAAAACAACAACAACAAAAAACCTTTTTGTTGTTGTTGTTGTTGTTTTCTTTTGTTGTTGTTGTTTTCTTCTTTTGTTGGAAATCAAAAAGGTCTTGTATGCAATGAAATACAATATTTATTTTCTAATATTTTTTTAAATTTTATTTTTCCTCCCAAACTTCATCTCTGGATTCATCTTTCTTTCAAATCAGTTGTCAATCAATTTCTATTTTACAGCTGTTAAAGGAGATCTTGGTTGCCACCCACACACTCACCAGCACCCGTACTCCCCAGAGCACAAAGCACTGATACATTCAGTTGATGAATACTACTCGGCTGAATATAGGTTTCTAGCTTTGAGAAAAGAATGAGGCCCAGATAAAGACAATTGCACTCAACAATCAGTCAGAGATTCCAACTAGTGCATTGCCTCAGGGAATAAACAGGAATGCGTATATTTCAAGCAATCTACAATTGATTAAACTGGAAGTGGATTCTCTTTAGACATTCCCAGCAACTTGAATTCTATGATCATTTTAACTTTTAAGCAAGAATTGGGATTAAATACCTTCAGTAACTTTGAGACGTCATTATCAATCCAAAAGTTGTTTCATTTATTAGGCTTATGGCCATATGTTGAAACACTGGTTCTCATATGATCACTGAGGTTAACCAACATTGAGCCTGGTCAGTACCTAAAATGGATGACTACTTGGGAATACCAGGTGGTGTAATGGATAACGGGTTGGAATTGGAAATCAGAGCGGAGTCCAATTCAGGTTTATGTTCACTTACATGCAAATAGGTTTGCCTATCATCTGGTTCCCACTTCTCCATCTTTTGAACAGGAGTAGTGGTTTATCCCTTGTTTCCTGTTTAGGATTTGGTTTCTGGTTCCTTCTAAAGTCTACTTCAACTGTAAACTTTTAATGTCTCCACCTAAACTTAGAAATTTTATTTACTATTTATTTGTTTTTTCCACAATAGGAGTAGATATGTCTGCTTATCATTCATTTTACACTCCTCCCCAAACTTTTCTGTTTAAAATTGTATTTCTAGTTCCTTTTCATTCTCTTTCACTTCCAGTAGCTCCTTGCGTCTTTGTGGCATTATTGCTTTGCTTGGGGTGAATTAATAAAAAAAAAAATAAAAATAAAAATACCCTTGGAAAAGGTATGAATTCACTGCTTCTCCCTCTAGCTATGGGTTAAATAGGACTTGTATGAGTAAATCATTCTCCAAGAAATTCTTATAATATAAAAATGTTTTTTGGCTTTAAATGCAAAAGGTTAAGTAGTAAAAACTGATTCAATCAATCAATTTAGATTATTGGTCTCATCCTCGTCCTTGTTTCTTGCGAAAGTATTTCTGCGGATCTATTTTATATTCTTCCTTAGGTGTAACTTTTGAAGAATTAAGAGATTTATTTTTATCCCTCATCTGGCACTATTTATTATTACTATATATCCACTAAACACACAACTGAATAGACATCATTGTTTTTCTTAACAGTATATTTTTTCATTTACTAACCTAGGTTTTTCAAAAGTCTTTAATAATGAAGATATGAGTTATTATCATTCCAAGACTTGTTTTGACAATTGATCTCCTTCCTTACTGTCTATATTTCTGAGATGTGGTATTATTTACATTATTCAAAGACATGGCACGTGGAACTAGAACAGTCTACCCCAGTGAGTGAAATAAAGGGTTCAGTTTGACATTCGAACCACCTGAAGAAGGCCAAAACATTATAATAAATATGGCGACAAGATGACGACAATAGTCTGAATAATGTAAATAGTGATCTCCAATTCTTCATTGTTACAACCATATTTTTCAAGTGATTCTTTTGACAGTAGCAACTGCTAAGATGGCTAGCCCATCTAAGTCAAAGAGAAAATAATGTCACAATCAAGATCTTGATATTCCACATGATTTCAAACAAAAGTTTATCACTACTAGAAAGACCAATAACAGTGAACTTGAAAAACCTATTTTCCTGAAAAACCATTTGAAGAAAAAGAATTTATAAATTTCAACCAACAGTAACACTGTTTGATCAATGAATGCCAAATATTTCCTTGTAAGGAAATGACTAATATCACCATTATTTTTAGTGGATACCTATGTTTGAATACACACCCATTATTTTAAACAGTGTGCGTTACATCTACTGGCCTGTGCACTCGAGAAAACTTAATGAAGAAAATGTGCTCTCCAGCAGGGTTCGGATCAAATGGTGGTTTCTCCTACAGAGGGGGATACAAGTTCAAACCCTGCTGGAGAGCATATTTTCTTGTAACATTTTTCTTGCAACACTATTTGGTCAATAAATGCCATATGTTTCCTTGTAAGGAAATGGCTAATCTCACCATTTAGATGTACAAAGATAGGTTTTTTAAAGGATTTTTTGTCCAACATTATTTCTTATGATAAACTTGATTTTTTTTTTTTTTTTTTTTTTTTTTTTTTTTTTTTTTAAATGGGTACACATGTTTGAGTCACTATTTCTGCTTTTAATTTTTCTTAAACAGTGAAATTAAAATGTTGAATAAAAGAAATCCATTCAAGAAATTACTGTCGTTTACATTCTGGATATGAAACTGAAGCTAGCAAATATAGACTCTTAGTCCCAACAAGATTTCTCTGTCGAGCCGATTTCTGTGGCCAAACCGGTAGAGGCAGGCTTTGGCTGAAGTGGTTTCGCTGATGAAAAACAGGTTCAATTCCTGCCTGAGGCACAATTTTTCTTTAGTAGGATTTCTCAATTTAGTTGTTGCTTAAGAAAATAAATATGGATAGCAACTCAAACTTGTACTCCCTAAAAATAATGTTTATAGTCATAAAAATGATACCTTTTGTAATTTTGAGATAAGTCATCATCATTCCAAGACTCGATTTGAATATTGATCTCATTCTTTTTGCTGCTTTTATCTTTACTACAATTCAGTCATTTCGTTCTATGACTTTTTTTCATATATACAAACTTTATATGGGTAGAGATGGGGTCCTTTTCTTTCTTTTCATAAGGCAAGCCAGTAAATGCTAATTAACAGAAAAGATAGGGACTCTTTTTCTCTTTGTACATCAAGTTGTACAACTGAAGAAGCCAGAGGAATGATTCATCAGAAATGTTGTAGTAGCAACAAAACAAATGGAGATCCAGTAGAGTTCAAAACACTCTTTAAATGACATGGATTAATTACTAACAAAGATAACCAAATTATGAATTTACAAATCAGTCACAGCAGATTGGTTCTAGGATTCCTTGTATATACCAAAATCCATAGATGCCCAAGGCTCTTATATAAAATTTGTATTTGCATATAGCCTTGCTCAAGTCTCCTTGACCCTACTGTGGGGTATGGGGCTACAGTTGCTCAATATTGCTGATGTGGTTTCTACTGTAAGTAGTTTTTTACAGGATGGACTTATTAGCCCCATGCCCAACTAGTTTTGAATTTAGAGTTATTACTCTTCTAGACTGGCTGTCAACCAAGGCTGAAGAGACCATTCTGCCCTATTATTTAATTTGTAGCTGGGGTTGGGGATAAAAGATGGATTCCTATATTTCCCAAATGTATTTGCAGAAAAGTGAATGTCATGAACTCGGCTCTGATATCTCATTCAAAGCTGCTAACCATTATTACACCCACTTGCACAAGAAAATTCAGGAGAAAATTAATGATATATATGGGGGATAGAGATCGATATAGAGAGATAGTTGTGTATGAAAGAAACTTTATGAAAATTTTTATTAGGGAAAAAAATTATGATCTAACATTATCTGTGTACATTCTATACAACTGTAGATATTTATGAAAAATGATAGTGTGAAAAGTTTCTGTCTGAATTTCTGGGATGAGGAGTTATCAATATTTACAGGGTGGTCCAAACGTCGTGTCATCCCTACATAATATAATTTTCTATTTCAGATGGCTGAAATGAAAATGGTGTTCTTCATACAGACCTTCTCGATGTGTGACAGCGTCAATGAACGTGAATAAACCGAATCCAGTAATGTGCTTTGTATTACTTGTTGTTCTATTGTTTTCACCTCTTTTTGGTAGAGGGTGGCATGACTTTTTGACCATGCTGTACATTATTTACTGTCAAACTAACATCCCCATCTTTGTAATCACAACATTTCGAAAATAGCCTAGAGGATTAAAGTGTTGCTTTGTGAATTTGGTGTCGTGTTAATTGTGAGTTCAACCCTCACTTTTACTAATAAGAGCCACTCAAGGTAGAGGATTACTGAACGAGATTGTTGTCCGAGTTGATATATAGGAAAGATAATGGCTAACCTTATATTTGAAGAGGCTATAATTGTAATGATCAGTGATTCTCTCAGGTTTCTTTTCCATAAAGTAGTGATTTTTGGGAAGACTGCCTCACAAAAAAAAATGGGATGGTTCATTCTTGTGTATGGGAAATGGCAGGTCTTAACTGTAAAGGTCTGAACTGGTGGAACTAAGAAATGTAGCTCACTAGAGCGTTTATCATGGAAACAGCGATTGAAAAACTTGTGATTTTTTTTTTTATTATTTTTTTTTTTAATTTCATCTGTTGGATAGGGGTTGGAGAATGGAAAATAGTTCATCACCCACAAGTCCGTGTAGATGGTTTTCATATAGTTAAAAAAAAAGATCAGTAGAATTTAAACAGTCAGTTGTTGCTTTTCTAGACTAGTTGCCAACCAAGGTCAATGAGCCCAGTCTGTTCTATTTAACCCATAGCTGTGGAGAAAAGACGGATTCAGACATTTCTTCACTTTCTAGTCTATCAAAACTAGAAAGTGAGGACTGAGCAGCTCCAGCCTAAATATGGCAGCAGTACTCTTTTTGGTCTGATCTGGTTCTTGTTAAGATCGAGTGTGGTAGGAAGAGTCGGGTACTTCCTGGAGTGGTACAAGGAACTAACCAACTTTCCAGCATCGTTTGTGATGGATCATGAGTTCCACTTGAAGTCTGAAGTGAACTTGTCCCAACAGATGTTCAAGGCAAGGAACCTCATTGAGTGTACAACCATTCATCAAAAGAATGAGATATCCCTAGATATCCAGCAGGATGAGAAAAACATATCCCCATAGATTAAATAAAGGGTTCAGTTCAAGGTTCCCTGAAGATTACTCTGATCAACAGATACCTGAAGAAGGCCAGAGGGCACAGTGGTTGAAATGTTGTGATAATGCAACTAAGAAAATGGCAACTTCCATCACGGATTTAAATGCCTCCACATCACATGCTGCTAATGTAGAGAAAAATAAAAATGTATGCAACAATAGTAAATGAATAAGATGCAAGTTGAATAATGCTCAAGCAACAAGTGGCAGTGAGGCTGAAGATCTGTGAAATGGCGGAAGATTACAACAAAGTGTATCTGCACATCATTTCATTTAAGTGGATTCAGTGCAGGGCTTAGTGCATGACTAATTTATGGAAATATTTTCTGAAAGCTTCTTTTTCTCTCTCTCTCTCTCTGGAATATTTTTTCCAGAATGTCTGTTAATGTTTAGTTGAATCCACAAATGCAAAAGGCTGACTGTATTAAATTAGAAAAAATTACTTCTAGAATATTTAAGAGCAAGAAAAATACCATTTAAATATAAAAAAGTAAATTTTAAAATCAGATTATTAAGAATTAAAATACATTTTTTAATCAGCATTTCAAGTTTGTTGTTTTTTGTTTTTTTTATTGTCATGTCTTGTTTTCAATCATTCTTTCTCCTCCTCCTACCACTTTTCTCTTCTCCTTAATCTCAAAGTTTCTCCTACTTCTTTTCTGTCTCTTCTCTCACCTCGTTTTTTTTACTGGCCTTTTTTTCTTTTATATACATTTTTTTTTCTTTGCATATATTTCTCTCTGTATGTCTTTTCATTCCCTCTCTCTCTCTCTCTCTCCCCCTCCATTCTTTGTCTTTTCTGCTTTAGTTTCCTCTTTTCTCTCTTCATCTTGTGATGATTCAAGATAATAACTTTAAGAGCATTATCTAGAACGTACTTTTGCAAGAGATTTGCTTTGAGTCATTTTCTCCTTTAGACGTCTGTGCAGAATATCCCATTCGGATTTCCAAATTATTAATATGTTCAGTCTAACATCTTTAAGTAAATTTGATGGGCATTTCAACCACCTCCCTACTGTTCTAGCTTAGAATATTAAGAAAAAGATTGTTTGATTATATATCGAATACTACTGGAACATCATGTATGTTTCAAATCCAGAACCAGTTTGTTTTCACACATTTGTTACAAATTTCTATTCTCTCAGTTTCTTTCACTTTTTTGTTTATTATTTATCCCCCACAGTTTTATTCTCCCCAGTTTTGTCAGTGGTTTTATTCTTCTATTTTCCGTCTTCCTCTGCTTCCTTCATATTTTCATTCCCTTCCTTTCTCCTTTACATTTTGTATTCTTGGTTTGAATAAAGTAGTTAAAACATATCTGGAAAACTCATTACGAAAATGCCTCTTCTAATTATTCAAAGGTAAAAGAAAACAGAAATAATAGCTAATTATAAAAACTAAATACCATATTTGATAACATATAAGTCCTCCTAACCAACCCCTAAATTAGCAGAAAAAAAATGCTAGGTCAAAAACTAATGCCTGTCCTTTAAATACAACAGATTTAATAATGGAAGCACCAAAACCTACCAAAATGAACACAAAATCTTAGGATTCTAAAACTAGTCCTCAACATAGTTTCCTTTTGAATGAGTGCATGTATACCTACTTTGTAGTACCACCTTCACTGGTTTCTTGGTCACATACATGTGGCCTCTTTCATCTCATCATCATTGGAGAACAGCTGCTTTGGAAGATGTAATCTACATTGTGCAGCTTTAGAATCTCTTGAGCAAAAACCATCCCCAGTTCCTTCATAGTCCATCAACATGTTGGGAAGCTACTTTACAGAAATGTTAAACAAGAGGCTGGACTGAACTGCAAGCATAGCTGACCTAATGGCTTTCTCAAATTTTTACAATAGTGATTCTTTTTGTCATCTGAAATGAGAGCATCAGCCTGTTTGTTCTTATCCTCATTTGCATTAGCAGTTGGCCTGCCTTTGTGGAGCCTGACACTAAGATCAGTTACTCCTTTTTATTCTAAGATTGTCATTAGCTCTATTGATCCATCTCCATACATCCTTTGTAGCCTTTTCACAAACATTCACTTATCACTTGTTAACGTTTGCAGCACATTTTCCTTCCAAAAACGAAAATTCTATGATAGGTCTTTAATTTCTAAATGTCTCTAGAGGACAGTCATTTTGAAAGAGGATTATGGGTGGAAAAAAAAATCAAATTTTTGCATGGGTTTCTAAATCTTTCTAGGTTTATAGCCAAAAAAGGAAACTCCTCAGAATTCAGATTAGATCATTAAAATCAAATTAGGACAGGCATTGCATTTTAACTAAAACCCTGTTTGTGTGTGCGCGCGCATGCCAACCAAACACATGTTCAGATAAGTTTTCCTTTTGTTTTTAATTCTATTGTCATTTACAGATATATTTTTAGTTATATCTGAATTTTACACACACACTTATATATACGCACAGTGAGGGAAAACAAATATTCATACACATACAAATTTTTCATTTATTGTATTTCCAACTAATGAATAAATGTACTTTTCATATAATTAACTCTACACAGATGCATAACTAAAAAAGGCATAGAAAATGGAAAAACAAAAATTTAATAGAAATAAATCCCATTTATCTATTTTAATGGGTGAAAAAAGTATTTGTACAATATAAAAAAGAATACATAATCTTCATTTAATACTTTGTAGAATAGCCATTATTCAATTCTACATCGAATCAACCTTTTGTAGTTTTCAATGATTTGCAAATTTTAGTTGGTATTTTGTCCCATTCTTCTTCATATATGGTCTTCAGATCCTTGATATTTGTTGCAGCTCTTGATTGGATTTGAATTTTCAAATAATGCCCCAGATTCTTGATTGGGCTTAAATCTGGAGAAGGACTTGGCCATTTCAGGATATTTACATTATTTTCAGTAAGCCATTTCTTCATAGATTTTGCAGTGTGCTTAGGTTCATTATCTTGTTGGAAGATCCAATTGGGAGGAAGTTAAAGATTTTCAACAAATCATTAAATTTGCTTCCAAAATATTTTGATATGCTGCGGCATTCATTCTACCATCTATTACTGATATGTTGCCAGTACCTTTTGCAGAAAAATATCCCCAAACCAGAATGGTGCCACCACCAAATTTCACTGTTGCAACTGTATTCTTTTGCTTGAAGGTATCGCCATCTTTCATTTTGTTGCCTTTGGAAGGCGATACCTTCCAAAGGCAACAAAATCAGTTGACCAGTGTATTTCTGGAGGATAATGTTTTTAAGGCAAGCAGTCTTTGTAAATAAAGAGTTCAATATTATGAAATAGAGCATTATTATTAAACAAATATAAATGTCTTTCTAGAAAATAATGCTTTTAAGGTGTGTGTGTAATAAATAAATATATATATATATATATATATATATATATATAATTTTCCTTTCTCTGCCATGAGCTGATAACTTAGGGGTAAAATCTCTGACTGATGCCAAATTGGTTGAGTTTCGATCCCGGCTTGAAGCAATCAGATGTCTACTTACACTGAGCTGTGAAACAGGCTTGTATGTGGATGCATATATATATATATATATATATATCACTCCTTCATTAATTCAAGTCCTGTAGACTCTACTATTTAACCCATAGCTGTGGGTAGAAGTTGATTCATACCTTTGCAGATAAGTGAATGTATCAAACTCTGCTTGCCAGTTTCTTGTTCTGAGCTACTAACCATTACACTGCCTGCATATCTATATACTCTAGCTCCTCTCAAGTTTGGCAATGATGGTAATAGATATTTGAAGTTATATATGTAGAGAAAGAGTTAGAGAAAAATGATGAGTAAGGAGGAATGATAGACGCAAATAGAAATTCTAATGGAATAAAATTTCTAACATTGTACATTAAATGTTATTGGAACTTTAATGTTTCTGATGTTCCTTTTGTGCTTTTATTACAAATGTAAGAATTTGGGAGGAAAGTGAGTCTTATATGCCATCAAAAACATAATATATATGTAATCACCTTTGATAAATCCAGGAAAGGACCTTTTTTCATTATTAAATAGATACAAAATGAAAGTTTTTTTTTCTATTTATTTACCTTTAATTCACAATTTGAATTGCAATAAAAGGAATGTAAGAAACAAAATTAAAATTAGTTATCAATGGCTACTAGTGAATTTTTTTTAACTCTGAAATTGCAACATTTTTCTATTAATAGTCTAGGAGATAAACATTTCCAAAATTTTAGGCTTTCATAGAATTACCAAATAAAATACAGGACAACCTGTTTAATTTTTAAATTCAAATGATTTCTAATTTGCGTATACATATGTAAAATAAGAAAATACTATTACTATATACAATTTTTATTTATTAGGAATTTTAAAGTATATGACTTGCTTAATTTTTATGCAAGTATTAGTACTCAAGCTGTTTAAATGGTTGCTATAGAAAAGAAATTTTTTTTTTAATGTTAACCTAATACAAGGCCCAAGAGAAACTCAAGGTAGAGGGCTATTGTGTGGACATATATTAGCAGAGGAAAGGACAAGTGTTAGAAGTATAGAGCTGAAGTACACTTTAGAGGGACTAGAAACCCAATTCTAAACGGGAAATAAGGGATAAACCTCTATTAATGTTTTAATATAAGTAAATTGGTAGAATTCTTGAAAAATATAAACTTAAACAAAAAGCATTACTAAACATTTGTGTTTAGTAATGCTTTTTAATTTTATATTTTTCTTTTGTCTTTTTCTTTGTGTGTGTGTGTGTATACACACTTTGTTTTTGGGTTATTTAGCTGCTTCAGCTACACTGATGTCAATAGTGGAGTTGTTAGTCAAATTTGTGTACAGTTGGTTATAAATGGAATGCTTATTTTTTAAAAAAATTGTATTTGGCAAACTTATAGCCTAAAATATTAGATATTATTTGAAATTAAATTTTCAAAGGCTGTTTCTGTTTAACAAATGTGGCAAACTATGCTAAAAAATAAAAGGATAGAATATACAAATAATTAATATTTCTAGAATGTTCGTTGTCTGATTATCATTGCAACACCAATTATGCTTACATTACATTATATGCAGATATTTATATCCCATGAATATTAAATATATTGACTAATACTTATGGAAAACATTGCTCAGATATTGTGGTTTTTATAGCTATGCGTTTATTACAATGACTCTCTACTGCGCAACCAAGTTTGTTTTATAACTGCTTTATCACGAAACAATGTTTACATATACAGAAGGAAATATATTTATTATATTTTATTATTTTTGGTTTCAATCAGGTGGGAATAACCTCCCCAAATTTATAGACAAATCCTACAAATGCATGCTGGGATTTCTTCTTATCCAATAAAAATAGACAATTATCTGTCTTATCCCCATATTTTTCTTGCTTTGAAATCAGAATGCTATAACCACTTGACTCATGCATGTGAAAACTATTTCTATTTTGTAAACTCTTTACTTTGTTACCGTCTTATAGTTGCTTTGCATATATATTGTTTTGTCTCATACTATTTTGCCCTGGTTTTTTATTTTTTCCTCTTATTGTTATTGAAAAATTTGTCAATTCCAGTTGACCATACCTGCTTATTTTACAATTATAATGTAGTATTTTATTATTATTATTATTATTACAGTATATTATGATTCATCTCTACTATTATTCAGCTTGGTTGTACAACCATTACACTTTACATCAGATTAAGAGGAAAGATATTGTGTAAAAGTGAAGAGGAGGGAAATAGGGTGTGAAGAAAAAAACGCGTGTGTGTATAATATATATATATCTCAAACAGTACTTTTCCAACCCGGGTTTTGATCTTATCTATCTGGTGGCTTACTGGGTTTTTTTGGGTTTTTTGCACAACTATCTCATTTATGCTGGAAGATGGCAGGAGAGGTGGTGGAAGTGTTAAAAAAAAAAACTATATTGCCTTTATCTGGGTTCATATAGACCTATAAGGTATTTTCGTATGTGACTATTTTTAGATTTTCTTTCCATAGTTTGCAACAATTGCCATGTGTTCAGCCTGGTTTGACTTTTTAGGATCTTCCAGTTGATTTGAGGGCTTCTTCCATACTTTTCCTTCAACTACCAAACCCAATCAACCAACTTAGTGGTGTGTCTATGGCTTTGTAGCCTAAATGAAGTATGATTATACCACCGCCTTTCTTTTTTTTTTTTTAAAGTAGACCTCTGTACAACCAATGTATATCTTTTTCACATTACTTACATCTCTGACTTCTGCCTGATATACAATGTTTTCTGTGCAACATGCACCACCCAATGGACAATTGTCTTTTACTCTACAGTTACATTGCTTTTTATCTTCATATTCTTCAGCTACTTCTTTTAGTATCACATAAAATGGTAGAATTGTGCCTTTTTAATGATTTTTTTTTTCCAAGTTTTGTGTACAACTGTAACTCTGTTTTATTATAGTGTTTTTATTAAGCACCCTAGAGTTCTGCAGACCTAGGAAGGTGCTTATTTAATAAGCGGAAAAACACTTTCCCCTATATTGTTTTTTTAACCTGCATATTAAAAGGAAAGTAGAACCAGATGACTTTTCGGTTTCTTACTCTTTTACCCCTGAGTTGGTTATCCAGTTGGGGTCTGAAATTCAAATTTGTCTTATTCCCCTCCTCTTTCAATGCCAATTCATAAACTTTTTTTAAGGTTGATTTCTCTTTTGTAGACGAATTTCTTGAAATTGTACATTCTACTCCTATTGAGATGTGTTTAAGGACACTAGCAGGGTGGTTGAACTTGATGTTGACAGAATTCAGCTTCATATATGGGAAACAATTCCTGTGGACAAATTGAATACAACATCTAAATATTGTACTACCTCTAGAGTGTATATATATATATATATATATATATACACACACACACACATGTCAAATAATTTATTTTTGCTGTTTATTTGCATTTATAATTGTTTTATGAATATATTGTGAGATTTAAACAATGCTTTTCTTTCAATATATGATTCTAAATCCATTTTTTTTTACTGTCCAAATACTTGTTTCACCTCACTATATATATATATATATATAAACATTGCAGCTTCAGTCACTTTCCATAATGTAGCTTCCCTGTGCCTTTTTTCTATAAATACTTTCATGGTAGTGTTTTTTTTTTTTTATATGAACTTTCCTCTATGGTATGTAGAGTTCATGAATTTCAGTGCAGTACTAGGTTGGTGGTAAGGTCTCATCATTTCACAATTGAATTGGCTAGATGTAGCTGTAAGTTCTATGCTATCACTTCATGCTTGTGGAGTACTCTTCCAGCTTCTTGCTTTCCAACCAACTTTCATCTTAGAACATTGCATTTAAATTTTTAATGTTCTTGATTCATCTTTGATTGTTCTGACTCCTGAATAATGTTCTTTCTGTATTCTTTCACCCTCAGTAACCCCTCTGCCAACATCATAGTGGTTTGGTTGGAGTGTAAGGATTAATACAAAAAGTAAATAAATTCAAAATACATAGAGGAAAATTATATATATATATATATATATATATATACACTTACACACACCTTGCCAGTTTGTGGAGGAAGGGATAATTCCAAGGAGGATATAAATCCAGGGAGAACTCAATGTAGACTACAGAGCATTATAATGATAATAAGATAGACTTTAATTATCTATTTTGATTATAATTTATTTGTGAACACCGAGGTGGTCAACTCTTCATGAAAAATATATATATATATATATATAGACAAAATTAAAGAGAAAATATACTTGTATATAGACATATAGCTGAAAAAGGCAGAAAATCATTTACAGGCTTTGCAATTAGAAAATGTGTGTTTATATGTAATGTGCCTTATGGCTGGTTTTAAATTTAGCAGTCAGCTGTTCCAAGAGATACATTTCCACCAGCAGCAATGAGACGCATCCTTTACCTACAGTATTCTAAAGTCGAAAGAGAGGAGTTTCTTTCCTTATATAATCCTTATCACGTAGTGGGCACATTGGCAAACATGTAGGAGGTAATCCCTGCAATACATTAGAATTCTTTATGGACAGACAGAGCAAAAGAATTCATGAGAAGGTGCAGTAGAAAATATTAGTACGTTTCTAATGAAACTAATCCCTGTTAGTATACCATTTAGATGAAAATGTAGGCATAAATATTAGAAAAGATGAGAATGAGAAGATACAGGTAATGGCTGATAGAAAAACGGAAGCATGACATAATGGATGATCTTAGTTGTCAACATTTTTGGAATTTCCCTTGTTTAAGCTAGTTTTAACCAACAAGTAAAAGAAGTTTTTATTTTTGTCTACCAGCCTGAATATTTAAGAAATCTTATTAAAGAAAAATATGCAACCTCTACCAGGACTCAAAATTGAATCCACATTAGGAGAAACCATTGTTGGATTCAATGTGCTTATTGTAACACAGCCATGAATAATACATTTTTTTAAATATATATATATATATATATATATATATATATATATATATATATATATATATATATTATTATATACACACACACACACACACACACACTTATGCAACACTTGTTCCTCTAAATATCTTATTAAAAAGTATAGACATTTTGTGACTACTGAGTTTGTTGATCTTCCTCTCCAAATTATGAATTCTTTGCAAAAATGGCAGTTCTTGATGTACAAAATTTCAAAAACTTTATTATGGTTGTGTCGGAGCTCTCGACTCTTATGAGTCCTCCTCAAAGGTGTGTAATTAGTGCATTATATAGTAAAAATGGTAATAGTTGAAAGGATTGAATTTAGTGCAACATCATATTTAAATTAGTAGAACAAATCTGAAAATACAGAAAATCACTTTCACCACATGTCATGACGATGGGCATAGAATTTGTGTTTTTTTTTTATATGCAATGGAAAATGCTAGATGCTAGGTTGGAAAGTGTAATTACTTTAGAGTAAAAATTATTGATGCCATCTGCATCAGACAGAAGCCATCATGCATTAATAAAAAATAATTAGTTTCCAACATAGCATTCTCCATTGCCTATCAAAAACAAATAATAAAAAAACATTGACAATGTTTGGAAAAGAGGCCAGAGAACATGTATATAAATTCCTACCTGTTGCATTGAATTCAATCTAGAAACATTAACCTGCAAAAACAAACATGTACCTCCTGTCTAAAGTTGTTCAGGAGAGAAAAGGAATTTTGTTGTTGTTTTTTGTTGTTTTTGTTTTTCGTTGTTTTTGTTTATTTGTTTTTGTTTTTTTATTTGTTTTTGTTTTTTTATTTGTTTTTTATTTGTTTTTGTTTTTGTTTTTTTATTTGTTTTTGTTTTTGTTTTTTTATTTGTTTTTGTTTTTTTTTGTTTTTGTTTTTTTATTTGTTTTTGTTTTTTTATTTGTTTTTTGTTTTTTTTTTGTTTTTTTTTGGTTTTTTTTGTTTTTTTTTTGTTTTTTTTTGGTTTTTTTTTTTTGGTTTTTTTTGTTTTTTTGTTTTTTTTTTGTTTTGTTTTTTTGTTTTTTTTAGTGTTCACCTTGTACAAGGCCCGGGAGTCAATCAAAGTAGAAGGTTACAGAAGATAAGTTAACCCTAGACTTGAACAGGTTGAGATTGTAGTGATTGCGAAAGCATCTTCTTGAGAGTCAGTTCTACAAAGTAGCAGTTCCCGGGAAGAAATGCTCTAGTGTAACTTGCATCTCACCAATGGAATATGAAGGGAATGAGGGTGGTTCACTATGGGTGCAGTATGGTGGGTCTTAGTTTCACCAGTTCTAAACTTCATGGCTAAGGAATGTAGTTCATCTGAACACTTTCCATGGAAATAGCAATGGAGTAGGGAGAGGTTTGCAACATTTTGTCTGAGAAAGGGGTTGTCTGGTGGAAAATAATGTCACCCACAAGGACAAAAAGATGCTTTTGGATTCTATCAAGACTGGAAAGTGAGGACTGAGCAGCTCTTGCCCATAGCAGCAGCACTCCTCCATTTTCAGCCTGATCTGGTTGTTGTTGTAAAGGTACAGCATAGCATGAGGAGTTGGGTACTTATTGCAACAGTACACGGCAACAATCATTTTTCCAGGATCTTTAGCAATGGATCATGTGTACAAGCTCCACTTGAGGTCTGGATTGGGTTTAAGTCCCAAGAGGCACTCAAGGCTGAGGGAAC
This sequence comes from Acanthosepion esculentum, assembly GCA_964036315.1. Taxonomy (NCBI): domain Eukaryota; kingdom Metazoa; phylum Mollusca; class Cephalopoda; order Sepiida; family Sepiidae; genus Acanthosepion; species Acanthosepion esculentum. The sequence goes on along the minus strand of OZ038483.1, from coordinate 116,211,825 downwards.
ATCCATTCATTGTGATTGGTGATAGTTCAGGCTCCGATCAGTTACTAGTTTGGTTTTCTTCAAAGCATTGAATGTAACCAACCAGTTTTTATGCCTGTAAAAGTAAGGATGTAAGCAACATTTTGTTGTGGACACCAAAACATAAACATACAACCATTGGTTGCCTATATCGACATCTGCTTTTTTTTTTTCTACCTATATTTGTGTACATTACAAATTAAACTAAGCATAACTGATTATGAATGGATGAAAAAATATATACATAGGTTAGACATTGGTTTCCTCTATTTCTCTTGCTGTCAAACTGTCCGAGTATCAAATTTTCCAAGCCGTCTTTCCTCATTATGTGCTGTAGAAATTTCTGCCAAATATAAAACTAGAATTTTGAATGTAGATTTCCAAGAAGGCAGGCCCTCCCACTACTTGTGCCACAAAATCTTCCTAACCTTTATTTCTGCTCATTTGGCTTTGTGCCATACTTAGTAAATACTAATACATGTATGGCAAGCATAAAGTGACATTTTTTTTGTTTGTTTTTTTGTTTCTGTTTTTGTTTTGTTTTTTGTTTCTGTTTTTGTTTTGTTTTTTTTGTTTCTGTTTTTGTTTTGTTTTTTTTGTTTTTGTTTTGTTTTTTTTTGTTTCTGCTTTTGTTTTGTTTTGTTTTTGTTTTGTTTTTTTTGTTTTGTTTGTTTTTGTTTTGTTTCTGTTGTTTTTGTTTCTGTTGTTTCTGTTTCTGTTTTGTTTTTTTGTTTCTGTTTTTGTTTCTGTTTTGTTTTTTTTGTTTCTGTTTCTGTTTGGGGGGGTTCTGTCTTTGGTTTTTTTTTTGTTTTTTTTTTGTTTTTGCCTTTGGTTTTTTTTTTTTTTTTTTTTTTTTTTTGTCTTTGTTTTTTTGGGGGGGGTTTTTGTTTCTGTCTTTGGTTTTGGGGGTGTTGTTTCTGTCTTTGGTTGTTTTGTTTTTTTTTGTTTTTTTTCTGTCTTTGGTTTGTTTTGTTTTTTGTCCGTTTTTTTTTCTGTTTTTGTTTTTTTTGTCGTTTGTTGTTTTCTGTCTTTATTGTTTTTACACTTATTTTGAAATTTATGTGCATACATGCAAAATATATCTATAACATTAGGGGAGAATCTAGAACATTGAGCAAGATTGGATCCAAATGGAACAATTTATCAAAGGCACAAATTGGTGATCAATGCCTTAACATAAATGTTTATTCTTAATTTCTGATTACCTATTTTTTTATTTTTATTTATAAAATTTGATTCATTTTCTATGGCATATTGACCCTTTGCTGGTTATTTTAAGCTAGAAATAATTAAATTGTAAGATTTTTAGATAATAATGGTTTCATGATACACTTGGGGAATATAGTAAGACTTTTATCTGCACATAAGTGAATATAACAGATCCAACAGGAATTTGAACTCAGCTCTCTGATTAACAATTTCGAGCCATTATCCATTATAACACATGCACATCCAAGGTTATAGCACTTGGTATTCCCAAGTGGTTACCATCAAGATACTGACCAGGCTTGACATTGCTTAACTTCAGTGATCATGCTGAAATATTAGTATGATCAGCAAAGTTGAGCAATGTTGATCCTGGTCAGTACCAAGATGGGTGACCATTTGGGAATACCAGGTGCTATATCCTTGGATATGCATGTGGTATAATGGATAATGGCTTGGAATTGTTAATCAGAGAGCAGAGTTCCAATTCCAATTGGGTTCATTATATTCACTTCACCATGTGCTGTAAGCTTGGATGTGCAGGTGGTGTAATGGATAATGGTTCGAAATTGTTAATCAGAGAGCAGAGTTCCAATTCCAGTTGGGTTCATTATATTCACTTTGCCATGTGCTGTAAGCTTGGATGTGCAGGTGGTGTAATGGATAATGGCTTGGAATTGTTAATCAAAGCAGAGTTCCAATTCCACTTGGCTTTGTTATATTTGCTTACACACAAATACCCTTGGGGAAAGGTATGAATCCACCTTTTCTCTCCCAGCTATGGGTTAATTAGTAAAACTTGTATAATTATGTCAAAGAAAAAATTCTTACAATCTAAAAATGTTTTCTGGCCTTTAAATAAGTGGTAAAGGGTTGATAAGCCATATAAAATGAATCCATCAATCACAGCAGCCTAAAAAAAAAATGTTCAGAATTTTTCTTTTTGTCTGAGTGCTTTTAAATTTCTGGTAAAATTTTTCAACAAGTGGCTTCCAAGATTTACACAGCATATGGCTTCACAAAGTCTAAATTTGGCTTTGATCTGTTAATTAGGAAGATTTTTTTTTTTTCATAAAATAACAAGGAAAACATTTATATTTACATATTATATAAATATAATTTTTCCCCTTCAGTGCTATCAGACCTCTCTGGGTAGCATAGGGCCTAGCCTCATTACACTGGATATTGCCACTGTACTTGAACATGGGTCCATACCTGAAAGAAACTCTTATGTCCTTGTGTAATAATGGCTATTAGGTGGATCTTCCTACTGTTATGTTTAATACTGTTTGGGCACGTAAAAGTTGTGGCCTTGTGCCAAACTTAACTAAATTTATTAAATAACTACTTATATATAAAGTTATCTTTCTCACCAGAATTTGTCTTGCACATTTATAGGTTTCATCCATGCATCGAATATTGCTGCCATATCTGGTCTGCATTTGGTCTTGACCTGGCATCTCAGCTTCAATCATTTTCCCACCAGCATAACATAGTTTCCTGTGCCTTTACTATAAATCTTTTCATGGTAATTGTTCTGATGAGCTGTCCTCTTTAGTACCTCAACTTCATGAATTAAAGCACAGTACTTGATAGACAGTTAGGTCTCATAATTTTCACTGTTGAAATTGGGAGTTGTGATTAAGTTCTCTGCTAATTGTTACTTCTCTTGCATTTCTCACTTGTAGAACTCTCTTCTGGCTTGATGTTTTCCTGTCAACTATGATCTTGAAAAATTTAAATGTAATGTCAGTCATCATTTCCTATCTTTGAAATCTGTTTTTTTTATTGTCCTGTTTCCTCCATTTTCAGTAACCGCTTGCATCTTAGTAACCCCTTATGTTTGTGAATTGAGAACATCATCTTTTATGTGCTGTGTCCCTTCAGGAGGTGAGCAATGGTGGCTCTCCACAACTTCCTATTCTTTGTAGGTCAAAGGAATATCTGTGAATTGAAAATATACTAATTTTGATAATGTGAAAAGATCATAAAAATATTTAATTTTTCTTGATCCATTTGATCTTTTGAAATGAAGAAGTAGGTGAGTTGCCTTTGTGCATTGATCCAAGGAGAGTGTAAAGAAACCCATTTTAGGGTACAACACTTTGTCAAGAGTGACTCATTCAACATTCAACGTGGAACAAAAAGGAAATGAAATTTGTCTTTGATAACATTTTCTTGTGTGATACACATTTCATGCCCTACAATTAGAAAATGACACACTTATTTTGTCAGAAAAATATAATGTTTTATTTAAGAAATATAATGTCAGCTTTTTTGTTTGCTTTGATTGCTAAAAAAAAATCCAACAGTAAAAGAAATGTTCCTTACTTGAAAAGAAGCACTTAAGTAAACTGGATGTTAACCCTAGAACACTAACCATCAATGAAAGTTACACCACTACTAACCATGGGTATATCATACCCGATTTTGAAAATATCAAAAAAAATATTAAATATAAATGTTTATTTGAAATATTTTACATGAAGGCACTTCAAACTTTGTACTTTGAGTTAACATTAATAGGAACTGAAAAACATTATTTAGGTAAGAAAACCAGGTACTAAAAATTGTAATTAAAAATAGTAAAAGTTGTGCTGGGTATTATATACCCATGGTTAGTGTTCTAGGGTTAACTGCATTCGGAATTTTTTTTTTTTCTTTGAAATTCGGTTCAGTAAGATCAAATTGGCAACTGATCTGAAAAATGATCTACAATATGCTGTTAACTGATTCAAGAATTGGCTCGTTAAACATCTCAAAACTTAAATGCTCTCTATTAAGAGAGATTCCTTTCTACTATCCATCAATATGGCTGATGATAACCTCCAGGAGTGTGACTCCTTGTGCCTTCTCTGGCTAACATTCTCTACTGACATGAAGTGGAAAGATTATATTGAATCAGTTGCTAGGTATGCTGCTAGGAAGGTTGGTTCACTGTGTCATGCTAGACAATTTTATAAATCTACTATTCCTTCATGCTTTGAATGTTGCTACCACATATGGTGTGGTGCTCCTTATTTAGAGATTTTGATAAAATCCAAAGAATCCGTAATGTTATTGGCCTTGATCTGGTATGTCAGCTTCAGTCACTTTCCCACTATTGTAATGTAGCTTCCCTGTGCCTTTTCTATAAATACTTTCATCGTAATTGTTCTGCTGAATTCTCCTCTAAATTCTCCTCTATAGTCCCTAGACTTTATGAATTTAAGTGCAGTACTACATTGGCAGTAAGGTCTCATCATTTTACAGTTGAAATGGCTAGATGTAACCATAAGTTCTATGCTAATAGTTTCTTTTCTCTCACTTCTTGCTTGTGGAACTCTTTTCTGGCTTCTTGCTATCCAAGCAACTTTGCATTTAAATTTCTGAAGGTCAATGTAAATCATTATCCTCTGTCTTCTTCATTCCTCTTTTATTCCCGTTAATGTTTTTCTTTTTCTTATATTCTTTCACTCTCAGTAAGCCCCTGCATTGTAGTGGCTTTGTTGCCTTGGTTGGCGTGAAATGATTAAAAAAAAAAAAGTAAATAAATTGAACTTTTGAAAAGAAACAAATGAATTTAAGCACAGTACTAGATTCTCAACTCATTATAGAACTTATGGCTGCATTGAGCTATCAGTTTCTTCTCTCACACTTCTTGTTTGTGGAACTCTCTTCCAGCTCCATGCTTTCCAGTCAACCATGATCTCCAAAAATTCAAAGGCAATATCAATCCTTCTTGATTACTACTCTTTTATTGTTCTGGCTGATTAATAATGTTTTTTTGTTTTTTTTTTTTTTTAATTATCATTCTTTCACACTTAGCAACCCCTTGTGGCTTTACTGTGGTGAAATGATTTAAAAAAAAAATAGAAATCAAATACTATAGATTAAAATCTTGTGAAATAAAATGTTCATTATAGTGGTGATAAATTCTGAAGAACAAAGAAAATGTATAAAATCATATGTTTAGGTTTTATTAAAATTCTAATGCTTTTTTTAAAACAAACATTGTCAAAGAGCGAAGCTAGTTAAAATGATAGCAGCATTAAGGGAAAAACCGAAATGTTTTTTTTTCTTTTGTTGTTGTCTTAATGGCATCCAGAGCCCATGCAAGGAACTGGTGCCCCAACCCTATCTATGATAGCACCCCGCCACACACACACACACATCAATTTTCATATTTAATTTTGGTGAAATTTTATAGTGGTAATTTTCCATCTAAGTTTGTCTTGATAAAATCTATCAGAGGACAAAATGTGTTTGGCAAGAAATGTTTTCATTTTTGTCTTTATACAGACATATTTTTAATTATATCTGAATTTTGACATATTCTCTAACTGGGAACACCACCCAGCAAAACTCTAGTCGCACACCAAAAACGTAGACGGGCATATATGTACTAATTAATACCTGTCTTTGCTCTGTATAACTGCATTGAGCACTATTACGTTTACACCCCACCCCCATGCATAAATTTAATGATTATTTATTTGCTTGACTGTGTATGCCCACCAGAACATGTGTACATGCTTGCTTATATTTAGCCATTTCATTTATTCACTCTACCACCATATATATATATATATATATATATATATATATATATGAGAGAGAGAGGAGGCATGGTGGAGTAATAGAAAATAGTTCAGATTGAGGAATCTGAGAGCCGAATTCAAATTATATTTACTTACATACTAATACCCTTGGGAAAGGTATGAATTCTCCTCTTCTCCCTGCAGCTATGTGTAAATAGCAGGACAGATTCGGTTCTTTAGTCTTGGATGGCAACCGGTCTAGGAGAAAGTATCTCTGAATTCAAAACTGTATGTAGCCCTGGCGTAGCACATACTATACTGCTAAAGAAAGGATCGTTCGCATTAGCTTGATAATTCTGACTCCAGTCGAGAAATGATGATAGTGCTTGTGTATGTCTTTATATAATCATAACTATGAGTATGTATGTGTGTATATATGAAAGAAGATATAATAGTAAGAATATATAAGAAAACTTAGCTAATATGCTGCCCGATAGGGTGACTAACTCCTGCAGAAAACTCTTGATTGGGCCTTCAGCTTGTTCAGGAGTTTGACAGTCCCTAAGTCTTTGCATATTCTCAGCACTGAAAGCTCTCCTGGCTGCTGTTTGATTTGGGTTTTCATTTGCATGGGCTTTCTTTTTCCTTGCTGCAGCCTTGGCTCTTTTGATTGCAATCTGGTCCTCTGTTGGTGGAGATTTCTTTTTGTAAGATAGTTTCCTATTGCATACAGCGGTAGTATAACTATGGAAGAACACAAAATTGATTGCCGCATTTAAGTATTGCATTAATATTTAAGTTTACCTTTTGAAAGTTAAATGATAATTAATAAAATAATAATTGAAAGACAATTTGATGTACACAAGTCCTTATTTTCTATACAATTATGATTTTCATTCATGACTTTTGCTTGATTTCACAATTAATTCCAAATTTGTCGCAAATCATGTAAAAAAAAAAAAAAAATCACAGTAATGAAAAGTTGGGAATCCAAAATTTCAGGATTGCTTGTCCAAATCCTGCCTGGAATGTTTTTAATTTACTCGTGAAGTAGCCTGATTCCAAAACGGTATGTTGAAAAGTTGAAAGTCTGACACACTGACACTCACATTTATTTATATAGATGTAAGCATATTCCTTCTGTTGGAAACCGTTTATAATGCATTACATTTGTATATTTCATGTTTATTTAGGTTTATGAGGTGCTACCAAAAAGAACTGAAATTTGAACAGCATGAAAGAACGGAATATAATAGACTTTTGCTGTTATTTTTGTGAGTCATCATGCAAAATAACCCAGGAGTACTATTGTGAAGGAAATGGAAAAAAATAAAAAAATATGGTCAAATTATTTTATCATTGAGATAACATCTCACATTTGTTGTCCTAATCTTTGTTGTTATCACAATGTTTCAACTGTTGTGCCGTCCAGCCTTAAGGTGTGCTAGAGGACACAACAATTGAAACATTGTGATAACAAAAAGGATGAAGACAACAGTCCAAATATAATAACTTCTCATGACAGAAATTATCTCACCTGATAGTGTGAAGACTTGAAGTCCTAAATACATACTGAACCACTGGGTCACCAACACATGAAATCTCATCTTTTAAAAAGATGAGAGCTGTTCTGTTTTGTATTATTATGTATGAATTTATAGTGTTTTATACTGGAAAAGAAAAACAAAACATTAAAAATGCAAGGACCTTTTTGACTCTATTGCATGTTAATGTAACTGAATACCAATAAACATTCATGAAAATTGGGTTAAGATAAATTTGAAAATCCAGGCTCTTAAGATTCTACTACAGAAATATATGTACATGCAACAGAATTTCAGTTTAAAAGATTTTTAAAAAGTATACATTAAAGAGATTCCGTTAAATAAAGTTAACATGTGTGGATCATGTAATAGTTATCAGCCTGGAAAGTTGAGTCAGCAAGCCAAATTTTTGGGGGTCTGTTTTCTTTTTCTTGCTATTGCAAACTTTGTCAATTCTGTTTATTGAACAGTCCTGCCATTTATTTTTCATTTGAACATGGCCACTTAACTTTCTACACTACCTTAAACATTGGGTCATTTAATGCTGACACCTTTTTTTATTTTTTTTACTTTTTTTTCCTGGTAATATTTTTGTTTTGTCAAAAATCAATTTCCGTTAATAATTTATTTTTTTTCAAAAACATAGCTCCTAATTTTTTTTTTTCAAAAACGTATTATCAGACGCCTTGCTGTTGGACATAGTTTATCGTCTTACCCAGGATGCTATAAATTTCAACTAACAGTAACTGTTCAGTCAATGAATGCCAAATGTTTTCTGTATGGAAACAGCTAATCTTACTATTATCATTAATTGTCCATATGATAAAGTTCCATATGATTTTCACTGCATTGATATGGTTGTAGGGAATTTAAATGTACATGTTGGTGTACATTGTATGTGTGTGCATGTTCACATGTAAACAATTAAAGAAGCAGCATACAAAACCTTGGGTTTCTACTATAGTGGGTTATCAGTTATAGTGAAGTGTACGAGTGTTGAAACAGATTACTTTGATTTGGCCTTGTTAGTTAGATATCCTACCATAAGAGGGGTATAAAACAATAAAAATCAAATTGTAAAGTGAAAGAACGAATTTATATACATATAAATCAATTAAGGTCTCTACAAATAAAATTAATGTATTTTGGTTGATACAAGGTCATCAAAATGTTCGTAGTAGTCCTTGCAAAAATGAGTTGATGTGTACGTAGGCAGGAACGTATGTATGTATGTATGAGCATTATTGTAGGGTAGGAATGTCTTTGAAGTAATCGCTCAGTCTTAAAATGTTCTGTTTGTTTATCAAGTATAAAAGAGGTGAGGGAGAAAGGTAAAGATAATAATAACAATCGCTTGATGTTAATACGCTCGTCTCCTTCTCTCTGGTGGCAGGTGAACTTGCCCGTCTTTTATTTTGTTTGTGGGGCTTGAAAAGGTAATTTGGGAATTCACTCCCGGATATGATTTGGGCCTTTCCATTGGACAATGAACAACTTTGCGTCGGCTCACGAAAAGGTCTGTAAAAGAATTTGTTTCTGAGAATTGAAGATTATTTGAATTTTGTTTTTAAATGTTTGTTAGTTTTCTATTGGCCGAAAAATATTTCGCATGAAGATGTGAAATTTCATGAGTTTTATTTTGGATTCACTTTTGCGTGTGTGTTAATCAAAGTTTGTAAATTCGATTCTTTTTAATTTCTAACAAAATCAATGAGTCAGTGCTTAGCATTTGAATTTTAAATCTAGATCTTGTTTTGTTCACTACACATGTTCACATGTTGAGGGAGAAAGAAAGAGTAGGAAGGAAAATGTTTGTCTTTTATAGACTTCAACAGTGCCACCTAACAGCACTTGACAAAGCCAATTGGAGTAATAAAATTTCTGTTTTTTTTTTTTTTTTTTTATTACTAGCATCATGGGAAAATGTACTTCTTTTTCTTTATTATGATTTTACTATTGTCTTATTTCATTATTTTTCCCCAGTTCAATTTGACTGTTAAGTGCTAACTGAGTATTTGATGTAGGCTTTACTGTAAGAACAAATCAATGTAAGCTTGTCGCAGTTAGCTCCTCATTTCCTTAATCCTTCAACAGGGGTCTCTCTCCCACGAGTATAAATACTGGCTGAACTTTCGCCTCTTGCGGCTTACGCACATGTGTGGCCAGCTGCCTCGACTGGGGCCGCTACCTTGCGCGTGAGGCGAGGTTAAAAAAAAAAAAAAAAACTTTCTGTATTTCACTTGCATCAATATGTGACCTTTCACACAAACAGTGTTTCCCATATTCTGGGAACACGCTAAAAACAATATATGCGTTCGTACAGACACTCAACACACACACACACACATAACTTTCTATACAAACACTCTGTAACTTTTCGTGTATTAATGTTTGTTATTAATATATATTTGTTTGCATATGTATTGGTCTTGTTTGTTTC
>OZ038483.1:115918582-116193582 GCA_964036315.1 Acanthosepion esculentum | reverse complement strand
CAAGTATTGATGATTTACTGATAAGTTATACTAATTTACTGATAGTTGATGGACAGGAGGTGGATTCATAATTTTCCAAGGCTATTTGTACATCAGTGAATATAATAACTCAATTAACAATTCTGAGTCATTATGCATTACACTGTGACAGACTTCACCACATTAATTTAGATTAGGACCCCAAACTGACATGAAGAAAAAAAGGATAAGCCAAAGACATCATTACACATAAAATTTGTATTTAACAAGATATACAAACAAGGATGTGAAAGAAAGACATGCATTGAGTAAAACAAGAGTTGTCTCTCTTTAACTATTATTTGGGTTTCAAACTTCAATGAAATAAAGTTTGTGAGAGTTTCTTGTAATAATTGTTTTCAGCAGATTTGCTGTGTAAGAAAAGATTGTGAGTAGTGGTGTGAGTGAAAAGATTGGAAAAGTTTGTAACTTTGTACATACGTGAATGCGTGAAATATTTAACATCTGACTGCATGGTCGAGACGATAATTCTTAAAGGAAAAAGAGAGGAAAACTCATGTTTGCTATTTATAGATAATGTAATCACGTGACAAGATCACATCACCTTGGCAGGAAAAGTGCGCAAAATCGACTACATGAAAGTATAGCAATTATAAAATTGTCACGTAACTGCAATTTATAAATTGCCCATTACACAGTAGTGTATGAATGCTTCTTGTTGTATAATTTGAATTTGTGTATGTATGTGTGTGTGTGATGATCATGACAACACCACCAACACATCCAAGCTTATAGCACCTACTATTCCCAAGCAGTCACCCATCTAGGTACTGACCAGGCTCAATGTTGCAACATGAGATGGCCATAAACTTATCTCTGGAGAGAAAAGAGGGTTTGTTTTTTTGCTTCCTTTTATAGTCCTGAATAGTGCATCTTATCAGAAAAGGTCAGATTAATGCCTCCAAAGTTCTTTTTTTTTTTTTATTATTATTTTTATGACAAAAAATATCTAAGCCCAATGAAGAAAATTTCTTCAGTTAAAATCATTTTAAATCATCTGTACATTTGTAAGTGCAGAATACTTAAGACAATTAGGCACAAATATTTATTTTATCTGCAGTTTGTAAATGCCCCAATGTAAACAAGTGAGTAAATGTTTTTTAATTTATTTTTATTAATACCACAACTCGGCTGCTCACAACATATCCTAAGCATCACATACTGTTAAAGTAACCAACACTGATAGTGTCAACTTGATCCAGCAGAACAATGTCATCTTCTATGCATTAAATGAATGAATATCATATACCAAAAGACATTCTGTACAGTGAGCCAGTCACAGGACAGCATCTGGTAAGCTGCCCTGTGCTTTAAGAATGGATACAAAAGACATTAAAAAATTAATTCATCAACCCAGATACCTGATTGCTATAGTTGCAACCACACAGTTCAAGAAGGGTGAAACCAACAGCTGGAAATCAGAATACAATGCAAGGAAGCAGTAGGAACAATTTCACAACTTCATTCCACATTCCAGCTTTATTTGCTACACCTGCAGAACAGTCTACCAAGTAAAGATTGGACTGCTAAACCACTCCAGACAACAGGACTGAATTTCAACCAAGTAGTGATCTTTATCTCATGAGATAAACAGATACCTATTACAACATCAGATTACCACATGTTGAGTCATAAGTGATTTCCAGCTTGGGAAGCAATTGTAATGACAAATGTATTATCCTAACAAATAATCATACATAACAGTTAACAAATTCAGAGTACAACAATGCTAGACACAAATATTACTGAATTAACAAGCATAAATTTGTACAACCAAAAGGTGAGCCTCATGGAACAAAGATAATGTATGCATATTCTTCATTTAAAGTTTTTAAAATGCATTGCACATTCATGTCAAACAGCTGCAACATATCACTAAAAATTTGGTCGAAAAATGCCCAACATTCATCAATAAGAAAAATACAAGGCCATATGTATCGATAACAAAGGAAAAATTTATGAACTCTCTTGGTTTGTTATGCCTCACCCACCATATTAACCTGAGCTATGCTCCAACCAGTTATCTTTTACAATCACTGCAAAATGCTTTAATGGGAAAATTTTCTCTAACGAAAACATTTGTTTTAAACCTTGCAGAATTTTCCTATCAAACATTTGTCTGATAATTGTTAACAAGTAATTGAAAATAATGACTATACAATTGAATAAAATGTAATTATCAACTTTTTACCTTATTTTTTTAATAAACAAAAACAATTTATTTATTTGTTGGAAGACCTCCCCCCCGATAATAATCACAGGTGGCACAAGATTGAAAGCTTCTTTCTCGCCTTGAGAAGTAGCAAGACACTTATTTTTTTTTTTTAATTTCAAAAATATTTTTGGTACATTTCAATTTGTGCAAAAACAGTTTTTTATTTTTCATCCAAAACTAATAAAAGGGTTTCCCTCCAAATTCCAATAAGCATATTTGGAGCCTTTTTGTAGGATATTTAAGTTGGGCGGAGGGGGGGGGTCTTGGATTTGATTTTTGGAATAGACAAACATCTGCTGCAGGAATCCAAGTCACCTCAATCCACCAAGAAAACAACACATATGAAATCTGACAATTAGGCAAGAACTGAAACAAATATCACTCACTCCCACATAAAGAAAGTGTTCAGCTGATGTGCTTGCTTCATTGTTACCACAAACTTTATTTCATACATTGTACCAAATTATTCTTTGAAAACTATTCAGAGAAATATTTCTCATGTTCCTCACTTTCTCTACATTTCTGAGGAAACTTCTTATGCACCATTATAATTTTAATTGTAAAAAGGCATTTTTTGCTTTCATTGATAATTTACATGCCATTACAGATCATTTGACACACAAAGCACTTAATTTGTGTAAATTTATTTTTTGTGTATTAATAAAATTTTTGTATATTTTTCAAACTCACATCATGTCATCTGTCTTTGAGGTAACAATGTTATCTGGGCACACAAACATTTCTTTGAACTATTTCTTTCATAGGGTGTTTTTACCAAAAAAATCCAATGAGGCACACATTGAAGATTACTTACAACTCTTCATAAATTCCATTTCTTATATTATCCATCTGTAATATCTTTGTTTAATTAATACATGTATTATTTGTTTGAATGCCATGTTTTTATTTTTTTTATTTTTACCCAAACTCACATGAGTCTGTTAATTTTCGTTGCAGGACAAATATACCAGAAAGCATAAAATTAACTTCCATTCTCACAACTAAACTGAATTACTGAGAACAAATTTGTATATTTAAATACTCAACATTCATCAAATGGAAGTTTGTAAACCTCACCACTCTGATGTGAATAATTAAATTTCTATCAGAATGAATTCCAGTCAATTGTGTACTGTAGATAGTGAGACTATTTTCAAAGTTACAAATTTTTCCAATATTTCTACACTGAAAGTAATTGTCAACTAATCTTTCTTCAAAGTCTTATGCTAGAATATAAACTCTGTGATTGTTCATTTCCAATCAAGACTGTGTGCATATATGAGACCAAATATGTATAAGATTTGAGGGGAGGGGATAAAATAATTTGCTTTATGAATTTTTCATAGTGAAAAATCTTATTCCTTTAAAAATATATCAATCATTTTCATACAAAACGTCAAATATTTACATGTATCTGACTTTTTCTAACCTTCTTTATAACCAACATTTCATGTGATTTTAATAAAAAATAAATTACAAAATAAAATATTGATTTAATTTTATTACAGGCCACCATACTAATTCTGTCTCTTGTCTGTCAGGCCTGACTAAAGCGAGTCGTCAATATTAGAAAAATACATTTTTCATGCGTTTCTTTCAAATAAAATTTGACCATTTTAGTGGATGGCGTTAAATCGAGTAATGATTGAAGTAACTATTTCTCATAAAACTGTCTTGATATTACGATTATTTTTATTTGACAGAAACTCAATTTTTGTTGACGATTCAAGAGGAAACTTTGAATCCGTAGCCATTCAATTCAACATTTATTAAGTAAATGCAGCATTTTTTGTTTTGTTTTTTTGTTGTTTTTTTTAAAGACACAAATTGGGATCTTGTGTTTGTTACGAAAATAAAATAATGGTAAGAATTCGCTTTTTAAATATTTTGACAATATTTTCGTTGTCTTGTCAATAACTAGTAAAAAAATTTTAAAAAAATAAAGAACGATCATTATTGCAACTTTACATTTTTAATTTTAAAATATACTGAAACATTTTCAGAAGTCATGACATCAAGTTCTTTTTACCATTCCATATTAAGCTATGGTAATCATTTTTATTAACAAAGAAATTAAAGTAGATTACTTAATTATATCAACAATGAAAAAAAAAAATATATCCTGAATTACCTCCCTTGCACTTGATAAAGAAAATTAAAAATTCTTCATTATCTCCCCTTTTAATGAAATATTTCAATTACAATTATGAAATGTTAATATTCCGAGCTAATCTGTTGCGTTCACTTTCACAATGCCCTTTACGAAGGGCATGAATCCTTATCTCTCCCACCACCACCACCTACTTAAAGATTAAATAGCAGAGTAGACTAGTTACTACCCAAAGCGACAGACACCAGGCTAAGAGTGGCAGATGTTGGCACAGAATGTTAGTTTTTACATTCAAAATGAATGAACTCTTAACGAACCTTGATTCGGGTTTCTTTTGCATACAAACTTCTATCCTTCCCGAGATAGAATTCACGGCTTGCAATACATTGCAACTGAGAGAATGAATGAAACCCCTTCCTTATTTATAGTAGATAGTCATCCCGATTAGTTCTTTAGTGGCTAGTAGAGTAGATCAGCCTGTCCCACTTTCTGACAAAAAGGTAGAGAGGACTGACAACTAGTTCATATTTTTCCTGGATTTATATTGAGGTAAGTGGTTGATGAGTGCTTATCATTCACTACTGTACTGGGTTTTTCATTCTATGTTTCACTTATCCAAGTATCTGCTTTCACCTGTCCTTAACAAGGCTGGTGTTAGTGTTAACAAGATAATAAGTAGTATGATACTTTTCAGTGCATTTAAGAAATATTTTTCTTTTATACTAGCTGAGTTACTCGGCTTTGCCTGGGTGTACATGGCTCCAATTAACCCCATTGTCTAGAAATGTTTGCCTGTGTCTCCACTTGCATGCACCATCTGTTAGTATACTAAGCTGCACCCTGCCAAACTCATCTTTTTTACGGTATGTCCTTTGCAAGTATTTGATCCTTCTTAATAAAAGAATTCCATTGATAAAACCTTCTTCTGTGGCCGTTGCTCAGGGTTAAATTGTTTCAATGTTTTAGATATTATGACCATAAGAAATTTACTGAATAACTTTCAAATAGTTTGGCATTCTTCACAAATCTAATAATCAAACAAATGGGGTCTGAAAAATCAGAGCTAGATTCAACTGCTAGCGCAAACACCTGAACCCCCCACACACTTCTTCACATGTTTGCTGCAAAGTCAGGGTTAATAAGGTTCTCCAGCAATTTTTTCCATTTTTAATGTTTCAATAATCCTTCTCAAACAATCTTTGCCTCAAAGGTTGTTTGAATGCCAATTTAGGATGGAATCATATGAAGAAACTATTGGCTAAAAGGCAAAAGCCAATTTTGGACCTAGTTTGTCGCAGATTTCATCCACTTAATTGAAATAATATAAACCAAACATTCACACTAGGCAATTTGTGTGTCATATGTAATTTACATGGCAAATTTGGAAAGCTTCGGATGAAAAACCAGGGAGTTGTGGAAAAAAAAAAAAAAATTATGGGCTTTTTGAACAGTTTATCATTATACATGGGGGAAGTGAGCAGATCTAAAATCATACTACCTTATTTCTTGCGACATGTTTCAAGAAAATCAGATAAAAAAAAATATCAATATTAACAAACTTGTTTATAAATCTTCATACAGACTAAATACCAAAATTTATGAATACAAATTTTAGTTTAAAAATTACAAAATAAATTTTTGAATTTGTGAAAAAAAAAAAATATATAAGCATCTGTAATGGAGATTGTAAAGTTAGTGGACAGCAATAATAAAAAAAAATCTAATTTCATATGCAGTTCACACAGAAATAGGGCTCACATGTAAAGATTTTGAAGGCATTTTACAAATAAAAATTATGAAAATCTATATATTATCTTTTCTTACTTGTGTTTATAAACACATACTGCATATAAAATCCTTTATATTCATATTGTCTCTAAAAAAAAAAAAAAAAAAATCTGTAATCATTTCATTCCAAGCAAGGCAATATTGAGTGTTACAGAATATGAGGAAAAAAAAATAGGATTAATACAAATAAAATTTGATGTTATATCCAGTACCTCAACTTTGGAGTTTCATAGACAAACCTTTTTGTAATCATTCTGTCCATGCATCAGGAGGTATCAGAAAAGGTTAATCTATGAAACTACAAAGACATGGTGCTGAATCAATCAGCTAAGTGACAAATTTTATTTGTATTAATCCTAACTTTCTATTAACCATACCTGGTTTGAATAAACTTTTAAACCACTTAAAAAAAAAAATGAAATTTTAGAACAGAACAGTTAATTCAACAAATGCCAGTTCATCTCTACACCAAAAAAAGGAAAGCAAAGCAGCAAGAAACCAAGACTCAGCCATCACTGAAACTGCACACCAACTGCTCAGTATGCCAATACATGTGCAGCTCCTTTTCTCCAATAAGCTGTGAGCATTGATATTTACTAAAATGTTACATTTTCTATATCAAATAATAATTCTGTTTACTATAAAAGGATACATTTACAAAAGTCCACTTACACACACAGTGTGATCGGTACATTGTTGCCACTTTATACTTTTCATTTCATGCCCACATATTGTTTGTTGTTGATTTTGCCAGCTGCACAGTATATAGTAAGATCAGTTGGGCACCGTCTGTGTGAAAAAGAGTACTATAACACAATTCACTCCAACAGAAATTTGGAAACCGCATGCTGTACTACTTGGCATTAACACCAGAAGCTCCAATACAAACATTTCAGTGTTTGTGTTCGGTGTCAATCAATTACTCCTTACATCTGGCCACCTAACTTCCCAGACTGCAACCCCCTTGATTATTATGTGTGGGGCACAGTTGAATGAGAGACCAACAGAACTCCTTTAACACTAAAAGATGAACTAAAGGCAAGGATTATGGCAGCATTCACCAACTTACAACAAGGAAACCATCCAGAAAAGTTGCAGGGGATTCTGAAGTTGTCCGAAGGCCATGGTTGAAGCCAATGGTGATTTTATTGAATAAATTTACTCGTTAGTATTTTGAGATATATTTACTGAAATTACACAAAAATATCTGTTAAAATGACATGTCAGCATTATTTTCATTTTTGCATAATTTATGAGAATTTATCCATTGCACCCTGTAAATATTCAATTAAGATAAGTAAAAGTTTACCTGATTGATGTTACCTTCAGCATTCCAACTCCATAGTTTCATAGCCAGACCCGTCCATCCACACTTCAGTGGGTATCTGCAATTGTCTGCTTATATTTCTCCATTTTTCATTTTTTATGCACTTATCATTGGTGCAAGTTTTTTTTCTGTGTGTTTGCACACATGTGGCCATGGACTTGTCTGTAGGGATGTGTTATATATAAAAGATTCTGAATACAAGTGTTTTTTTTGTTTTCATTTTCCTTAACACTTCTTTGTTTAAATGTTCAGTCCATCATAATCTCAGCATCTTTCTGCACATTCTTATCTACGGAAGACTTAACATGTGAAGAGTGGAGATTATTAAAATTAAACTACCCTTACGCAAAAAAAAGAGAAAAAAATCAACAAAAAAAACAGATTACCAAGAACCTCCTCTTCCAAACCAAAATTCTGCAAATGGATTACAAAGATCTCCAGTCTGATTCTCTTCCCCGCTACAAAAGGATCTTCTTTGTCAATGGCCTCAAAAGAGAAGTGCTCTTAAGGAGCCAAAAATCACTTAACCAACAAACCCAAAGTTAATCACGCCAACAATCACAACTAGAGGAAGCCACAAGTAAAAATCCTCTGAGGTAACTTTAAAAAAAAAAAATTTCATCATACTGGGGGAAAAAAAAAAACAGAATCAGAAGACAATCTTCCACCTCAAAATCTTCCAATAAATAACCCCTGTATCATGGCCTAAGAAATCATCTCGTGGAAGCTTTTTATCAAACTAATTTCCCTTTTAAATTATTCTTTACACGTTTATATTAAGTTTGAACACCAAGTACAATCTATTTCTCTCCCTTGCTTTGATAATGTTAAACGAACAATTTACCACATTATTGTGACAGCAAGTTATCTTCTCCTTGTTATTAAAGAAATGTTTTAAAGATACCAGTAGTATTTGTCAAAGGTAATTCTTTAATTTTATATTACCTGTATTTTCAAGTTTAAATTATACTTTTGAAATTGATAAAAACAGAGAAAAGCAAAATGAATTTTAAAAAATTCTATGAAACTTAAAAAAAAAAAAAAATAAAAAAAAATTAATGTAGATAAGATTTATATTTCAAATTAAATAACCCAAAACTTCTTTACTTCAGACTGAGTCATGGTACAACTCATGGCCAGAACTGGTGGCCTATCGCAAATCTCATTGTTCTGAAAGGAGAGATTTTAGTTCAGTTTGTGGTATTTTGTTGCTGTAGTTGGCTTAAGAAAAATTTAGAGATTAAAAGCATAATTAATTTGGCACAAAAGTTTATCGTTGTTATCTTGGTACATTTTTTTCTTTACGAAGATCTTTTTAAAATTAATATGTAATTTTGGAGCTGCAGATTCATCACTTCCCACCCTATTAACAAGGGTATATGAAAAATTATATGCATTTTAATCCAGGATTTGTCATAAATAAACTTTTTTATGATTATAGAAGTACCTAGAAAAAAATGATTTGAAAATCCATGGTTTAGCAGCAGGGTTAGACTTAATGTTTTATACACCTCATTTACAATATTTAAAAATATCAAATTAAATTTATTGAATTTAATTATGACATTAACTTTACATAACGTTTTTAATAAACGTTTTTTCATTAATTTTGAAGAATAAAATATTACATTTGCTCCTATTCTGTTTTTAACAGTAAAACTAAAATAAAATTCTACTTTTTTTTTTAAACTACCTTTACAAAGAACTCATAAAAATTTTAATCTTATCATCAATACATTTATAGCAGTATCATAGAGAAAAATATTAAATTAACTTTTTAAAATGTTACATTATGGTATAAGCAGTATGATAAAAAAAAAAATCAAATCAAATCAACATAATTTTTTCATTTGTTAGCAACTGAAATGCAGATTAGGCAAAAATAAAGAAAAGTTGATCATTAGTGTATTTCATTTCATAAAAAAGAACATTAAATTAGAAATTAATTTGACATTTGTTTTTTAAGTAACAAGACTAAGTTTTCTAAATTAAGTTTTGTTAATGAATTTTGCATAAAAGAAAAAAAAAAGGGTTTTGCAACAAAACCATAAAATAATATAGCAATTACCAAGGAAATACAATAAATAAATCTTATACTTACTTCAATTAAATAAGCACAAGTTACTCCAAATGTAAAAAAACAAAAATTTCTCAAGCCAATTACAGCAGTGAACTACTGCAAACCCAAACTATAAATCTCCACTCTCAGTAGAGCCAGGTTTGACAGGCCTCCAGTTCTGGTCATGAGTTGCACTATGACTTGGTTTAAATATAGAACACCATGGTTGAGCCACTTACATATCCTAAAGTGAAAAAAGAAATTTCCAAAATGTATGATGACATTAAGCTATTTGAAATTAATTTGAATTTTTAAATTCTCAAAGTATAAAAAGCATCCAATAAATTTGAATAGAATTGCTTAGTATATATAAACATTTATTCAAAATATATCTATTGTCAATGCTTTTTAATTCCTCTGGGAAAAAGAAACAATAATAATCTGGATCTAAATATGCAAATAGCTCAGCAATATTTTTGACTAGTCAAATTTATCTTCCAGTATTAAATGCAATGTCAATCATTACCTTCTGTCTTAATTCCTGTTCTTATTTTTCTCTCTCCTAATGTTTTTCTTTTTCTCATTTCACACTCAATAACCCATAGTGTTTTCCTTGCCTTGCTTGAAGTAAAATGTTTTAAAAAATTTGTATCATTTTTCATTAACTGAGAATTAATGAATTACTACTTCTGCACTTGTTTTATGGGGAATTTGCAGGGTTTTGGGGTTTTTTCTCACTGACAGACAAATTATCTCTGCTTGCTAAAGTGGAAGAGAAAAAAAAAATTAATTCAACAAGATGAGCTACAAATTTGATAATATATGCACTTTTTTTTAATACTTTGAAATCATTAAGGTTTGTATTTTCTTGAAATTTGTGCCTAATTTTCATTGTTAATATAAAATGACGTCAACTTGACACGTGTTTTTAGTACAGATTCTGGTGTGTTTTTGATTGAAACCTTGTATTTTTCAGTTGCAAGTCAAACTTTGTTGAACGTTGATATTTTGTCAACAAATGAATGCCTTAAATATGGAGGATGAAATGTTCACCATATTATGTTTTAAGAATTGGAGTAAGCCTTGGAACTGCAACAAAATACATTCAGAAGGTTTATTTGGATCATGCTCCAGCTCTTCAGATGATCAGAAAAGTGGTTTGGCAGATTTTGTCAGGGTGATTTTTTAACCTAAACAATCAACCATGCTCCAGGGGAGCTTCTGATGTTGAAGATGCTCTGCTTGCTATCATGGAGAATAAACCAAAGATTTTGACTGAAGAGATTGCTAAGAGTTTGAAAATAAAGATCTCAGCTGCCTTTCATCATTTGAAGAGACTTGGATTCAAGGAAAATGGCTGATTTTGGTAAATCGAAAAGGTGTCATTTTTACACCACAACAACACAAGACCATATGTTGAGAAACAAACCTTACAAAAACAAAGACTAGAAATGGGACTGCACCCACCATATTCTCCTGACTTGGCTCCTTTGGATTTTCATTTGTTCTACTCTCTAAAGAACAATTTAAATGACCCAAAATTTGACTCAACCTTCTTCCAACAAAAAACACAACATTTCTATGAAAATGGCATCAAAAAAACTTGTAGAAAAATGGGAGACAGTTGTTAAAAACATTGCAGACTGTGTACTTGACTAATAAATTTTTTTTGATTTTCCAACTGAATCGAAACTTTTACAATTATCTAATACTTACCTCTTGAATAAAAGTATTTATGTTTGAATTATCATATATGAAAAAAAAAAAAGAAACCTGTTTACTTTCTTTTGTCAGCTAAATCATATAAATGATTAACATTGATTTTAATTCATATAAAACGTACCCATGTATCTGTTACATTGGGTCTTATTTTAATCAAATGCAAATAAAATCTAAAAAAAAAAAAATCATTTTTAGAAAAAAAATAAATTAAACATGACTTGCAGCTGTTTGTTGTTATCCTAAAAATGCTCCAATTTCCTTTCCCAGGTCATCGAAAGCTGATGGGACAAAATCCACATGTATTTTATAGCTTCCCTAGCTAAATTAACTGCGGATTGAATGTCTAATTAAGTGGAACAAATGAAAGTGATTTAATATGGTGAGAATCAGTCAAAGAGAATTCATATAGTTTATTGCAATATTGCCAAATTAGAGGCTTTAATTTCTTCTGTTGCTGTATTCCATAACATTTTGAGAATTACAATAGGCATTTAACTAGACTGGTGCACTTGTATAAAGAAAAAAAATAGGGAAAATGTTTTTTTACATTAGCATTCTTTAAACCATTGTCAAAAATAGAAAATCATTTTTTTTTTTTTTTTTTAAATTTCAAAGATGAGGGGGTGGGGTAATCCTGTTTCTAATATCAATATAGTTTGAAATCAATCTTTAACTTTTACAGAGTTAGTGGACCTTGCTGTTATTTACAAATGTCAAGTTTGAAAGTGTGGTAATATCATTGATATATGCATTTTTCTTTTTTAATTTTCTGAAGTTTTTAAATTAAAAATTTTGTATGGATTTTTTTTCAGATGCACAAATAATTTACACTTATATTTCTCTTAAGAGCAAACAGATACATACTTTTATTATGTAGATTTTTGTTCTTTAATATATATCCATTTGTCCTTTATTTAAAATATTTTTCATGGTAATTGTTCTGATAAGCTTTCCTCTTCGGTAACTTGAGTTCGCAAAATTTAAGCACAGTATTAGATTGGCAGCTAGGTCCCATCATTTTACAATTGAAATTGCTAGATGTAACCAAGCTTCTATGCTAATCTTCTTCTATCACACTTCTCACTTGTAGAACTCTTTCGACTTTTGCTTTCCAGTCAACTTTGCATTTCAAGATTATATCAAATCATTATTTTGTCTTAATGCAGTCTTATTTTTTTTTCTCTCTTCTTAATATTTTTCTTTCTCTCAGATTCTTTTCACCCTTGTATTTTAGTGACTTTATTACCTTACTTGGGGTAAAATGATGGGAAAAAAAAAAAAAAAGTTTGTTTTGATTGAAAAACAGTTAGGTCCATTAACTTTGTAAATGTCAGGGATCGATTTAGCATTGCAGTGATAAACAATTAAAAACTTTTTCTTTTTTTTTTTATTCCATACTTTTCAAGTTTCAGTGTATTACAGCCTAAGGGAGGTCTAAAGAATGTTAATATATAAAAATTTATTTTTTTAAGAGTGAACCAGTTTATTTAAGTAGTGCTGATATTTGAACGCAACTAGGGGGTAGAACAGCTGAAACGTGATTACAACAACCAACATGAAGTTCAAGTAAATCATGGTTACTCATCTCAGTATAATATAGAAGATTCAGTTAATTCCAAAATTTATTGGCCAAAATTTTTTCTCTTTTCTTTATTCTACCAGTTACATATGATGAGTAAGTGTTTCTGACTAAGTAGTTTATAGAGGGAAAACAGGACTTTCAGTTAAATTGTGAATATCTGGAGATAAGCTGGCTGAGTAGTCAGATAATCTTTAAAGAAACTAGAATACACATTCTATAAGGAATGGGTCTTAAACTTTAAAACTTAAAGCAACTCTCCGGAAGATAGAAAGGTTATATAGGTGCATATTTCATATCAGGTTGAGCTCTCAAATCAGACTTACTCCCCTTACCAGTTGTCTTTCCCTCTCATCACTTAAATCATCCCAACCTATCAAAAGGATATAACAGTGGGACACACAATCAAGATCTAATTCACTAATTTCCCAGATTAGCTTATTAACAATATGGTTGGAATGTTAAAATCATGAATATATCATATATATAAAAAAAATGTAGTTACCTCCCTTGAATTTGTATCTGTTCTTGTTGGCCTCAATGGTAATCCATATCACCCACAAAACGTTTTTTCCCTGTCATACATATATATTATAATTTATCGCTTAAATGTTATTTTCTTTTTTTTTTTTAATGGATAGCCACATTTGAGTAGATAATACAGGCCGGTTGATGGAAATAAATAAATATACTTTTTAATAAATAAAAATAGAGCATCTACTCAAATGTGGATATCAATTAAAAAAAATAACATTTAAGCAATAAATTGTCAGATTAATAAATGAAAAATCCCTTCATATATATAAATATAAAAGAGAGAATGAGATTTTGAGGACTAGGTTAAGCATATCAAAACTGCACAAAAAGTTTAAACTGAAAAACATTTCGGATAAAAACGGACATCATTTAAAAAAAATAAAATAAATACCCAATAATATGGCTTTTCTTTTGCTGTCCATCCTACTTTTGAAAATAAAACATCAAATACAAAGGAAAAGGGCAGTGCATAATGTTTTCGTCATTTTGTGTTGACGAGAACGAGGTAGACTAAGGAATTAGGGCTTTGGGGGAAAAAAAAGAAGAGAGATTGCAAGAAACCAACTTGAATTGCTGACATAAATAATACAAATCTGACCCCTCCCCTCATATTCTTACTCTGATCCCAATATCTTTCAAAGTAATTTAATAAACAAGAATATATCTTGGTAAAGATCTTAATCACGCTATTACTGGATAACAAATATTAATTGAAATTCTACACAAACTAAAGCAAGTTGGAATCTGGTGCGAGCAGTAGAGTATTTTTTTTTTTTTTTAAATCAGTATTTCATGAGTATTATATCATGTTGCTGAATAAATTTAACTAAGAATGACGTGAGGGGAAGATCGTATTGCGCCAATGTTTCAATAGAGGCCTATCTGCCTTTACCTCATGTCCAGACAAGCCAAGATAGAACTTACCTAACATGACTCATGCTAATGGTGAATAGAAATCAAGGGTGAAAAAAGTAGGGAGGATTTATTGATTGAGTGAATTTTTTTTTATTTTTCAACCCCTTTGTAGGTTATTTAAAGCCAAAAAATATTTTTAGATCGTAAATTCTAATTAACCCAAAGCTGGGGTGAGAAGAGGTGGATTTATACCTTTCCCAAGGCTATTTGTGCACAGGTGAATATAATGAACCCAACTGGAATTGGAACTCTGCTCTCCAGTTACAAGTAATTATCCATTACACTACCTGCACATCCAAACTTACAGCAGCTGGTATTCCCAAGTGGTCACCCATCTAAATACTGACTAGGCTCGATGTTATTTAACTTTGGTATCATACAAGAACCGAGATCGCAACATGATATGGCCATAAGCCAAGTAGAGGAAGATTACAGAATATTTTATAAAAAAGTTTTTTTCTTTTCTTTTTTGGCAAAGACAATTATTATAACATTATCACTGTGCTGTTTTGGTTACAAGTTTTTAGCCCTATTAAGCAAATTAAAAATATTCTAATTATTGAGTTACATTTTTTTTTCTTTGGTTCTTTTATTGAAAATTCAGGAAATAATGAAGTTCTACTAGAAAAAAGTTATTTTAAAAACTGAATTTATTTAACTGTACAATTGTTAAAGTTAAACCTTTTACCTGCCAAAGTCATGTTGGATTTTTATGATTTAAAAAATGGTTTTGTTACATTTTTAAAATAGTAAATTACAAATCAATATACTCCGAAAATGAGAGAGAAAAGAAAAAAAATCAAGCACATTCTATGAATTTCAGTTATGTGCCATGCATGATACACGCTAAGGCGATCATGTATCTTTCAATACATGACTGATGAGGCAGATTTTTTCCCCACAGTAGGTTGCCATTCCTGTCTGCAGTAGACCAGTTGCCATCCAAGGCTATAGAACCTGGTCTGTCCTGCTATTTACCCATAACTGGGGAAAGAAGATGATTCATACCTTTCCCAAGGGTATTAGCACATAAGTTAATATAATAAATTCGACTGGAATTCAAACTTGGCTCTACGATTCCTCAATCCGAGCTGCTATCCATTATTCCACCATATTATTCAGAATTACTGGAGATTGGGTAGTAGTTTTGGGGTACAGTTCTCAATTTAATATATTTCAATTTTCTGGAAAATGCCTCTTATAATTGTCATAGGCTAAAATAAAAATGACAGTACAGTTATTTACTAAAAGATACCAGACTTAAAAATTGTTTTATGCAACCATAAATTCTACAATGGAACATATTTTGCTTGCTAAAGGCAAAGTATTTGTTAACAGAAACATTTTTTTATCTAATCACTTGATCTGTCAATTACCTCCTTTTTTTTTTGTTTGCTTAGTGGCAGATACAAACATAATTTTATTTCTAACACTAATAAAAAATTTATACATTTCTTGAAATATTTTTATTGATGCCTGAGATATTCTTCCCTAACAACTGAAAATTAAAAATGGTGAAAATGCAAATTAATTTTTAATTGTAAAAAACATCAGATTTGCAGAATTTTTAATTAATCTGTTTCAGAATATTAATAAAATGTGGTTAACACACATTTTACAAATTCCAGACCTATTGGATTGACCAGACAATTTGTTTGGTTCATTAAGTAAATTCTCTACTTAATAAGCAAACAAACATTTTGACTAATCCAGTATATTTACTAAATCAGTCATAATATATACTTCTGAAAAGCCATCTTAATAATCAAAATATTATCAATCATCTTTGATTTCTCATATTATCTTTCAGTTTTAGTTCCTGTCAAGGATGAGTATGGAAGTACCAGCTTTCATAGCTACAAATATTAGTTTTCCCTCGTAGTCATTCACTCATACTCTTCTCCACCAGAGAATGGCAAGACAAGCTATCTGTTGATGAAGCAAAGCAACGCAGAGTAGCAGAGGATTCATGCTTTTCCCCAACTGCATGTACATAAGCTACAATTCAAACTAGGACCTGGTAACCATTATACCAACTTCCACTAATGCCTTTCTTTTGTTTAGGCATAACTCCTGCTACTGAGATCAACTCCTACCTGATACATGGTTGTATCCTGATATCAGACCAAGTTAACCTTTTTACATGCTCAAAATCTGCCCTATAAATATTAACTCTCAAAGTTTCAGTTTGTGTGACTTCCTGCATTATTTGTGATGTCATGATATATTATGACAGAGTATACATGGGGTGGGTTGAACATTGAGAGCTGATATTTACAGGGTGGTTTTGCATGGTTTGAATGCTAAAGGGTTAAACTTGGTAATTATATATAGGGACATACACAAATCAATTAGATACAAAAGCAACCTATGTCCCTTAAGACAGCTTCAAAAAAAACAAAAAAAACATTCATTTTCCTTTTTAATAATATACAAACTATTCTTTTTTGTTGTTGATTTTGCATCAAACCAAAAACATTAAAATTTTTAATTTGCATTCTAGAGAATATTATGTTCTTGTCAATACTTTATAAAACCTAAAGTGAACATATTGAGTCAATAACCATTTTATTAACAGCTTTCACTTCCTTCTCCACAAGGTACATGAAGTAGCTAGCGAATTAGAAACAGCAATGAATGAAGCAACATTAAAAAAAAGCTAAACCTGGTTGGAATAAAACAGAAAACCAACAGAATATAGATTCGAAATTTAACATATAGAACAATTCTAACATCATTTTTAAAAATAAAAACCTGTTCCAAGTAACCAGAATGAACATTGGGATGCAAGTGATGACTGACAAGTTATGGTCCATCCCAAATATTTCTTTCTTTGCAATCTGCTCGTCTACCATTTTAATTCTTTTACACTTGCCCTTTTCCTTGGCACTTTACAACACAAAAGACGACGATATCAGACTTCATTCTCTTGAATTTTCAAGTGTCACTTTCGCCCTACACACAGAAAATAATGTACAAGTCAATTCCTGTTTAATGATGAGTTCTTTATTTCTGCAAGAGAATTTCCAGGTCCAACGTAGCCAAGCCAGTGGGTACCTATCACTGCTTGCAGATTCACACGTGCATGTCCACATGTATTTTTGTAGAAGGTTCAGGGAGTGGGTTATGTTAGACACAGCACTCAACTTAAAATCATATATACAACAGACAGGACGTTTTTTTCTTCATCCCCCTCCACACACATTTTTTTTTTAATTGTCTTTTAAGGCTTGCTTGCAGCAAGAAACAACTGGTCCTTTTTCTTGCAGCTATTGTAAATCATTAAAGTCACAGAGAGGAAAGGTTAGGAAAAAAAGGAAAAAAGAAAAAGTGACAATAGGTTGAATTTTTAAAGAAAGAAAAAAAGAAAAAAAAAAGCTAGGCACAAATTGTTTGTGTATCTTTCAGTATATTTGTTCACTTAAAATATTTACACACATTAGAAATTATATCTATCATTATACCTATTATTATTATTATTGTTATTATTATTATTATTTTGGTTAGTCCTTAGAATTTGTTATTTTATCACAATTAAATGGTTCTTATTTTGTTGTTTTACTTCATAATTTAATCAAAACTCTCTGAAAGCACAAACACTTTAAAATTTGATATTTTATTCACAAGTACCAAATATAAAAATAAAAAATATACAGACCTTGCACACCGAGCTTCTGTAGGAGCTACACACAAACTAGCAGCATCTAGGACTACAAAAGAGAGCTCAATGCACACTCACTGGAGGAGGAGGAGAACAAAGGTGGGGACAAGAGGTGAGGACCAGGGCACAATAGTAAATGTTTACAGTTTTCTTTCCTTTTCTTTTCCTTTTTGTTATTGATGTAGTTATTTTGAGGGCAACGGTAAAATAATAAGTAGGATGGGGAAGGATAGTGAGCAGGGATGGGATTATATATATATATATATATATATATATATATATATATATATATATTACACATTTCAACTGAAAATAACCAAATCAATTTTTTTTTAAATTATTAAAAAAAAAAAAAATGAACAAAACTGAACCCAAACAAACTATGCACAAGTAATGTGCAATAATTAACAATAGATTAACTATTCAGATCCTATAGAATGGCTAGGATAAGTTGTTTTTGTTTGTTTTACATACAATATATATATACACATAATTACACACATACATATGTATGTGTGCATGTATATTTATATATATATAAAAACACACATACATAATATATGTATAAACAATAAAAACTAGGAACACCACGGCAAATAAGTTAAGAAAAGAAAGCAAAGAAAAAAAAACAGCAAGAAAATGTTGTTGGGAGAAAAATATTTCAACTGATAGTGAAAAAAATGTTTTAAGAATCTGAGGAAAAAAGTAGAAAATTTGTAAATTGTTTTATTAAACAAGGGAACAGGAGGGTGAAATGACGAAGAAGGTATAAACATTGGAATTTTTGGACTAGCTGAAATCAGTTAGTTAAAAAGTTAATTCCTATTTACCTGGCTTTATTAGATTTTTTTTCTTTTCCTTATTGATTAGTTTGGTCTACTTTAAAAGAAAAAGGCAATTCAATCAGTTTTAAAAATTGGAGTGGGGGAAGGAAGGGATTTTTATTTATTTTTGTTTCCATTTTTACCAAACATGGCACTGAGAGAAAAAAAAAACAAAAAACAAAAAAACTCTTTCCCAAAAGAAAAGAAAAAAAATTTGGAAAAATAAGAGAGAAATAGGGTAGAGGAAGAAGGATTTTGAAGAAAAAAACTTTTTTTTTTTCTTTTTTATAAATTTTTTCCCCACTAATTATGTAAGAATTGGAGAAATTTTAACAGCCAGAAGAAAAACAGTTGAAAAAGGTAGAGGGCTGAAAAAGCTATCACAAGAAATGCTGTTTTCCATTTTGTGTGTTTTTGTGTAAAAGTGTCCAAGTGTTGGGAGTAGTTATGTCCAAGTGAATAGTAGCAAACACGGAGGAGGAGCAGTAGATGAAGAGGAGAAGTAAGGGCAAGGCTACAATAGAATGGTAGGAGAGTTTTTATTGGGTTTTAAATTAGACATTTTGTTTTAGTTTTTTTTTTTTTTGTTTTTTTTTTGTTTTTTGTTACTTTTTTTGTTTTGTTTTTGTTTTTTTACACTGTCCAGACCAAAATGACTTTGTACAAAGGGGGTTTTGTAATTGTGCTTCATCTTAATTCTTGGCTGTGGTTGCTCATCTAGTTTTTTTGTTTCATTTTTTTCTTTGTTTTTTGTAAAGAGAGGGGTCTTTTTCATTTTTTTTCTTTTTTGACTATTTTTTTTTTCATTTTTTTCCCTTTAATTTCAATAATTCCTTTTTTTTTTCTTCCTCTTTCATTTTTTCTTTCTCTCTCTCACAGATAATATGTAACATTTTTATTTCCTCAGTTACTTTCGGAAGTACTTGGCATAATTTAGTCCACAGTTTAAATACTCCATTAGTGCTACATATTTACAAATATATTGTTGCTATTTACACATAAAACATATGTATGAAATATACTGGGATGATGCTGGGTGTAGTGGTGGTGGTTTGGTGTTTGTCTTATTTTTCATGAATTTTTTAAGGTCAACGCCACCGCGTCACTTGTGAGCAACAGTAGATGAATGAATAATGAATAGTGTGGCTATGTACAATGAATTGTAACAACTGCAGACA
Organism: Acanthosepion esculentum; assembly: GCA_964036315.1. NCBI lineage: Eukaryota > Metazoa > Mollusca > Cephalopoda > Sepiida > Sepiidae > Acanthosepion > Acanthosepion esculentum. The sequence goes on along the minus strand of OZ038483.1, from coordinate 116,173,628 downwards.
ACAGCACAGATAGAGTGGTGGTGGTGGTGGTGGTGGTGATGATAATGGTGAACGAGAGGCATAATGACCACATCAATCTTTATCTGTGGTCACGAGATGAACGGCGTCGTTTGTGCCACACTTGATCTGATAGATCTGTAAGAGAGAAAAAACGAATACAATAAGTTTCTTTTAATGAGTAACAATTACTTAAATCTTTTCACACTCAGTCAAGAAATAAAATGCAGTAAGTGTTTCTTTTCCAAAAATATCAATTAATAATTTCAAGCCACTTCTTATGCCATCCTTATAAGGCTTCCATTAATCTTCCTAGTTTAATTTCAAAAGACTCAATATAAGAAAACTTAGAAATAGCCAAGATCAAACATGCTAGTAAACAATTTGTAAATCTAACAAAGTAAACAACAGCCCCCAAAATGACTTGTCTGAAGTGGACAAAATTTTCATTTGCTCATTAATTGAATTTCTGATTCGGATAAAGTTTTGGGTTAAGCAATTATAATTAACCAATTGAAAAGTTCATCCTCTTAAAAATAGAATTAACAACAGAACAAATTAATAGAAGATAATTGGCAGTATCAGTGACTAGACTCACTTCTTTGCCACCGTTTCTCCAATGCTAGTAAATTACTGTGAATAAATGAAGGGACAACTCATTAAATAGACATTGTCATTACTATGATCATCCAGAGAAACAACTCTCGCAAAATGTAAAGTCAAAAAAAAAAAAAAAAATACCAGTATTTGTTTATCATTATAGTATACAATCATATTGGAAATAATTTTAGACTTAAAAAAATAACAATTCTTAATGCAAAATAAATATAAAAACAAATTAGAATCAAATCAGTTAAAGATATAAAAATCAAACTTAAATGTTTACTTTCTTGTGTTATACTATTCCAGAGATTATTCATTCTAACTTGAAACCTTTCACTTTTTTAAAAAATTGTTTCACTGAAGTGAAAAACATACTTAAATTTTATTTTTTTTCATTTATAATTGAAATGATGAGAGAAACATCATAATATGCAAAAAAAAGTTTGATTTTGTTCATTAATGAGCCTCATATAAATTGCTTAAAATGTTCTCTAAAATTATCATAATCTTGTTTCAAAATCACTCGCTGATTACATTGCTGACTGGTTACATGTGACAAATATTAATGTCTTTTTGAGCCATAAAAGACTGTATTAATCATAAAATTTAAATAAAAATCAATTATCAAATACAAGTGTCTACCTATAACATATTCATAGCCACCATCCCATTTTATTTTAATAGTGGGCATTAATGGGTTAATAAAATCATGAGGCAGTTACTGTATTGTTATCCACAGTTCATTTCCTCATTCTCAAAGTTTAAACTGCATAAAAATTATCATGATTACTATATTAAGTTTTATTTTTATGGTACTTTTGCAATAGCAGTGAAAAGGATACTGGATTTGAAAATATTCAATGGACAATTCAATGCTTGCAGACTGCTCTCTATATAAGTGGCCACTTGACAAAAACTTGGCTATGTTCTAAGTAAACATTAATATAATGAAAACTGATTATGTTGAACATTTTTTTCATTTTTTAATATGCTATTTATTCAACATAAAATGTTAAACATCCTAAATCTTTATGAAATAAGTTATAGAATATGGAATAAACAATACTCTGAAGTAAACTGACCTCAGCAGAAGGTCATTTTTTTAATCAATTTATAACTAGTTTAGAACTCACATTTAATTACTTTTCAGTGTTAAATCAATGTTAACAATTAGCCTAGAAACTGATTCTTGCACAAAACTCTTTTTTCTTTTTTACATGTATTGACAAATATAAAACCTCGTGTGGCATTGTTAAAAAATTAATATGACATTATAAATGGCTAAATTTTGAGTGTTTGTGAAGCAAAACACTTAGCAATATAATCATACTATTAAAGTTCATAAGAAATACTAAAATAATCAAACAGGAATTCTTTATTTGTAGCATACAAACATTTCCAATTATTCTAATGCAAAAAACATTATATTTTGAGCCAATAATGATGATCACGATAAATCTATCAATGATCACTGCTAGTTTATTTGGATTTCTGAGCCATTGTCGTAATATTAATTTTGTTTGATGAAACAAGAACTTAACATTCTGATACTCTAAGTAAAGAAATGAAGAAATGCTTTTATGTGTAGTTCTAAACAACTGTTACAAGTTCTAAAAAGTGTTATTAATGAAATAGTGTATATGCTTGCACACAGGTGTATCTGAATTTGAATAAAATATTCTAAATGAAATTAACAATGTTTTCATAAATCAAGATTAAAATATGCAAGTAGTTCTAATGTTTATTTTAACAGGCAACTGAATTTATGGTTTTGAAAAGCAACAATAAGTAAAGAAAATCTTGGAAAATATTTAATTCTCTGTTCTTTTAGGGAGTAAAGACATCATTTCAAAAGTGAACCACTAAGAAAAAAACACACACAAACTAAAAATATAATTAATATTATTATCTAATTCTGAATAATTAGAATTAGGAAAAATCATAGCAAACACCAAATATGCTATTAAGAACAATTATCAAGATATTTAAAAAATAAAAAAAAAGCTAAATTTTAAAAGCAAGATGACCAATAAAACAATAAATTTTTCTATACAAAATTCAGACAATGCAAAAATTTACAACTCTCAATTATTGTACTGACTACAAAATCCACTATAAACAAAATAGAATATGAATTCAAACCAATTTTATCCTATGTTTGTTAATTAATATAGAATTTAAAAGAAAACTTTCAGTAGTAGTAGTAGTAGATATTCAAAGTACATGCTTATAAGATGCTTTATTAGGATAGAAGCACAAGCATTTTCTGTCACCTGCAAAAGGTGCAGAAGAATATATTTAAAAAAAAAAATTGATAGGAAAGGTTTGAAAAATCTTTTATATTAAAATAAGTGCTAAGTTACTCAGTTCAAATAGAACAGCAAGTTAATAATTGCTGTCTTCAATATGTCAAATAACAATGGATTACTTATTCCCAAAGAATATAAGACATGTTACAAATAAATACTTTTCTTCTAAATACTGATCAAAGCAAGTACTATTGTAATTATTCTACTTTTCAATTTTTAAAGAGTTGATTATGTAAACATTAACCAAAATGTGATGGTTTCTATTAGTTTCATAATTTTGAATATCTTATACATACATTCATCATTTTAATTTAGTACAATACATCACTCATATATTGTTACATATTGATAGTGATGCACAACTCATCCGACCAAGTCAACCTCATGAAAACATTATGATTCTGGATAACAACTTCTGACACAAATATTACATCATATATAAAAAAAATAATTAAGTAACATTGTTATGAAGAATTCTTTCCAACACATTTGATGGGGAAAAAAAAAATTAACTGATATTATGCCATTGCTTATGCTATAAAATAAAGATGAAACAAGGGGAAAAATTGCCAAATGCTGATTATTTTTCTTCATCATTAAATACAAAGAATCATTTCTATAACATTTGGAAAAGTTCATTAAAGATTTGTCCTGGCCCACTACTTCCAATAATTGCACATGTAAAAACGTGAATCCTTATATGGATTTCTGTGTCTCAGGTATGAATATGCAATAAGGTGTGAAAATGGACCCGGCAGACTACAGAGTAATAATCAGGTTCTTGCATTAAAAAGGCAACATGCCATAAAACGATTTGGGATGATTACAGTGTATGGACCAGATGCCCTCATCCTGTAGTGTTATTAAGTGTTGGTATTGGCCTTTCAAATTTAATTCCAAACCAGCCTCTATTTTTGGTTGTCCTCACTCGGTCATTGATAGGGACATCACCCAACAAGTGCAGCCTGCCATATAACAATTTGGAAAATAGTAGACAGGGGTCAAGATTAGTATAAGGTATATGGAAAAAAATAATCTATGAAGACCTACATATATTAAAAGTGTCATTTGCTCACACCTTTCTACAAAGTTGTCAGCAAATGACACTTGTTCCGATGAAATTTAAGCCTTGTCTCAAGGAAAGTTCAATATTTTTTCACTTGACTAATTACACAGGCTGAAATGTTAGTTCATCCCCTTGACCCAAGGACTGAAGTGCAATCCAAACAACAGAAGCAAAGTGATTTGCCGCCCACCACACTAAAAGACCTTTTATTGGCACAGTAACATTGACAGTATTTTGGGTACCAAAATGGTGCAGTGTCTATAGATTTCCTGGCCAACAACAACCATCGCCAACATATATCTCATTGATGTTGAAATTATGGAAAGCCATCAAAATTTATGGATGCAGAATGTTCAACAAAAGATGTCTGGATCTTGCAAGATAGGACATCAGTACACAATTCCTATGTTGTACAAATGAAAGTATGTTCTTGAGGCTATAAAATTATTCCACATACTACAATTTTTTCCTGATTTAACAATATCTGATTTCATCCCCTTCTCTAAGAAGTTATATTTGAAAGGTAGCTACTTTGAGAGATGATACACTGATCAATGAGATGAGGTCCCAGCTGCAGTTCTAACCTGCAGAGTTCTTTACAAAAAAGGTTTCTACAAGTGAATCAAGCAATGGGAAAAATGCTCAGGGTAAAAAATCTATAGAGAAGGATTAATCAATGTTTGTTCGTTTTTACATACACAGAAAATGCTTCAAGACAACTCTTTAATGAAAGCCCTTTATATATATATATAAACTTTCAAAAGGTAACGAAAGAGATTATCTGCTTGAAAATTGTTCACTTATATAAGAAATAAGATTAAACTGACCTTTTCAGTTTTAATTTATAAAAGCTACATATTTCATGAAAATTCATCTCCATTTTTTAATCTGATATTTTTTCTTAACTAGAGTTATGCATAAAAACATTTAAGTCCTATGAATAAAGCCTGGTATTTAAGAAAGTATCAAGTAACACAGGTTTTTTTATAGTTTTGGATATTGCAAAATTTTGCACCTACAAAATTGACTGACCATGAATTAGAAATGATATGTAATAACTGAGCAATGTCTAGATGACCAATTCAGAAATCAAAACCAAATATACCAATAAAAAGAAAGTCAATAAAAGTGACATCATTACTGGAAGTGCCACACCACTCAACACACACCTATTTCTTCTTCTTTTATAATGTCTACATAGAGTCACTGCCAATGCTTCAAAACTCTTGTTTTTTATATAGGTGAATAGAATTTGTTTAAACAGAAAAATCTAAGCAAGATTTTACTAAAGGGGGGAAAATTTGCATATTTTGAGTAGAAATATGAAAGAATTATACCAGCAAAAGTTTTTCATCAGTAAGTGCCATCATTTTCTTTCTTCTTCCAAACATTTATGCACTTTAAAACAACAGCTGGTGTAATATAAATAAATGCAATAAATATATTTAAAAAAAAAAAAAAATGATGATGATAATACAAAGAATATCATCCAAAGTGGCCTACATAATAAATCCTATTTAAGCTCCTAATAAAGTAAGGAAATTTTACATTTACCACATGCTGACATAAAACAATAACATACATAAAAGAATGTAAAATAAATGGACTTGAGTCCCTACTCTAAAAATAGAAAAATTGAAAAGTCTTCATACTGGTGCAGAAGTATCCACTCCCCGTGGTAAAGCTAAGTTCTTACTAGCAGCACAGCCAGGCCCAGGGGTGGTGGTAGTGGTGTGAGGAGGAGGAGGAGGAGGAGGTGCAACTCTAGGAGGCGTGGCACTTTTATGATCCTCACACCCTAATGGACATCTGGACCGAACTCCAGAGAAACCTGAAAATAGTTGGTTTGGAAAAAAAAAGAAGAAAAAAAAAAAAGATCATTTTTTTTGTTGTTCGTTTTTCTTTTTTTTAAACTTACAAGATTTTTTTTTTTTTTTTTAAATAGTATTTGAAAAAATAAAACTGAAAGTCATATGATGTCTTGAGCTTCATGTGAAAAGCCAAGAGAGTGAGAGCAGATCTACAAAGCAATAAAGGGAATAGAGAACTTCTTGTTTAGCAAGTAGAGACAAAATGAAGGATAGAAGATACAACAGGCAAAAGTTGAGATGGAAACTTAAAAGGGAGAAAAGCAAGTATGGAATATAAAAAGCTCAGGAAACCAAAGTTCATAGAGTAATTCCAGTTTATACTGCCAGTCTTTTGAATAACCAACAAAGGAATTCATAATGAATTGTAAAACAGAAGCCTTGCAGTTTATTCAGAAAAAAGTTTTATTTTACAGAAGCAAATGCAAAGCAGCAAGATGGAAGTGTCAGCTTGTGACAAGCAAAGAGAATAAAAGGAAAGAATCAAGTAGACAGAGCATATGGTTAACACATAAGAATCAACATGCCATGGTAACATATTTTTAAAATTGTATATACATTTCACGTGTCATTATCTACCTTATATTAATAACTGAAGCTAAAATAAAATTACAAAAAGAACATAAGGAACTTATCCTTTTTACTCAGATGATGACAACACTACCCAAAATATATTATTAAACATACTAATAAAAAAATTAATGATGTAGTTTTCACTTTATTGTTTTGATATCAAGAGAAATAACTCTACATAAATGCTTTACAGGTTTCAGCAGTATATGAAATAATTATAAAGGCGCATCTACAATGATACATATTTATTATATAAAAGTACAGTTCACAAAAATCACTCCAAGGAACTATTAAAAAATAAATTTTCAAATTTAATTTTGCTTCCTCTTTCTTAAGTTTTTTTTTTTTGTGGGGTGGGTGCAACACTTGAAAGAGGTTTGGAAAATTTTAATATATAATTTCATAAATGCCTATTTTTCATTTAATAATAGGAATAGATCAAATTTAAATTACAATATTCTTGTGATTCAAAATATCAAGACAAATGTTTTTATAGCTTTATGATGTACAGTAAATTTAAAGCAACCTTTCTTCTCTAAAGCCTCTATACCAAAAGTTTGAGAAGAGATTTTCAGAGAAAATTTAGCATAAAAAGTACTATGTGAAAAAAAGGTTATGTATTATGATAAGTGGCTGATAATAAACATTACAATTATTCAAATTGATAATCTTGATAAGAGTTTAGCAATTAATTACAAGTAACAAAACAAGCACTTAACATTAAAAAATTCCATCCATCCATGTGAGCCAACAGCAAATCAGTTTAAAAACAAATTTTTGAGAAAATAACTTAAGATTGCAGTGAAGAGAGAAGGATAGAGAAAGAGAGAAATAGAATGTTAATGCAACAGGTCAATGAGATGGAAGCAAATGTCAGTTCATGTAAAGCTCATCAAATTTTGGAAAGCACACAAAGTGTTAAAATATGTTAATACAAAGTCTCATTCTGGAAAAAAAAAAGTAGAAAAAATTAAATTTTGACATTTTATGACATTTTTTTTTTCAACATTTCCTAGTATCAATTTTTTTTCATGCTTCAAACAATGAAAAATAATCTTTCAATTTATTTTAGCCAAAGTCATCTTATTCTTTTAATTTAAGAATATTCATATTGTGGAAATATATTTACTTCATATTACAAACCTAAACAAATTTTTTTTTAAATTAATATTCAAGCGTTATCAATTATTTTATTTATTTTTTTTAGTACAAATACAAAAAAGCAATCTGTATATTTTATATCCAAACAAAAGCCAAGTCTCATTTTAACACAATTACACTGTAGCATTTTTCATTTTACGGCAGTTATATGAACTATGCCTACATTAACTGCATATTTAGGCACAATACTTTGTTAATGCTTTTAAAATATAATAATAATCTTCTGATTGATAAAACTTACATATATAAAGAATGTATTATAATCATAATTTCAGTTTATAAACTTCAAAATGTTTCACTTGTAATTTTTATACAAATAAAATTAATAGTGGGCTGGAATAAAATTTTGTAGTGTCTTTCCATATGTGATGTTTGAACAAGTGGTTTCATTTCACGTGTGACTGGAATTTATGACACATATACATATTCTAAAAGGTGATATTTCAATGCACCTTTCTATGATTTGTGTGTGGATTGTGAATTTTCAATGTTTTTACAATGAAAGTAAAAATGGAAGAAAATGGGATGCGTTTTTTCATTTGATGCTCTTTTATTTCCAGAAAATAAAAAAAATTGTACAAACAGAACCCCCCCCCCCCCCAAAAAAAAACATGTGCCATTTAATTGTTTATAAGTAGCTCACTAAGTTTAAAAGTGTAAATTTGAATCTGGAAGACAGAACATGCTGGCTAGTCTGAAGTTGTTCATTATGACCAAATCAAAACAGGAATTAAATATAATCTGGGTCACATCAATATGGGACATTGCAGAGAGACTCTGTATATCTCATATAAGCATTATAAGATATTTGAAGAGACATCGACATGTGAATCACTACAATGTTTGGGTGCATCACAATTTAATAGATTGCATTTACATCAGCAATTCTATGCTCAAACACAACAAAAACAACCCATTTTTCAAAAGAATGATCAGAGAAAATGGAAAATGAATTGTTTACAACAATGTCTTGGGGAAAATGAAATAGCTCCTGCTAATCACTTCAAAAGACAGTCTGCATCTGAAGGAGGTGATGTTGTTTATCTGGTAGGATTGGAAAAGTATTGTGTATTATGAGCTACTTCTGCAAAATCAGACATTGAATTTCGAAATTTAATGTTCCCAAATAGACTGATTAGACAGCAATTGGTGAAAATTGGCCAATCAGAAGAGTGCCATCTTCTATCAAGACAAAGCCAGACTTTACTGGGTATAAAGTGATACAGCTGGGCTTGGATGTCTTACTACACCCACCATTTACCACTTATCTCAATCCCTACAAAATTCTCTTAACAAGATTATTATTCAATTATCTAGAAGCCTGCAAAAACCACTTAAGCCAGTTCATCACCTGGAAAGTTGCCAAATTTGAAATTAGCTTAAAAATTGCTACAAAATTTTATTCTCATTCAATACAAACTATATAATATAAAACTGAAAATGAAAAATAATAGTCTCTAAAAAGAATTTAGAAATCAATCTATAAAAATTACTTGAAATGTACTAAATAATCTTGTCCAATATTAAGAGAAACCATTATCCCCCCAATGTTGTAAGAGTAAAGAAATTAGGCTATAGACAAATCCAAACACTATTAAGAAAATTTTTTCACATACATTAGAAAAAAAACATGAACAATATAAGCTTTAATGAAAAGTATATAAAATGATAATTTTATTATTCGTTTAAGCTTTATATAATAACTAAATAATGACCTAATTTTGTGATGGTTTATATAATATATAAATGACACAGCAAAAAAACATTGCTTGAGGCGGGGGGGGGGTCAAGAAATCAAGGAAGGTAACTCCATGTGTCAAAAATCTCATGTACAAAAATATTTCCACAAATGTTTGTTGCAAATTCTTTTAAATTGAAAGCATTTACGAAGAATTGATAAAGACAACCAGTTTAAGTTTTATATTTTTCCTTTTTTATCATCATTAAAAAATAAAACTAACAGTATCTTTTTTTTTTTTTTAATATAACTTGATATTTTGTTAGAATAAATTTAATAATTAATGCCAGAATGGGCAATAAAATGAAAGTGAGGCACTTTATTGAAGTGTTTACCTTTTGGTCTGGTGGAGCCACGTGTGGATCGCTTCAAAGGTTCATTTGGCAGCTCTTCTTTATGTTCAGCAGTGGATGTGGCAGCAGCATCACACAGCTTATTTCGCACCCTCACAGGAGAGCGTTCTCGAGTACCTATAACAAGAAAGAAATTAAATTATATGTGTTGCATATAAAAATAATCTTAATACTGCACTAATACCCAAAATTAAACTTCAATATTATCTAAAACGAGCTGGTTTCCAAGAGTTATTCTTGTTACTTTTTAAAAAGTAAAATAATAGGTTTACAACTTTATAAATCCTTTCATTTTTTCCATTGAGAAAGTAATTAGTGATCTCTTCTGAATTATTAAAATGAATTCCTAAATTTTGCAAGTTGGAATATAAAAAAAATCTCCTACTTAATTCCAACCAAATAATTTTAAAAAACCATGACTTTAAAAATGCTTCATAACATGATTGAAGAATTAATTTTTTTTAAATGACAATTTCTTTTAATAATCAAATCATATTGTAACAAATTTAAAGTATGCTTAATAGAATAAATTAGAACATATAGCACACAGATGGAAAACCCAAAATTAGTTCTCTCAACCTTGCTTTGAAATAATCATTTGGGTCATGTTTCATTGTTTTAATACTATCACTGATAAATGTAAACAAATGAATATTTATTCAAGATCAGTCAACAGTATTGGAACAAAATCTTTTTTAAAAAAACACAATAATGTAAATCATTTTTCAAAATTAATAAAATGCTTTTCTTCAAATTGAAATGTCTTAAACTTGTGATGTTCAAAGATTTCCAAATCACAACACCCTTATTAGCATAAGGATTTTTCATGCTGCTCTAAGTCAAAAAATACTGAATAACTGCATTTATTTTTATGTGGTTGTTAGTAAAGAAAAATAAAATGATTAAGCAAACACAAATAAAAAATAAAAAAATTATAAAAAATATTTCTCCTCTATAATTTAAAATTTTTTTCTTTCAAAAATATATTACTGGTTATATTTTCTAAAAAAATGTATTGTTGCAATATTCTTTTTTACTATAAAAATGTATTTTTATACTTTCATAATGTTTTCATAATGTTTTGACCCCAGTTTGGAGGTTAACTATTTGCCTATATCTGGGACCCTAACAGATGCTACTACCCTGACAAGTAAATTAGATGATCAATTTTGAAAAGGTCTAGTTTAGTAGATATTCACATTGCAAATTGAAAATCAGGTAATTTTACATTATACATACATTATAAATCAATAACGCACTTTAGAGCTAATTCACTTGCTGATCCAGAAAAGCTAGTGTATGACAAAATTTTGTAATATTTTGCAGTATCCCTGGGAGCTAGATGTGGCTTCCAAGGTGCGATGACTCACACTTTGGGTACCTCTTTTAATATGTTCATTCTACCAGCCCAAAATGCTATTTTTCTGCATAAAATTGTTTATTTTACTGTAATTCTCAAAGAAGTAATTTTTGCCCCTGTAAAAAAGTTGGATATTCCCAATATTTTAACTGATATACATTATACACAATAAAATTATATATACTACATTTACTATTAACATGCATCCCTCAGAGATTAGAGTGCTTTTGGGGGATAGACTAATAAATTAATTCAAATATGAATGACACTAGAAATTTAGATAAAATGTATTTTCATTTTCAAAATTGACTTTGTAGAGTCTCAGAAGTAGTCACTAAAAATTAGATAACAACAGAAAGAACATTTTCATAAATGTAATAAAATATTAATAATTTATATGGGGAATAAATGGTATCAAGTATTAAGCATTTTTAAGAGGAATAAATGTATTGGGTTGGACCAAAAGTTTGTAGCATTTTTAAGTGAATTCCAAAGACAGCATTTAGATATTCTATATTTGTGCATAGAATTATTCAACCACATATGCGACATTTCGTTTTATTAACTTTCACCATCTTTGAGGCAGCTTCATGATTTCATCCCCTCAGAATTTGAAAATGGTTTTTGACAGTCTTCAAAAGAATATCAAGAGAATTTTGTTGGGATTCAAGTAAACAGTAATTAAAAGGTGCAAGGTCAGATGAGTATGGTAGGTGTAGTAGAATTTCTACCAGGTCTGCAAAGAGACAAAGACAGGCATTGTCCTGATAGAAGACATCTTTCCAATTGGCCAATTCTGGATACTTTTCGTTGATTGCTGCTTTTAATAGTCCAATTAGAAACAGTCGTTGTTTGAATTCAATGTCTGATTTTGTGGAAGAAGCTTGTAATACACAATGTCCTTCCAATTTTATCAGATACACAGCATCACCTTCTTCAGATGCAGACCAACTTTTGGAGTGATTAGTAATGGCTCATTTCATTTGTCCCAGGAACTTTTTGCTTCACATTCTTGTAAACAATTCTTTTGTCATTGCCAGTGATTGTTCTTTTAAAATAATAGTTCACTTTTGTTGCATTTGAGCAGCAAATGATAAATGAAAATGCAGTCCATAAAATATTTTTTCTATTAAATCTTGAGGCAATCAAACATAGTAATTCACATATCCAAGTGTTTTCAAATGTCTTATATGTAAAATATTTCAGCATGTCATATAACCTGGATTATTAATAATTAACATTATTAGTTCCTGATCAAAATATCCACTTCCGAACAGTACTCTCAGTTGACATCATCTCCATACATGGCAAATATCTATCCCTATTTGGATAGGTGCTTTTTTTTTTGTCTTTCCAGAAATAAATAAGGATCAAATGATGAAAATGCATCTCATTTTCTGCCATTTTTTACTTTTAATATAAAAACATTTAAAATTCACAATCGGTACACAACTAGTATACAGAGACGCAATTAAATGTTATCTTTCAAAATATGTACATATGTCATAAATTTCAATCAGGTGTGAAACAAAATAGTGTGTTCAAATGCCACCTATTGAGACCACTATGAATTTTTGTCCCAACCCAACAGTAAAGTATCAATCATTTGTAAGGGGAATATATTCTGAAGATTTCAAGATCATTACAATGTTTAAAAATGCTGTAGCATTATTTATGATATCATAGCTATAGGAAAGCCCATTAAGCACATGAACCTTCAAAACGTTTTCTTTCTATTCAACATTAAAACTATAAAATTTTAAATTTGGCAGTTGAAAAAGTTGTCTGAAACTGATGGTGCTGGTCTTGCTATTAATAAAGACAATATTATCATAAATATGAACAAGCAGTATATTTTACTGTATGAGCGGGTGCTGAAAAATTCTCAGCCAGACCAAAAAAATTCTTTTAAATAATTCAATGTTTGTTCATTTAGTCAGATTTTGGGAAAAGGGTTGAGCAAGAAAATTTCAACATCCCTTCATATATATATCTCAATATCAGGATGTGCAGGTGATGAAATGGATAGCAGCTTAGAATGAGAAATTGGCGAGCTTTATGTTCTTCCAACCAGCTATGGGTTAAACAGTAGGACAAACTAGGCTCTTCAGCCTTGGCTGGCAACCAGTCAAGAAGGACGACTTTGAATTCAAAATTGGTTGGGCATAGGGCTAGCAACTTTATCCATAAAAACCTACTTGCTACAGAAACCGCAGTGGCGTCACCTAGCATGTTGAGGATTGTAGCACCATGCTCCTCAGTGGAGTTTACAGGACTTGAGGGAGTGAATTCATACATATTTATAGCTAAATTCTGGTAGTACACTAGACATTCTATAATGGTTAATCTTCTATATACCTAAGTAATTTTTATCTTAAAAATATAGAAATCTTGTATTCTTTTATCTATGCATTTAAGGCAAGCAAAAACAGTCCAACTATAAATTAAATCATTTGAATTAACAATTTTAGTTTATTATTAATAATTAAGAGTCAGAAATAAAGGTAAGAAATTAAAATAATTTCTTTAATTTGATATTTTATTATGTTGAACATCATTAACATATTACTGTCATATAAGACACCCTACAAGCATTACTAATCTATAGTAGGTATCTCCACAAGATCGCTAAAACAAAAAGGGCATAGCATGAGGAAAAAAGGCGCCAAACTTGACTAAAACAAAATTTTATCGTCTAAATATTTATGTTATTATTAAGAGGAAAGGTCAAAGTTTATTTTAATTATTTAAAAAAATTTTCCTTCTTTTTAGAACAATCTGAATTTTCATTTAAAAATCCTTGTTTCTCTTTGTATCACTGGAACTAGTAAAATAACATACAATTTTAGCACTTTTTTTGTATGACACAAATTAATTTGGAAAATCTTGCAAAAATAAAAATAATTGTCGGATGTTAATGAAACTTTCAGAAAGTATTCACAGATGATCAAAATTATTATAAATGTTTTCTTTTATTAAAGTTATGACAAATATTTTTTTTAATATTTATTACCCGCCCCCATAACTAATTTTATGAAAACGCTAGAAATTAGATTGCGTCAGGTTTAATGATTACAATAATTAAAAGCACAAGGCTTTGAGGAATGCAAATCATGTTTGTTTTTTTTTTGTTTTTAATTCAATCCTACTTGAAAATCAGCTCTGAATTGTAACATACAAAACTCAATAAAACAAATATATTATTTAATTTCAAATGCTTTTATGAATATGGACAATATTTTCTGAAAGTAAAAGAATTTTTTGATGAAAAATGAATTTTTAATACAATTATTTATTATTTTTTAATTATAATAGATTTTTACATTTAAGTTGTTAAAATATTATAAAATTAGTTAAAAGCCACATCAGGTTTTGTAAGTGTCCTTATGAGATAGATCTTTTTTAGTGCATTGTAAATTGTATCGTTTTGACTAATCAGAAGATCCACAGTAATTAAGAAATGTAATTTTGTGTTTATAATCAGGCTCTAATTATAAAGTACGGAAGACCAACCAGAATACAATTAAGTTGCGTTATTTGAGTTAAGCATTGTTCTCTGCTGTTACGGCCTTTACTTTTGCGAAACACGTGTGGAGAAGTTTATTTGATTTTTCAATTTCAACTGAGAAGGGTACCTAAAAGTATCAGTATCATCTTATGAAATTTATATGATCTTATTTTTATATTAATCTCAGTTATTGCATTTTTTCCATAAATGAAATATCAAAATTAATAATAAAATGAATGGAAATACAAATAACACAGTAAAATGTAGTAAATGTACATAAAATTATAGTATTTTATGTACACTTCTGATAAAATTTCATAAGAAAGATACCTATAAATTAATTAGATACCCTTCTTATGAAATTTAATCTCATTCGTAACAGTCTTATTTTAATTTATTTATAATATATTTTCCATAAAGCATCATAAACGTAAAGGTGAAAGCTAAGTACAAAAAACAAAAAAAATTTAAAGCGCTAAAAGTTTTCCATAAAAATAACGAGGTAAATAATTTGTTCACTTAAATGTAAAATATTTCACTTTTCTCCTTCCGGAGAACAAATTATCCTCATGGAATCCGTCAATATGTCATTCATCACCTGTCAAGTGACGCGAAAGTTTATGACCTGCTTTGTTTTATTTTCAAATTACATCTTTTCAGCGCAGAAGCTAAGTTAAGCTTGGTTCAAAATATTTTAAATAAACATTATAATTTCTGTTTTTCTTAAAATAAGTTTTCAAAAAATGATAATTGATATTTAAAAGAATTTCAAACTAAGATTTTCATTGATTTTATAAAATGGAAAACAATGGTTGCCATCTGTCAATTTTGCTGACTCAAAAAAAAAAAAAAAAAAAAAAAAAATTTCAGAGGTGTTAGGAATGATTAAAAAATGTAAAAAAAATACCCCCAAAATACTTTGATCTTTCCTCTGAATAATAACAAACTTTTAGACGATAAAATTTTGTTTTCGTCAAGTTTGGCATCTTTTTCATCTTGCTATGCTCTTATTTTAGCGATCTCGTGGAGGTACCTAATATATAGTGTCTGGTGAAACATTAGCCTACCAGATACCTTAATTTCACATATAAGACCAGGGAGCTTTTTTTTCTTCTTCTTTTTGGAGGGGGGGGATTGATATGCCATGCAAAAATTAAGAGTGCAAGTTGTGCATCATTGAAAAGAAAAATTAATTAGTTAAATATCTCACTTGTAATAGGAAAGACACCAATGAAAATAATTCAATTGAATATAATGCAACAAATAAATAATACAACCCCCCCGCAAGAATTAACATCACTTACTACTTGAAACGTTTCGCTCTGCAACGGGCCTTCCTCGTCGCAAAGGCTGAGGCTTGGTTTCATGAAGAGGCTCTTTGGAATCCGAGGTTTCCACTTTGATGCCACTTTCATTTGGTTTCGTGGCACTGTTCTCTATAGCTTCCTGGTTGTTGATTGAATCCAAGCTTGGAATACAGTTCTCTGAAACCAGGTTTTCTTTTTTGTCAGTGTCCTGCAGTTTGGCACCAGCCTCAACACTAGTAACTGCTGCCTGAGAAAAGTTTGCATTGCTGCTGGTCAATATCTGATCCCCATCTGCTATCGTTACATTGTGCTCAATGCCATCCATTTGTACAGGTGTCTCTCTTGTCAATGACTGTTGCTGTCCATGTTGACAGTCATTGATAGCAACATAAGTACTATCAGCCATTGTCAGAGCTGATGTAGCTTCTACATTTTGTACATCATTATAAACTATAGAGTTACTTTCTGAAGTCTTGTGTGTGGTGGTGGTGGTGGTGGTAGTGGTAGTGGTAGTGTTAAGGGTAGTTGTGGAGATGGTGGTACCTGTGCCATGTGCATCAGCTGCTGATACAGCAGGTTGTGATGGCCGATGGCCCGTTGTGTGCAATGATGTATCTTGCATGTTGCTGTCAAGAGTAGCACCAAAATCCTTCAACTGAGGATCAACACCACCATCAGCCGCACCACTTGCATGGGTTGCTGCTCTATTAGCGTCATTGTCACGTTCCCTGAGAGAATGTTCCAACAAGTGATGCGGCTTTCCATTGCCCAAGCTTGTCGGCCCAGGTAACTGAAGGAACTCAGGGTTGGGGCGGGACGCATTGGTGGCTTCAGTCCGACCACTGTTGACTGCACAATCAGCATGGTTCAAGGTGTCCACTTCCATGTTGCTGTGCATAGCAGCTTCACCTCGAGTGAGAATTGTACTATTTAATGTAGATGATGACTCCTGGACCGAAGCTCCTCCTAGCACCGGTGCGGCCACCTCCAGGCACGTCATGGCACTATCCGAATCACTTGCGTTTGTCACACTAATTGAAGAACAACTCGTTTCCATTGGACTAACACCCGATGTTTTCTCACACTCTACGACGATGCGCAAACGCTTATCACTTGTGTCTGCTGAATTCTCAATAGACCTCTTACCGTTATCCTGAACAGTTAAATGTACACTGTCACCCAGACGACGTTCTAGTGGTGCATGATGAGCACCTCCAGACGGAGACGTCACGCCTAGTGATGTTACAGATGCTGTTATTGTTGCTGAAGAAGAGAGTTGTTCAGAGACTGGCTTAGAAGCTCGGCTTGAGCAAACCTCTCCTTGTAAACTAAAGATGCCCTGTTGACCTGACAAACTATTTGAATTATCACTAGAGGGCACTGTTATACTTGTATTATTATTATTATTATTATTATTATTGATATTACTATTATTTGTTTCTCCACCTAACATATTACTACTACTACTAGAATCAGAATTAATAGCACCACTTTGAAGTCCTGCATTTTCCAAGTTTAGACACATGCTTTGATTAACACAAGAATTACTTAGTTGCTGGGGCTCATTCGTCAACATGGCTAATGTTGATGACTGACCAGCAATAGTGGCTGTAATCAAGTTTACTTGATTGGCTACGGCAGTAACATAAGTAGGGCTAGTTGCCTCAATTGATGTGATGGCAATATTGGCAGTACCAACACTGTCTACAAACGAGACAGACTTGCCATGGATCATATCAGCAGTGTGTGAGGAGGGGATTGGGGTGTTGGTGATGGTGTTAGTAGCGGAGGAAGAGGAAATGCTGCCTTTACTGGCCGATGAAGTGATAAAACTGACCACTTGGTCATCAACTTGGCTATCAAATTTTCTACTTAAGTCACAATGTTGAGACTCTGGGACAACAGCAGCCAACACTGTTGTTGTTGAGGGTGTTGACGTATCAGTTGGAAAGAGCTGTTGTGGCAGGACCTGAGTCGTGTTGAGACTTATAGGCACATCGAAGGAATTTGGAATTCGCTCAGAAGCATCTGTAGCTTTGTCATCAGTAACATCTACAGCAAGCTGCTGAGGTTCCAAATTAGATAGGCTGAGCCTGTTGGCTCCCAAAACCATGGCCGCAGCAGATACTGTGGTCAAAGAAGCCGGAGTTACTAGGTTCTCTCCAGTGTGGACCTGAGGAAAGGGCTGTTGATCACTCGAGGTGATTTGTGCCATGGTGGAGTGCACAAAGCTAACCTGTGGAGGTGGTAAACTCTGTGTGATATTATGCATAGTTGATAATTGGGGGGCGCTTGTGTGAGAGGGGACTGCCCAAGAGTTCTGACTAGAAGGAAGTGATGAACTGAGGGGAGAAACAGAGGCATGTGATGAAGTGATGATGTGATCAACCACAGTCTGTGCTCGTGGTGACCCTAAAGATGTGTGCTTGCCGTGATGTGGACTAGAACGGGGGGACGTGGAGGTGCTGGCCGTCTGCTGCCGGATGGAGCTGCTGACAGGAGATTTGCGGACGCGAGGTAGAGAGTGATCACTTGACGGAATGGGCTTCACTAAGCGCTGAACCGATTCAGTGAGTCTCTTTGGTAACGGCAGATCGGGTGCATACAAGTGTGGTAAACAGTTGACTGTGCTTACCGCCGTCGAGCTTGACCGTTTTGTGTAAATGCTAGTAATATTGGACCCTTTAGCTGAATCTTGGCAGCTCATACCTCCCACAGATTTCAGGGAGTTGATGGTGCATGCAGGTGCAATGCTTACTGTACAAGTGCTGTTGTTGACGCTACTACTCCCACTATTGCTGCTAGATGTGATGCAAGGATCTATAGTAGCGCTGTTGGAGGACAGAATTGCAGACAGCCCACCACTGGGGATGTTACTTAAGTCCGCCACGGTTACTTGTACCGTGGTTTTCTCCATCACCGTGCATTTATCTGACACACTTGGTGAAGAGGTATCTTTTATCGAGCCACACACAGAGATTTCAATCTCTTTTGCTTCACCAGGCTGAGACAGAAAGATGCCACCATTCAGTCCATTGTTGCAGTCGACCTGCATTTTGCGCTGACCAAATTCTTCACTCACAATGGATTTGTTGATGTGATCACTAACATCGGATGGCAACAGATGGGAAAAAGTGGCATTACTTTTCCAAGTGGAATACGTTCTACTCACGGGATATAACAGTGTTGTGGTTGTGTCTGTGTTTATTAGAGAGTTGAGTTTTTCACTCCCACAACTGGAAAAATCTGTGCTCTTACTTTCTGTTAACTTAGACAATTCCTGAGACAGTCCAGCTTTGTCCAAATCATTGGACAAAGCTGGGAAAGTCAAAGTGGACAGCGCATGATGACAAATAGGCTGAGTTGTATCAAGCGATTCCATTAGTGATAGACTTTTCCCAACACTTGGTTTAGGAGATTGGTCCAGCACTGAAGATGCTGCTGGTGGTGGTGGTGATGATGATGATGTGGTTGTTAGGGCACAAGTACTGGCCACAGGTAGAGAGTGTTTCCCCTGTGATGATACCAAAGATAGACTACTGCTGTTACTATTGGTAATAGATCCAGTGGTCAAAGGCTTCATCTGTTCCTTAGAGATGCTGCTTTCTCCGCCAGGTAAGCCACCAGCCATCTTTGCACATAAAGGAATTATAGGATTGCACCAAGTGGTGCTTGCTGCCAAACTTCCTTGCTGACTGGCCATTGTTGTCAAGTGTTCAGGTGTCACTGCAAATAAAATTGATATATCCATATTAAGAAAGTATTTTAAAATGTTTTAAATCCTCAAAATAATGTGAGTTTTTTTTTCCCATTTAGACAATAAATGCAAGTAGCTTTTTAATATCAAAATATAAAATTAATAAAAGCAGCTGTGCTAAAAATGTCAGAATGAGTACATGGGTCAGAGTAAAAATACTTTTTCTTCAAATTTAAAATATTTTGTTTTTATGACAGTTTCTATGGCAAAGCTAGATAGAATTGAACCTATCCTTTGTGTTTGATCCTACCATAATATCACTAATGGAAAAAAAGTTTGTTCTTGAGAATTGTCCATTTTGAAAGAATGCTTTATAATTCAATACTGATCAATGTTATTTTTTATGTATAAGCATGTGTCAATGAAATTATTGAATTATTGGTTATTTAACTAAAAACATGTTGCACACAGAATATTTAAGATTGCAATGACTAATATCCTAAAATTTATAAATTTAATAAAAGATAATCAAGAAAGTATAAAGCAAAATTTAAAACCATAGAAAAAAAGAAAATATTTATAATTGCAAAAATGTTAAAAAGGAAAATAATGGAAAAAATGAATATTTTAAAACAAGTTTTAGAATCATTAAAAATATTAAAAAATAAAAAATAAAAAAAATAAAGAATCACAATTAAATACAAAACTGATTTCTTTCAAGATACATATTTAAAATAAAAAGCATTAAAATCTATTTTAATATCAAATATATAAAGTGAGATTTTAATTTACTTACAGTAACTACCATTTCAGGGCATTTTTAAAATTTTCTTGAGCATGTTACACAGCAAGGATTTCAGGTGGACATCATCCCTAATAAGCATCTAAATTTGCCTTTGCTTACAACTTATTAGGTCTATACTTTTTCATTGAGTTCATGTGAATTTCTATAAAATTACATTTCAGTGTTAGCACCTTTTTCATTTGCGATGAATAGGTTTGTGCATATAAAATTAGATTAAAAACTTTTCTCATAAGAAAGTTCCAGTTGTAATTACTGGTAAAAATACAACTGACAAATTATTTTATAATATTATTTTGCATTAATATTTTGCTGATTGGTGATGCCTAAACAACCAACTCTTAAGTGGATAGATGTATCTATATTGTAGTTTCATATTGACAAAACTGTTTTGTTTTGTTTTTTTTCTTCTTTTTAACTAGGAACTAATTTGTATGCAAGTTTTCTGTACAGCATTTACACTTAAACAATCACTTCATTTTAGAATTATTTTTGATTTTGCAACTTGTGAAATTAAGAATTTTCATGTTTACTGAAACAAAAAGGAAACATTTGAATAGTCTTAATTATAACTAGGTAGTTCAAAAGCAATACAAAAGATCTTTTGGTATACTTAAAGTGTATCAAGAGTTAATTCTCATATTTAAATCCAGAAGTAAGAAAAAATAAATAAATAAATAAAAAAAAATGAAAAGAATTTGAAAACATTACCTTAAAAAACTGATTGAGCAATTTTTATAAAATAGCTCTTCTAGAAGAGAAACTACAAGAGGTCAAATTAGTACACATTCAGGCAATAATCATACAATTTAGATAGTTTCAATTCACTGTAGTTTTCCTAGTATATTCATTTAGTATCCATTGCAAAAGGCATTAATTTATTCAAATTTAAAAATTTGATCTCATATAAAGCTAACATATACACTATAACTCTTACAAAATGCAAGTTTTTGTTATTTAATGATAATAAGTAGATACAAAAATATTTTGATTTAAAACTTTTCATTTTTCTTGTGATAATGGATATGTATTGAAAGTAAGACGTAGTAAGAAAATTTTTTTCAATAATACTTCTTCCATTTAAAAGTAATTATCTCAAACAAATGTAAATATCACAAGAAGAAAAAGCAAAACTCAAACTGGAATTACAAAAAGAAAAAACAAAATTAAATAAAACTAAAGAATTCAATGTCAAATCAATAAGTAGTCAAAACATGGCTATCATGGGTTTCATTCAATTATAATTACAGATCTTTAAGGCAAACTAAATGGCACCATCTCATATTTCTATATCAAAGGATCCAGTGAACTTTTGCAAAAAATGTGAATTTTTAAGGTAATGACAAAATTTAAATACTTCCTGTCACTGTTGTTTTTACATCTAGAAAAAATACTTAAATAAATTTAAAACTTATTCTTTTTGTGTGTGTGTGTGTGTGTGTGTGTCAGAGATCAACTAAAAGGTGACCTTGAACATAACCTTTAACATTTTGTAGCTCATTTGACTTATCAAGTAATTTTTTTCTGATTTTGACAAATACTTTAATCTATTATTTAGCATGCTATGTAGAAAATTTTATGATGGAGAACAAAGAACTTGGGTCACAAGAATTTTAATGAACAAAAGTGTAATACCCAAGATCTTAATTAAAAGAAGAAAATGTTAGAGGTTACCTCCCTTTGTTCATTTAACTGATTACTTAATTTGAAAAAAATCCGTGATGGTCATTGTATTTTTGCCTAAATAATTTGTTGATTTAGCATAGAATCCAAGTTTGAAAGGCTGTAAAGCAATAACAAGAAAATGATTGACAATCATTATCACCAAAATGTAGTAAAGCAACAAGTTAAAAAGTTAGTTTTATGGGTTAGTGAGCCATATCTAAGTAAAGAATTCTGAAATATATACAAGTTATTGTAATATCTGTATATTCCAATTCCTTTGATATACGCTATGCATGCATACCCACACATACACATTTTATATATATATATATATATATATATATATATATATATATATATATATATGACAAAGTGGGAAACGTTTTCATGTGACATATTTCGGCCTTTAGGATTTCATTGGACTAAGTATATGTTTGCGTCGATGTGACTGTACATGCACACAGATGAGCGATGCTGGGAATTTTAAATTTAAAGATGATTTTTTTTTTTTTTTTTTTTTTTTAAAATGTGTTTTGGGTATAAAATCCAACAAATTTCTTTTTCTTTCCATCACTTTTGTTATTAAATATCCCACATTGTGCTAATAGAAGATCTGCCAAAAAGGGTGAAACGTAAGAAACTGTACACAAATTTACTGTAGATGATCTAGTGACTAAGGCATTTTCTAAACATTTTTGTCTCAGTGAATTGTTTTTTCTTTTATTTAGAGTAGCATATTTTATATATCAAAATTGTGGTCAGTCTCATTATTATGGTGAGTAACTAATGCATTTAATGTGTTGTTTTGTTAAAGGTCCCTTTTGTGTTCATATAATCTTTTATTTAAATTCCTTGAGGTTTCTCCTTGTGGCAATTATTATTACAGGCAATAGAGTAAATTTCTCCTTCAAGTTTTAGCTTATTGTTTCGTTTTGTATTAATTAAGTCTTTTATTGTTTTAGACGCAGTGGTGACAAATTTTATGTTGAGTTTAGATAAATTCTTTCCAATTGCAGTTGTGATAAAGTGGATAGAACAATATATTTTTTGATTGTTGGGTTTTTCAAGAAGAGGTTTTCTATTTTGGAATATTTTATGTGCCTTTTGTTTTGCATTGAATATGAAATAGGGTATTAGAGGAATTTAAAAGTATTTTCAATGTATTTTTCCTCTTCAGGTTAATATTGAGGGCTGCAAATTCTGAGTGCTCTTAAGTAGAATCTGATGATTATTCCAGATTTAATTTTGTTATGATGGGATACAAAGTTATGAGATCATTTTTATTAGTTGATTTTCAGTGGATACTAAGTTTTAAGCTACTGTTAACAAGGTGTAACATGATATCTAGAAAAGGTAGTTTTTTTCCATTTCATATGTAAATTCAGTTGTATGCTTAACTTTGTTTAATCTACAACTTCAGGTAAATCAGTATCACAGGGATATATTAATAAAGCATCATTAATATATTGATTTTTCAGGTAAAATATTTTGGAAAAGACCAGATTTGAGAAACTCTAAGAAAATACCTGGCCCACTCCATTTAAAGGTGATCACATTGATAATCAAAATTTTTATTTATAATTATTAAATGTGAAAAAGCATTGTGATGGTAGATTTTTTATTATTTTAGCTTTTGATAGGAAGAGGTTTATCTTTGCGTTAGATACATTTTTAAGAGATTAAAGCATTTTTAAATTTTCGTATTTAAATTTAAAATTCTCAGCATTGCTCATCTATGCGCACCAGCTTCAATGTAAACAAACTTAATCCTAAAGGATGAAACATTACACAAAACCTTTTCTACTTTGTCAGACATATTTCCCCTAAAATTGTTATGGTATATAAAATTTTTTTATATAGATCATTATCCCATATAAAAATTGTTTATACCTAGTTAATATATGAAGGCTAATCTGAAAGTAATGACTCATATTTGATTATGCTGGTCTATGATGTCAGAGATGTATGTTGGTGGTTAGAGGCTGAACCTTCTGCCAACAAATCTTTCGGGTTTTTTTTTGGGGGGGGGGGTCCTTTTTACATACAGCAAATGAGCATGATGGTGTGTTATATGGAAAAACAATTGCATCTAATGACACTCGCTGAACATTTATAGAGACCAAACAGTGGATGTAAACACAGGAAGGAACTAATTCAGAAATAATAACAATGTTGTATGTGACAAGCCACATTCTAAGTGTTCCTGCAAAGCTGTAAACTGATGAAATAAAGAGTGCTGGAAAAAATACATAGAATCATGGTCACTTATTGAACTCCTTGTAGTTTCCATGGGAATAAATAGGAGACATTACTTTCGGAGAGCCTCTCGTACTTAATCCATTAAAGTAATGTTTGTAAATTTTGTAATGAAAATGCTTAAGAATATAATTTTTAGAAATTTTAAAATGATTTTAACACTTACTCATACTGACATACATGCAATGATCAAACATATATGTTCTTCAAACATACATTGAATTAAATACTCTAGATATGTAATAAGTGTCCTTACACTATTACCAAATATTTGCAGATCAAGTAGTTTAATCATGGATAAGAGGTTAGTATAATTTTAAAATCTACCAAAAAATACTTAGTTGATTTTGTAAAGAGCCAGAGAATAAGAATAAATATTTTAAATTAATCAAATTAATATTTGGGTTTCTACAAGGTATAAATTGCCACCAATGATCAACTATAAACATTTGAATTCAGATAACACAAATATAATCAATTTAAAAATAGAAGTTATTTTTTTATATAAAAAAACAAAAAGGTTTAAGATTTTAACATTTATTATTTTAAAATATTTATTCACATGACCTTTGTTATCATGTTAAGAAACATCAAAATAAAAAGTATTAAATATTGATTATCTATAAGCATGTTTCTCAAAATGAATCCCACAATCTGTAACTTTAAAT
The DNA here is from genome assembly GCA_964036315.1 of Acanthosepion esculentum. NCBI lineage: Eukaryota > Metazoa > Mollusca > Cephalopoda > Sepiida > Sepiidae > Acanthosepion > Acanthosepion esculentum. The sequence goes on along the minus strand of OZ038483.1, from coordinate 116,148,697 downwards.
TGCATTAAATCAATTTTTATCACTTGCACAGATTAGGACCATTGCCTATACTAGATATATATTCATAAAGTTCATTTAAGAATGCTGTGCATAATTGAATTCATAAAGGTTATAAGTAATTTTGGGCAATCTAACCTTCATTCCTGCAATAAAACAGCCTGTCCAAATGACAGTTTTTCCCTTGACACCACTATTATTTTAACTACTTTCAATCCCTTGGCAATTTTTGTTCTAAAAAGCAATACTTAGAATTTTAATAAAGCCAAACATATGAAAGTGAATTTATACATTTTCTTTGTTCTTTGAGAATTTACAACAAAAATATTAAACACTATTTATTAGATCATTTACAAGAATAATTTTATACTTATGACATTTTAAAAATGTGAACCATAATCTTGTAAATAAACCTTGCAGAAGTGAAAGTAGTACAAAATAATAATGATGTCAAGGGAAAAACTGCTCTTTTGACACACCATTTTTGTGGGCATGAAGGCTAAAGATCGCCCAATTTTGTTTTTACATAGTACAACATAGTTCAAGTATGCCTTGAGACAAGAAACAACATAGAAACAGCCTTTGTGTTTCAGCTTGCAATTTTACTGTGAAAAAAACACAACCAATAATAAAAATGAACAGAAAAAATATACAACCAGATAACTTCCTTAGGACTTTAAATACAAGAAATGATGAAATTGTTAAGCTCAACTCATTGAAATTGTAGCACCAGTTTACTAAGATTTAAAAAAAAAAAAAAAAAAAAGGGAAAAAAAGAAAGAAGAATTATACAGCTGAAAACTAAGTAGAATAAGATCCTTTGTATAATTAATAAGCATTTTCATATTAGAAGAATATTTGCTTCATTGCTGATTTGTTCTGTAACACAGGTAGCTCTGATAAAGTCCAACTTACACTATTCCTGGTCAATTTGAGTATTGGTAAATGGTTGGCTTTTAGAGCTTAACAGATTTTCCAGCTAAAGATTATATGAATCACTTAAGAGAGAAATATTGATGAAAGTTTATTTACAGGACTTGATCTTAAAAAAAAAAAAAAAATGTTGTTTGGCATCTTAAGTCAAGAATTACAGTTGTTGCAATTAAGGCAGCCTGGAAAACATTCTTTTACTTTAATTCAAATTTATTAAATTATTGCTTCATATATTTTTTTAACCAAATCAAAGCAAGTATACTTTGTTGGTAGCTCTTTTAAAAATATTTTAAATCAGATACAGATTTTGTTGCATATGATAAAGAACATATTACTGTTGGGCCTATATGATAATTTTACTGATTATTCAAAATTTCTTCAAATAATAAAAAAATAAAATAAAGTTATTTTAAGTTTTAGACCTGAAAAAAAATTATACATAAAAACTCAAAATTTTTGTACAGAAGTTAAAAAACTAAACAAAAAAAAAAACAAAAAAAAAAAAAAACATGAGTGTATTAAGCAAACATTGAGAGGCAAATTTCAGCATGAAAATTTTGAGACCCAAAACACAGCCCAATCATTCAAGTAACATTCAAATATTGTCAACTCTTGAAATTGTTGCTCATGCTCATAACCTAATTTTGGTTAATCAATGAATCTAGGTCAAAAGAATTGCTGAGACACATTGGGGGAATGCATTTGGCTTGTAACCATGAGCAGTTGGATAGGCTGAAGTGCCAAAATATTTGGACAACTTGACAGGATAGCGAGTAAATACCTCCAAGTTGAATTTGCAACATTTTCACCAATCTAGTAATAATTTTTGGGAACAACCAGTCATTGTTGATGAAATATGGTGGCACCAATATGATCCAGAAATCAAACATTAGTCCATGCAGTGGCAGCACCCAGTTTCTTTAGGGCCCTCAAAATTCAATAGCCAAAAGTCAGCAGGTAAAGCCATGAGCATGTTTTTGCTTTTATAAACCTTTTCAGAAGGCCCAAATAGTTAATGCAGAATACTACTCTAATTTGTTGTATTGATCAAAGGAAGCTTTGGAAGAAAAGCAAGGGAAGCTTCTAAAGATGTTTCCTTTTTTTTTTTTTGTAGGACAATACACAGGCTCAGAGATAGTAAGATGATAGATTTTTTTGAAGAATTTGAAGTGTCAATGTACAAACAATCAAATCCACTCACCATATTTTGTCCTATTTCCTGTTTCTAAATCTTAAAACGAGTTTGAAAGGAAAGAAATGATTTGGAGAGAGTAACAAAGAAGTATTTCAATGCCCAAAATTTGTGGGGGTTAAAGAAATATGTGAAACAATATGCCAAATTTGTGGGTATTGTAGGGTGAATATATGGAATAGGATATATGTTTTATGGTTCTCGACAACAGCTAAGCCATGTCAGTTGCATCACCAGAAAGTTGAAACTAACTTGTATATAAGAACTGAAGTTATATTCTAATACTATAAAACGAAAATTTACAGATTTAAAAAAAAAATATATTCGATTTTAGATAAAAGAAATTAGTAAAACACACTGATTTGAACCTCATAAAATTTTCTCTATGTTAAATAAATGGTTATGGTTTAAAACATTAATTATAATAAAATGGTCTTGTACTAAACAAGATTTTAATTTTATGTTGGTATTTTTAAGATGAGAAATTATCCTTCTGATATACATTTTCATCCAAACTAATAGGCTCATCTTGGCTGTTATACACACAACATTTTGTCTGCTGTGCCCTAATGTTTTAACTGAGCACTTCATTCAATTCACAAGGGTAGATTGTCTTCATTGTACTTTCCAACCACCTCTTAAAAGTAAGGACATAGAAACATCAAAAGTCAGTAATCTAGTGAGACAGTGAAATCAAGCACAAGTGATCATGTATGGAGGAAAAAGTGGTCACCAACCTCTGTGCAATAAAGTCAAGATAATAAAGAATAACACTGGAGGATAATACAATTGAAAGAATCAGTGTGTGTCAGATTCTGACAATCCCCATAGTATAACTAATATAGAGAAAAACACTATTTGGGAGCCTTTGATTAAGATAGGACAGTCAAAAATTCCTTTACCCAAATATATGCATAACATTAGGTCTAAGTTTCCAAAATTACAACCCAAGAGTGACGAAGACGGATTAAAGTGTTGGTTAAGCATATTTGGTTTCCTGGAAGTTGTGAATTTAATCCCTGGTTTGGAAAAGTTATATACTCTGGTTTAGTGGAATAAATAGACAACTCATGGGTGAAATAGATTAGAGAGAATTAACGGATACAATATATCTCTTAAGTTTGGAAAGCAGAATGAGAACAAGCTGTCCCCACTGTGCCAGATTTCAGATAATGTCCTTAAAGTGTGACAATTTTTTTGTAAAAAAAATTTTTTTAAAGTTGTTTTTTGCTTTAAGTTTCAAATTAGTGACAATTCTGAATGCATTTTTAAGTTATTTACCAGTATCTTTTAAAAGGATAGCAGTGAAAAAAAGTGCATAAAGAAACAAAATAAACACCCAATAATATCATCTTTTTTTTTTTTTGAGAAATTCACCCTAAATTCACTGTGTATTTTAAGCCATTTTGTAAAAAAAATTTTTTAAAGGTTATGGATTTTTAGGGATTTGAAATGAAATTAATTTAGTTATTATTATTTCTGAAAACTTTTGAAATTAGATTAAAATGTCACAAATAGCACAGTTCAATTAAACCATTTGAGGTGATTGACATGTTCAGTTTCAGAATATTTTAGCTATTTTTGTGATATTTTTTACAAACTAAGATTTGAATTGCATTGTTGTTTTGAACAAAATGTATATCTTCTGAAAAATTAGTGGTGGTCAGTTCTTAATTCTATACAAAAAGTTGCAGTAGATAGAGACAAAATCTTTTAAGTTCATGAAAGAAAGGATTTTTCTTTATCTATACTATGTTCTATTATTATAAGAGAAAATTGCATTTATTTCTTCCTGAAATACTAAAATAATCTAATTCAATTTCAAGTTCAAAATATGAATTGATATCACTTGAATGAAACTTCAATTTTTTCCATGTTGAAAAATATTTTCCCCATACTCAAAATACAGTTCTTTTTTCCAAATTTTCCCCACATGGTTTCAGAGAATCACTTGCTATATCTGCTATAAAAAAGAACCTCAAAAGAAGATACAAAAAAAGAAGGCAAAATATGGCAATATCTTTAAAAGAGAAATTGTTCAATTTGAATTTTTGTAGAATCTCCGACCCCCATTCCCTCCCCTCAACCACCACCACCCAGAGAAAGATAAATATAAATGAGCAAAATGAAGTGATCACAAGTGTGGAAGGTTCCGAAACAATGTACACTTTGTCAAATGAAACCATTTACTGCAACCAAAGCAAGGGAAATGCTTTGTTCAAGGATGGAAATTAAAAATCAAAAGGAATTCTTCAAAAATTACAAGCAGAGATAAAATATTACAGGCTTCATCAAACAAGGAATAAAAAGAAAGGACCAAATGGTAGAAATAATACACCTGCCAATATTGATGCAAAGTATTGGGTTGTCTGGAAAGTTCAAGCCCATTTTTATTCATTCATGTTCCAACATGTTAGAACACAAATTTATTGTCAGATATAATATGCTTACATTTCCGATTAGAGCACACTTCAAACTATTTCTTTAGGAAAAAAAATTAAAATTGCTTAATTCATGTTCATTTTGCATCACTATGAAAATGGAAGATTATAAGATTGATGCTTTTTTTTTTCTTTTTTTTATTTTTATACCTTAAAAGGCAAAAATGCCTTACAAGCAACAAAAAAAGATTTGTTCTGTGTACGGTAAAGGTGCTTTAGCTGACAGAACTGTATGGAAGTGGTTCGCTAAGTTTAGAGTTGGGGATTGTAGCCTTATTGAGGAAGAATGCTGAGGCAGATTAAATCAAGACATTGATTAACCCGTATTACACAATGCAGGAATTGGCAGAAACACTAAATTTATCAAAATCCACCATCCATGAGCAACTTGGGTACTCAAATCGCTATGATGTTTGGGTACCACATGATCTGACTGAAAAGAATCTTTTGGATCGTATTTCATCTCTGATTTGCTGTATAAATGCAACAAAAATGCACCATTTTTGAAGCAAATTTTGACAGATGAGAAATGGATCATTTACAACAATGTTCAGTGAAAAAGATCCTGGGGTAAGTGACATGAGCCAATTTTAGCCATCTCAAAAGCAAGTTTTCACCCACCATATTCACCAGATATCCTTTGGATTTTCATTTATTCAGGTCCTTGCAAAATAATCTCAATGGTAAAAATTTTAATTCTTTGGGCAACATAAAAAAAACACCTTCTTTGTCAAGAAACCATCGAAATTCTGAGAAGATGGAATCTTTAAGTTGAAGGAAAAATGGAGAAATGTCGTGCAACAAAATAGTTCATATTTAGTTGAAAAATATTTAATGGCATAATTTTGTTTTGTGTTTTAATTTCCCTTAAAAATCAGCATAAATTTTCCAGGCAACCCAATACAAAGACAATATTCATAAAGTCCAAAAGAAATGCAGCCCTGTAAGTTATAACCAGTACAGATAAAGTAGACACTAATTTGTCTTTTGTTGGCAAATAAATTCAAATAGCTTCATATTAATGATACTCTCAGTGGAGTTTTTAACCATTCCTTGGACTTAATAGTGATGTTCGGTTGATTTCCTGACAGCAAAATGAACAAATTTCAAATCTAAATTGTAGTATTTTAAATGGACAAACAATTGGAAAATATATTCAGTTTAAATACATTTCAGCTTATACTCTTTTTTTGTTACCCATAGATTAGTCCTTGCCAATACAGATATCCATTTCAGCTGCATTCAAATTGGGTGTATGTACATTTGCATGAACACACACATATCTTAATTCAATGACAGATGTAAAAATATTTCTACAATTTAAAAGAAAAAGACTTTAATCAAAATAATTTTATTTCTTACTGAATAATTTCTGAAAAGTCATAAATCTCATCTGATTTTTTTAGAGTTGAGAAATTTAACTGTTTTTCTTGACAAAAATTAGTCATATCAGTTTTTCTCTCATTCCACTTGTGCCATTTTCACCTGAATTCATTTTTTGAGGTCAATATTTTTTCGTTTTTTAATTTAACAATTCATTTTATAGTCATAAGTAATAAACTGGACATTTACTTTGTAGTCAGTCACCTCAATGCTGTCAGGTTCTAGGTACCAATAGTTATGAATAGACTGATATCGATATAAGATAAATAGACCAATATCAATAAATAGAAACAATGAAATAATTATCAATAATATACTAAAGTTCTCTCACTGTAGGTAAGAGAAAGAAAAGTTGTTTGATTATATGTATGACTGAAAACAAAACAGAGAGAATTTGACAGAAATTAAGCTGTTAAATTTATTTAGTATTATTATGATAATTTTGTTTCCAACTTTGATTTTATTGATCATCCAGGATAGAAGTTATCCAGACTGAATGGGAGGGGAATATATTATTCTAATGCTTTATTTAAAACTCTATCAAATTATTTGTGTACACACACACACATTAAATGACACAAGCACATGTAAAACATAGACATAGATATATACATGCATACAAAGTCATATGTAGACAAACAGTGATGTACAGAGTATCATCAGCTTTTCTTTTATAATATAGATGAATAGCGGTGTTGGGCTCGGTGAGTTATCTGAGGAAGCATTGGAAGATAATAAGTTTGTTCTGAAACAAAATAGTTGAAAGTCTTCAAGTGATCAATTGATAGATGTGGTGGGTGGGCTGTCTCCTTGAAAGAAATGATCCTTACATATTTTAATGGAAGATGTTTTCTCACAAATACAGAAAAGTTTCACAATATGTGTTTCAAAAAATATTCCATGAAATGCCATAAATCAACAACCTTGGATGATTATGATGAACTTGTAAATAATATTTTCATTGTAAATGTACATTTTTCTGCTTCCTGGCATTACCTATAATAACCTTTTTATTGTGGTAGGTTAGATATGCTAAACAGAATTATTCAGCTTTTTAGGCATGAGTTTCATTGTCATGCACTGTCTTGCTTCTTGAACAGGTCTTCTTTCTTTGTTTTTTGTCCATTTGATGGTACTAATAAATACACATTTCCTGAAACATAAAACTTGGTCCAAGGACTGTACAAAGAAAAAGGGAAACTGGCATTTTGAATTTATTTGAAAGAATTTCAAATTATTTCCTTTCCCATCAATCATCATGGAGGATTTTCCTTCAAAAATACAGACTTTCTCAAGATTATTAAGAATGCATCAACAAGGAATTGGGTCAGAAGACACCATTTTAAGAAAAAAAAAATGTCATTGACTGTTAGCATAAAAAATTAATATGCTTCTTAAAAGACTTTCAAAATTATTGTAGCATGCATTTTACTTGAAATGTGCCTATGACCATCAATTCTTACCACTGAATAAAAAGTGCAGTTCAATAATTCTAAAGGGGCTACTGAGTATCACAAACACCTGATAAAAGCTGGAGGATACAATGGTTGAAATATTTTGAGTATAACAATCAAAATGAGCATACCAATCCAAGTAGAAATCCATATAAGATCCTAAACTTTTTGAAATACCAGAATTAGTGTAGTTATATAGTGTACAAGAAGGCTTATAATGTGATACAGACTTCAATGCAAAATAGTCCTATACCCTGAAGTGTTTTCTGTACCATTCAACCAATGTAAAGCAGAAGTTGAAATATACAGAAAAGCTTAAAATTAAAAAAAAATAATTTCCTTGTAACTTTAAAAATGTCAGAACATTACTTTTAAAATGAAGTTTTACTTCTTAACTGAAATTCCTTAGCACATAATAGTCTTGTATATTGATGCATTTACTTCAAACCAGGCAAACAGATCAATAACTAGACATAACAAATCAGAACACTAAGCACTGATTATAAGAGGAAACTTGAGTAAAAGTTTATATTTCACAATTAAGCCAGATTAATTGATGCCACCAAATAGTGATTAACAAGGTGTTCATAATTCAATATTTTCAAACTGATTGCAATCATAAAAAACTGGATTTCATTTTCTATTCACTAAATATTAATTCTAAAATAATGTTAAAATATAAACTACTATTTTCTATTTCTTTTTTGCTGAATAGTGACAAATTTGTTATTTCATAACCATAGAATGTTTAAGCAACAAAGCCTAGATTAATATAAACTAAAATAAATTTGTACCAATATGAAATTTACCAATGAATAGACAATTGTTCTTCTTGTCCTCTGAAGAAAGGCTTATTCCTAGAAAAATAATCAGCCCTTTGTATCCACAGATTTGACCAACTGCAAATAGAAAATATTTAAAAAAAAAAAAACACAAAAAAAAAAACACACACACACAACTTGAATTTTTGCATCAAGTGCTGAATCCACACAAATGAAGTGAGGTGTCAACATGCCCTGTTGTAACTTGCAAACATTTCACCAATTCTCACTATCTTCAGCACTCATTGTTTGAGCATGTGTCCATGACTTGTGTTGAGTACACTTTTTTATCTTTATTTTTTTCTCCAAAATATGGAGTGGAGAATCTCTTTAAAATTTAGTCCTTTATGTACCAAAGGATTTATTAAAATCTGATAATTAGTTCATTTTTGTAGATTTTTAAGATTGAGGTGTCTTTAAAAAAAAAAAACAAACAAACAAAAAAAAACAACAACAAACCAAAAATTGTTTTTTGCAAATTATTATAATTTTTCTTTTTGTTTACAGGTAACAGTTTTCACATTATCACTTTTCACAATTGTCTTTGGTTTTGGAAAGTATACAGAATTTTCATATGAAATTTATCTCCAAACATTCTTCCGACTCATGATACAAGGTTTTTGACAATAAAATTTACTTTTATACCAGTTTTTTTTTGTGTCCCCTCCAAAATACACAATAAACCTATGTCACTTTATATAAAGGGACCTGTGCACAAGCTGGAGGAAGAAGTAATTTTCTAGAATCAATCCTTTGCTGATACTGATGGATGACTGTATGTCAAGATACTTCTACATAATTGTATTTAAAGACAAATACAATCCAAGATAATTATTCTCTCCTTTAATTATAACCAATCTAAGGTTATTGTTATTTTATAATAAATTAATATTTTATTTCTGTACACTTACATATATGTAAAGAATTAAAACCAATTAAAAAGATCATTTCCTTAAAAGTTTTACTATTTATTTAAAGGTTTTGGAAATTAACATAAAAGTAAAAATGTCAACAAATGTATGACTTGTGATATTATCCAGTACAATTTGAAAAGCAAACAAAAATACTGTTGTGGCATTCTCAAACTTTCCCTTCAGTGTGTGTGTGTGTGTATGTGTGTGTGTGTGTGTGTGAGAGAGAGAGAGAGAGGCATCCAGATTAACATTTTTTCACTATCATCTCAAGAGAGCCACCAGAAAACAAATTTAATAATTCAGAGAAATTCTTTCAACTATCCCAAAATCAAATGAGTTTTTTAACTTTATCATTTGTAGTTATTAGTATAATAATAAAACTACAATTAAATTAAAAAAATTAAAATAGTAAAGTTTTAAAAATGAATACAAAAACAAATTAATTCAATCTTACTGTAATTTTTATAAAAAATCACATCTTTATTTAAACATTTCTACTAAATTGCCATGAAAACATTTTACATAGAAACATTCTTGTTAATTCAATTTTCATACTCAAAGTAACTTTTTCATTTATCTGTCTTATGTCATGACTAAATTTTCCATGTTTATCATTTATTTTAGTAATTTTTTAAATTTTCTTTTGTACTTTCAATTTATGATAAGTAGAAAATATAGCACATAAATGTTGTTTGTTAATGGTTTATTCCAGTTTCTTTTAACTAAAAATCAACAAAAAAAAAATTTTCTTGCTTTTTTTATTAAAGTAAAATTATTTCTTACAATTAGATCTTAATGTTTTTTTTACATTGAGAGATAAATAATACAAATATCTAAATTTAAGGCCTTCAACCTTCATTTTTTCACTCAGATTTTATTCATCAGTGTAAGAAGTGCTTCAGTTTTGTCTATATTTGTGGGTGTGTTAAATTTATTAAAAGCTCACCACTATCAATGAGAAGTAAGAATTTTATTTTAAGAAAATAATTGTTTTTAATCAAATTTTAATTTATCATCCCAAAAAATTTAACCAGTTCTCCAAAACTAATGTTCTGTTGTCCCCGAGATGATATTAATCTCAAGCCTTGACAAAGGTATAAATTGCCCTACTCCAGGTAGGAGCAAAATAATAAAACAAATTAGGCTGTTTATGCTTGGTAAAGCAACTAGTCTAGAAGATAAGATATATTTTTCTCTGTAATGTCTGTAAATTTTTTCTGTACTGGAGTTATCTCCCTTGCGTTGGTGATGACTGGAGGCAGTGTCTTCACTATAACAGTTGCAAACTGTTCAAAGATGTTTATGAAGCTAGGAGATGAAACAACTGACTATGAAAGAATAGAGCACAATAATAATTTGAAAAAATATGTTTCAAAACATACATGTGAAAACTTAATAATAGTAAGGAGTTAACAAAATATGCCATCACATTTTATAGCCTGGGTGAAATAACATTTAACATTTCCTTGAGAAAGAACTTTGTTCATATAGAGAACAGCAATTGAAAATAGAGCATCATGAGAAACAAACATTTCATGAATGCATAAATAATAGAACAAGTGATAAAATGGTAATGCATAAATTTAAGATGTGGGGCACCTACCTTGAGAGGTTGTCAGGTGGGCACAAAATGGTCTTGAATCAAAGACACTTGAAACAGTCGCATTACATGAAGAAATTGCAGATGGTGATGTTGTAAAGTAACTGTGCAGATTAGTTGATAACTGAGACACAGAAGAGGAACATGTAATTTGTGTAGAAGGGACATTTGGGACAAGGACTTTAGTTATATTAGGGGAGGGGGGTAACTGGGAAGAGGCAGTGCTTACAGTATTAGCAGCAGGCACTGTATTACTACTGCTGCTAGCTGTAGTTGTAGTCCAACTGGACAGGACCAATTGGCCCTTGGTTGTTGCAGAAGTGCACAGTTCTCGTCCAGCAGCAGATGATGGCACCTGGGTAGATGATGATTGCTGCACCTGTCGAGTGCCAATTAAGCCTGTTGACAGGCTATTGCTTTGCAATGCAGTGGAAATTTGGGAGTTACCAATTTGCTGAAGTTGTTGCTGCTGCAGGGTGCTTGATATGCTACTTCCAGGAAATGTATAATTAGAGGTGCCAATCTTTGCACCATCTGAATGTTCATGCATTACATACAAAGTATTATCAAAAAGCTTACTGTTATCATCTTTACAGTTTGATTTCAATGTTGATTTCAATATTTCACTGTCCCCAGATTCCGATGGAGTGTCATCTGAAGGCTCTGACACACTGCCTAAGCCAGAGTCATGGCTCAGAGACATTACATTTTTCACATTAGTGTTCATATCTGGAAACGGGTTGGAGACAACCGGCACTGATCCAGTAATGCTACTTTGGTTTGAGTTCTCAGACTCTGCATCCGATAAGGATGCCATTTTGTTGCTCTCAGGGCTCTCGAGGATCTGATTCAATTCAGTCATTGCAGCATCACGCTGACTAACCACACTGTTGTTGTCACTGCTAGTGAGGCGATCTTGCTTCTCCACACCAGCAAATTTGCCCTGAGATGAAGCCTTGGCAGCATTTTGCTGAATCATAGCTGACACATGTGTCGCACTGCTGCTGATACCAGCACCTGAAGGATTGCCTTTGTCAGAGAAATTCTTGTAGAATGGAACATTGTGCTTATCCGAACCCCAAGTTGTGCTGTGTCGTTCTGCCTTGCTGGTCTTAGAGGCATTGTTAGCACAAGATTTCCTCGGCTTCCGGCCACCAGAGCTTTGCCCAGCAAGGCTCTTCTTGGTAACAAGTTGACCAGTTTCAGGCTTGTCAGCTTGTGACATGTTGGACGTCTTGCTGATGACCATTTCACCTCCAGACATATGATGTGGTGCTGAAGTATTTGGCACCAACTTGCTTTCCGGAGCAAAAAGCTTGTTCAAATCCTTTGTATAACTAGAATGAAATGCTGCCACAGCAGAGTTTGATACATTTTGGCAGGGTTTGGAGGGTGCAAATAAGTTTTGTCCATTTAGTCCAACTGAAGGAGACATTTGCTCTTTAGAGTTGCCTTGTTGTACATGACTACAGCCAGTTGATTTTATAAGAGTGATATTATTGTGATGTCCAAGACTATCACAGATATAGGCATTCTTATTAGGTAAAGAGTTTGGACAGGGGGACGAGGTCTTTGGACTACCACTTTCAGACTCTTGGCTATTGACAGGCAACTTAGTCTTCATCCCACCAAACAATTCCCCTGAAATCAACTGGTTTTCAAATATTGGATTAACATGCTGCAGGCTTTCAGATCTTGAAGGGCTTCCCTCATCAACTGGCTCCAAATGACCAGTATGAGGATTGATAAGTTTCCCTCCTCCGCTGGATTCTTTTGATAATGCAGTTGAGATCTGTACAGGCTTTCCTATAGAAGACTGTTGAATATTTGTTGTAACATTACTTTTCCTATGATCTACAAGAACATTTTCTTTTACCAGTAACGATTCTGGATTTTGAGATTTTGCAGAAACAGTACTACTAGCCTTAGGGTTGAATGCCGTATTCGGGCAGGTGACATTGGGTGCAGACAATATGCTGGGATTGACTGCTGAAGTAGATAGAGTGTTCGTACTACTAGTGACAATAGTGGTAGATATATTGTACATGGTGAAAGCAGGACTGGGTATATTCTGAGTAGAATGCTCGTCTACAGTACCAGTTACTGTAGCCCCTGAATTCTTGGTCTCTTTCACTTTTCTTTGCCGCCGTTTACGTTTAGGCGGACTTGCATCTGGAGGGGGAAGCATTTTGCTAGAAGTAAGGTTGTTGAAGGGCACTGATGTAGCATCTGTCTGGAGCAAGTTTACCAGAAGAGGACTGGAAGATGTGACAGGCTTGCACATGCGAGGCACATTGTTCACAGTCGTCGTCGTCGTCGTCGCCGCTGTTGTATGAGGGTAAGGAGGAGGTGGTGGTAGGCTAACAGGACTCACACTGGCTCGTGTGGTAGCTGATGCATGAGGAAGATTTGGAGGGGAAGGGAATTTCAGTCCAGGCTGGCTAATTGGACTGCGGCTAGTGCCAGGGCCAGACAGCAATCCCTGGCTCTGAGATGCTGGATATCCAGTGGGGCTCCGCCCAGGTGGCAATGCAGAAGTAGTAGTTGTTGTAGAGCAACGAGAGAAGGGTACTGTGTTGATTACGCTGTTCGGTCGAAATGGTATTGGTTCACATGATGATGCAACCACATTAGGGGATCTAAATACTTCACTTGCAGGAATAGAAGGATTCAATATAGAGTCTGCCAAGCCTGGACTAATAAATTTACTAACATCTTTTTTACTACTTGGTACTGGAGGCACGTTTCCACTACGTTCCTTACTTGCACCAAATTGAATTTGCTCATACAAGGGCGTAGACATATTTGCACTGTGAGAAGAAGAGGTCTTGAACACCAACTCTGTCCGTTCATTGTTATGACCAGCTATGGTCAAAGATATCAACTGGTCACCTTCAATCTGCACAGCCAATACTCCTAATTCTCGCAATGCCACATGTCCTTGCTGAGCCAGCTGTTTCAAACGAATAGCTGCGTCTCGTGGAATATTGAACGTAACTCGAACACTATTCCATGGTTCCACTTTTTTCAGTACGAGCTTTTGCTTGTCTGAAAAGAAAAACAAAAAACAAAATTAAGCATTTTTTTTACAATGAAAGAAAACAAAACTTCTTTGAATGAGTAAAGAAAAACAAAATGAAATTCTTTCAGCCATTCAATACAAAATGCATTAGATATTTAGAGTTCAATTTATAGTTCTTTTGTGATAAATAACACAAAATTGTAAACAGTAGCAAGATTTCATAAAATGTATTTCTATCAATTAAAAATGGTTGCTTATGCTAGACATTTCACATGAAAAAGCTTCAATCTGATTTTTGTTTGAACATGTAAAAGTTTAATCTGAAGTTGCAATGGCTTCAAAAAGTTGATCATACATGAATTTGCAATTCTAAGATACAGATATGTGTAAATTATAAATTACAAAACTGAAAAAGAAAAAAAGGAACCTTGCCTTTCAGTTTGAAAATATTTTAATGAAGCATTTGCCTAAGTATTTGTAAACATGCAGATAATATTACTATATTCTAAGAGACCTTCCTTTTATTAGTCTTTACTACAGGAATACTTTTTTCATATCAGTTACAATAGCATGAAAAATTCATATCACAAGTCTTATAACCAACATTATCGCAGTATTTGGTATTTAACATGCATTTCCAGGGGATGGCAATGAGCCAGCATGGAATCTACACACACACACACACACACACACACACACACACACACACACACACACACACACACAGTGAAATTTTATTGATTACTTATTACTGAAATTATCATCTGGAATATCTTTGATTGGCTTCCCACTTAGAACTGAGTCTCTATTGAGTGATACGCATAACACTGTCCATGATTTCTGCTATCACCTCTAAACTGGATCCTCACAAAGCATGTGAACTTGATATCCCTGCAATAGTCCTTAAGAAATGTGCTCTTGTTCTCTCTAAACTTGTTGAAAATTCTCTTGTGTAGTTCCAGTCTAAGAACTCAGGCCAACAGTTTGATCCTTCCCTCAGCCTATTAGCCTTCTACCATTTTTTTGACAAAATACTAGAGGCTCTAAACAAATCTGAATTCGTTAAACATCTCACCTCAGAGGGTATTCTTTCAGATAAGCAATATGGTTTTTGCTTCTCTAGGTCAACTGCTGATGTATGAACAATTATTGCTGAAAGAGTTTATCATGCTTTAGATAAGAATAGTGAAGCTCAGACAGTTGTTTTGGATATCTAAGACATTTGACAGGGTTTGGCATGCTGGTCCTGTTCACAAATTAAAAGGTTATATTTCTGGATGAATTTTTGAACTGATCCAACCTTATCAAATTGCGAAATGAAAGTTGTCTTGAATGGCCACTCATTCTAGATCATTTTGCATTTATTAATTATTATTGTAATTATCATCTGGAGTATCTTTGACTGGCTTTTCACTTAGAACTGAGTCTCTATGGAGTCTCATTGTTCCTAATTTTCATCAACAATCTTCCTAATGGCATCAGTTTTCAACTCCGTATATATGCAGATGACACAACTATTTACTCCTGTTTTAATACTAAGTCTGAGCAGTTCAATAAGGTCAAATTGGCAGCTGATCTAAAAAATGACCTACAATTTGTTATTAACCGAGACAAGGACTGGCTTGTTAATTTTAATGCCTCAAAAATGAAACAGATCTCTTTTGTCTGAGAGAACCCTTTTTCCCTTCCATCAGCATGGTTGATGCTAACCTCTAGAAGAGTGACGCACTGTGCCTACCTAGGTTAACATTTTCTGCTGACATGAAATGGAAAGATTATATTGAATCAATTGCTATGTCTGCTGCTAAGTAAGTTGGTTCACTATGTCATGCTAGAAAATTTTCTCGACAGAATCTATCTTACACATTTATAAGTCTGCCATTCGTCCATGCTTTGAATATTGCTGCCTGCCACATCTGGTCTGGTGCTTCTGCTATGTATTTAGAGAAACTTGATAAAAATAAAAGAAGAATCTGGCATCTTGGCTTCAGTCACTTTCCCACCACTGTAATGTAACTTTCTGTGCCTACTTTTATGGTAATTATTCTGATGAACTTTCCTCTATGGTACCTAGACTTTATGAATTTAAGCACAGTACTAGATTAGTACCAAGGTCTCATCATTTTACAGTTTAGGTAGATATAACTGTAAATTTTATGCTAATGGTTTCTTCTATTGCACTTCTTGCTTATGGAACTCTTTTCCAGCTTCTTGCTTTCCAGTCAGGTTTGAGCTTCAAAAATTTAAATGCAATGTCAATTGTTATCTTCTGTTTTCTTAATTCCTGTTCTTTTATTGTTCTCTCTCTTTATTTGTAATTTTTCCCTCATATTCTCGCACCCTTTAGTAACCCCTTGCATCTTAGTGGTTTTATTGCCTTGCTTGGGGTAAAATGATTAAAAAAAAAAAAAAAAAAGTATAGCTCTGTCCTCAGATAATTTAAGGTAAAAAAAATAATAAAATAACAAAAAATGTAATAAACTAGGTTGAAACCTTCTTCTAACTTCTACACATTCATCCATTTGCATGCATTGACCTCCCAAAAAGTTAATTAGCAAAGAGAGAAAAGGGCTACAAGGAAAAGAATCAGTTTTAATTATGTGTTTTTCAAACATTGTCACTGGTAATGACAGAAATGACCATAATTCTTAAATGATATTGTTGAAAATTTTATCATAGCTTATTGTAAAATCAGTAACGGTTACATCTTTACTACATACGAATTTACACTCAAGTTCATAATTATGTAGAAGATATATTTTAAGTAAGTACTTGTCATATTAATAGGATTTTTTTTATGGAGGAAGGAGTAGTTATTCTAGTCAGTATAATGCTGATGTTTGGGTGTAATTCAAGCTAGTTGGGAAACAATTTAAATATAATTCACTGAGATTACAAGAATTCATCACTTAACCCCAAGTACAAGATGAAGTTTATAATCTCTCAAAACTGAATGATAGTATTAAATTCATTTGGTATAGTATTTTGAAATCAAGATACTATTGAAATTTTTAGTAAATCAAAGTAAATAAAGACAATGAAAATTTAAAAACTAAATATTATTATATAAAACAGGCGTGTCAAACTGGCAGCCCACAGGCCACATGCGGAATTTACATGCATCTTGGCAGAGCCTCACAAAGGTTTCTATAGCCATGATATATCAAGAATTTTGTCTATGTTGGTAATGCAAATTATTAAAAACAGTGAGATTTTTTTCAATTGGTATGATTAGATTGTTTATTTTATCTCAATGGTTTTTTGTTTTCGAATGTCAGTGACTATTTTTAACTTCCGGTTAAGCATGTGATCATCCTTGACAACTAAATAAGAATAAATGTAAAGTGAAAACGTTCGTAATTTTGTAATATTTGCCTTAAAAATGTCAAATTCTACTCCATCTCGTAAAAAGAGATAATTATCTGAAGGAGGACATGTGTTTCAAGAAAAGTGAGAATTACAGTACTTTTGTACCACTGTTAATGGAAAGACAAACTGTTTGATTTGCAACCACTGCATTGCGACAACAAAAGAATATAATGTGAAAAGACATTATGAAACAAACGATTGATCTTATGATAAATATGAAGGAGATATGCATGTTTCAAAAGTGAAGGAATTCAAGGTTAAGTTAACACAGCAACAGAGTTGCTTTACAAAAATTCAGAAAGGCAACATTAGTTTTGTTACTGCAAACTTTGAACTCTGCAAAACGTCAGTGGAAAATCTTGCATTAGGGCTTGTGACAATGAATTTCAAATTTATGAAGAACTAACTGAATTGGTCCCAATGCATGATACAAGTCAGGACATTTTTGATAAAGTTAAACAGCTTCTCCATAAGTATGGCCTTGATTTTTTTCATACCTTCCTCAGACATTTAAGAACTTCAGAAAGTTTGCCACAAAGATTATGGCAATGTTTGATTCCACATGTTTGTGAGCAGTTATTTTCATTTATGAAAGCCACAAAAATGTTTCACAGAACCAGATTAACTGATGAATATTTGTCATCTTTGATCAAAGAGAGATCTACACAGACATTCCAACCTGATATATTGAGAATAGTTTGTCTAAAGCAATGTCAATCATCAGGACAACATAAAAATGATTAAATTGTACTACCTTGTAAGTATTTTGTATTTAAAGTTTAGTTACTACTAGCTGTGAATAATGTAAGACTGTAAGCAGGTGCGGCCCTTGAGGCTGCAGATATAGCCAATGCGGCCCTCCATATGACCCAAGTTTAACATGCCTGATATAAAATATATTTTATCGAATCACACAATTAATCAGGTTGGTAAATCCTACAAGTTAATTTTTTACCAGTTTTTAATGCATAGGACATTTATTTAAATGGAATCTTTGGCCAGCAGTTTCCTTACATTTTTATTTTCACTGTTTTATTTTGAAATCTTTCACCACTAAAGCCCTCTGACATAAGATCTATCGGTATAGCAAGACATTAATATTAAAGCTGATTCCTTTTTATTAGTGGGTTAAACTAATATTCTCATTATTTTTTATATAGATATTAAACCCATGTATTTTTCACTCTTCCAATTTCATCCCATGTAGCCTGTAGATTAGGTACCTCCACTAATTCACTTGCAGGACACACACTACTATAGAAAAAATGCCACAAACTTGAAAAGAAATTAAGTTTTATCATCAAAATCTTTGTTATTATTAAGAGGAAAGACTGAAGTATTTTTTATTGTTTAATTATATTTTTTTTATCCTTTTTAAAACCTTTGAAATTTTGGTTAAAAATCTTGTTTTTCATGTGTCAGCAGATGGATTATAAATTAGCACAGCAAACTTTAGCATCTTTATTGTAGTGAAAGATACATTGATTTGGAAATTCTTGCAATAATCAAATAATTGTCAGATTTTAATGAAACTTTCACTTACAAAAGAATTTTTTTTTTTTAAGAAAAGCTTGGTAAAAATACTTTTTCTTTTTTTATGTGTGTTACACCCCACTTAATTTTATAAAAACATGATAAATTCAACAAGATAATTTTTAATGACTATTAGTTAAAAGCAGAACTCCTTTGAGAATTTAAATGGGGGGGGGGGGCATCTTACCAAAAATCTGCTCTGAATTGTAAAATAAAAAACAATGAAAATAAGACATTATTTAATTATAAAAGCTATTAATTGCTTCTTTGAATAAGATATATTAAGGCCACTATCTATTGTCTGAAGAAATTAATTTTTTTTAATGAAAATGAATTTTTTCAAGAATTGTTTTTTGTTTTTTTTTAATTAGAATAATTTTAAAAGTTTTTTAAACTTTTAAAATTCAGTTTCAATGGTGTAAGGGTTAAGGAATATCGTTAAGTAAAATTATATTTACTAATAAATGGTAAAGCTTATTACAATTTATGGACCGTGTATTTTAAAAAGAATTTTGAATTGTTTTTGTATGTGTATAAATGTGCCAATTTGTGTAAATACAGATGGTCATACACAACATTATCAGAAAATAAGAGGGATAACTATAGTAAATTTAAAGCCAAAGTATAAAATTCAATAAAACATTACATTATGTAGAATATTTTCATAAATTTTTAAGCTCACTAATTACTTAAAAATTATACATAAACATTGTGTTATATTCTTCAATTATTTTTTAGTGATAAAGCCTCCATAGAACAACATTAGATAAACATCAGTCTGTTATCAAGCTGTCAACACATCAACAGATTAAATAAACAGCTACCAACGTTAAAAAAAAAAATGCATTTCTGCAAAATTTTAAACTTGAAGTAAATATATTTTTAAAATCCGATTAATTATACTTTAAATCAGCTAATATTCCTCAAATAAAATTTCAGAGGAGTATATTTTATTTTTCAAAAGATTTTTTAATAAAGAGAATTACATTTTGATGACAGGTGACTAAAAATGACTAATTTCAGCAATTTGAAAACAAAAACTCCTTCCAATCAATTTAAATTAGTTTTGAAATACAGCAAAATATTTTGCTTATTGAAAATATAAATTTTAATCTATCAGCTTGAAATTAAAACTAAAATAAAAGCTTCAAGAAAGGTTTTTAAAAATTCATTTTAAAACTTGTGATTTAATTTGCAAGTCACGAAAAAAAATAAAAAATTTTCAATACTTATGCAAGGCAGTGATGATAGCATATTTACAATTATCAAAAAGCCTTCATGGTTGCTTTTGCTTTACTGAACATAAGCAATCATTCTATATTGGGTTTGCTTTTTGTCAAACTCTATCCCTCTTCATCTGATGTGCTCTGCAGGAGGTTAACATGTTCACTTTTTTCTTTTTTCGGCCAACCTTAGCATCACTTCTGATTATGGTTTTTAGTGTTAAGACTAATCTTTAAGGATTAACTAGTTTCTTTATATTCCTCACAAAAATTGCAAGGGATATTATGTACAGTGTTTTTGGTCATATAAGGAAATCAGATTTTTCTAAGGTCATATAGAATTGTTTTGATGTTGAAAACAACCTAAATGTTTTATTGATCACAAATTTGCTGAATTTTTTTACTACCTCACAAAAATAAATATTCTAGTATTATCAGTGTAACTGATATCGTAGTCTTAAAAGGTACCATCATATTTAGATGATATCAATCTAGAAATTTGATAAATCATTTGCAACGTTTTACAAGAAACCAGAACAAATGGGAAGAAAGAAAAACTTAGAGTAATCAGATTTAAGTGCTCCTGTTGACATCACCTCTAGTTCAAAGTGCTATCCCAGTAGTATATTATATTTTATAAACAACAGAATACATCTAAATAAAGTTCAAACTGAAAATTACTTTTTTGCATATAATATCAATCAAGACATTAAAGCAGTTTTAAGTAACTGCTTGAACCAACTTGTGTTTTAAAAATGTTTGATCAATCAATTTCAAAAATAAAATGCAAAAATGTTTCAACTTATATACAAATAGAAAAAATCCAGGATTTATTTTTTTATTTTAATAAATATTATATTTTTGAGAAAAGAGTGTGTTGGCTAAAGTTTGGAGAAGACATGTTAATCTATCAATTATTAAAATAAGCATGTTTATTTTTTTTTTTATCACATTTCAGCTAGTGTGTTCTCCAGACTTCCCCAGATATATGTTGTCTCCAGTAATTTTCAAAAAGCTTTAAATAAAATCCATTGTTTATGCTCACAAGATTTGGAGAGTGGGCCACACTTCTGACACTTCAGTGAAGAATTTTTTTTTTCCACACACGAGCACATTTTTTTTTATTTTTTATTAAGTTTAAATATCCACACTACTAAAAACACACAGCACCCAACACATTAACTGTTTTATATATATATATATATATATATATATATATATATATATATATATATATATATGATGCAAACTAAAAGTACCATTCAGTGTGATCATAAAGAAGATGTTAATGTAATTCATTACAGAATATAACGAGTAAAAGATGTAGTAATTTTAAACAAATTATCTACTTCAAAAACTATTCACACTATCTATATCTAGAATCAACAAAGTACAGTGACAGAAATTATATGAGTTTTCTTTTGTTAATTTTTAAATAAAAATAAAATAACCTTTTTTTATGTTGATACATATTCCTAAGAGAAAGTTTTAATCATCAAAGGAGACCTCTATCTTAAAGAGCAATCACAAATTTATTCACACAACTAAATGTACAGCCTGTCTGAAGTAATTATCCAAATCAAAGAAACCTCAATAACTCAAAACATTTTGAACCAATATTTGTCAAAATTTAAATTTGTCTATTTCCACCCTTACTAATATATTTAACTAGATTTTCTGCCATTTTTAATGGTTAGTTTTCGAGATATTTGGAATTTACAAAAATGGACTGGTTGAAGTTAGTCTGCAGATTTAACTAATATTAGCTTAAGACATCTGAAATTTAATTAAAACTATTTTTTTTCTTTTTGTCCATAATATATATTGAAACATGGGTAATGGGAAATATCTAACAACTACTGAAAGACAGAAAATAAAGTTATTGAGTGAGGGAATGTCCAAATTGGAGATATTAAAGGAGCTTTGCAGAGATCATTGAACGATAAATAAGGCTGTTGAAAAATGATAACTAGAAGAAAGGAAAAAGCTTTAAGAACTTGGTTCCTTGAGCTGAACATAAACTAAAGAGAGTTATAGTGAAGCAACCAGCACTCAGATCTTTGAAAAGGATGGAATTGAGGAAGTCAAGAAAAATAAAGATGTAGAATACTTTGTAAATTGAGATCTGTAAAAAAAAAATCTCCTGGGCAACCTCCTCTCACTAAAGCAAATATTTTAAAACATCAAAATTGGGCCAAGAAATACATGAAAATTGATTTATCTGAAGTAATTTTCACAGATGAATCTTGATGGACCTGATGGATGGGCCAAAGGATGGATTTTATCCAATTCAGACATGCCTATTGCTAAAAGAAAGCAACAAAGAAGTGGTAGTGTTATGATATGGGCTGGAATTGTTGACCAAAGTATTATTGGACCATTCAAAGTCAATGAAGGAGTTAAACTGAACAGTGCTAACTATTGCGATTTTATAAACAAGACTTTCTTTGCATGGTACAAGTTGCAATCTCACAGTTTCAAAGTGAAGTGTGTACTTATGCATAGCAATGCTCCTTCTCATGTATCTAAGCTTACTCATGAATTCTTTGAGCATAAAAGATTTACAGGAGAGAAGATAATGGAATGGCCACCATCAACTCCTGATCTGAATCCGATCGAAAATCTATGGTCAATTGTGAAGATGAAATTATATGAAGGCGGCTAACAATATAACAGCAAATGTGAAGCAATTAAAACTACCATATTGGAAATTGAACCTGCTGATGTAAAAAAAAATAACAAAATCAATGGGTAATAGATTACTGGCTGTTATTGAGAAGAAGGGTCACTATACTAAAATGCAAAGGATTCAAAGACTTATCATATATGTTTGTTTTTTGTTCTAATATAGGTGTTGATCAATTTTTGATGATTTTTTACCTTTTTATTGAAGTAAAATGTGATTATTTGTTTTACCTAACAACTTCAGATGGCAGTTTTTTAGAATACATCAAATAACTTCAATAAAACATTGATATTACCTAAAATTTTAACTCTGACTTCGTTTTGACATCTAAACTGATTGTTTAAAATTTGACAATTTTTTTCAAACCAAATTTGAATTATTGAAGTTTATGATTTGCTTAATAACTTCAGACAGGGTGTAGTAACAAATTCTAAAAGAATTAGTCAAATAACTTTTTTAAAATCTTAAATGTATCTGTCCTTATTGGTAGGGAAAATATTTAAGATAAGCATAGCAAAATTATTAAATGTTTAGATTTTATGAAGTTAACATTAAATTTATGCAATATATATTTTGATATTTGTTTTACATAATTCACAGATCTATGAAAAATGTCTTAGAAATGACTAGCCATCTGTAGATTATCTGTTTTAATATATTAGGTAGGTCACTTTTGGTCATTAGATGGCATTAAGTGAATTGAGTTTTAACTAAATTCATTAAAAAAGATCACGTTTGATTGCATCATGATAAATGTTAAATCAGTTTATATTTTATTTTGTCAAAATGGCCATGTTGAAGATAAAAAGAAAATAAGCAACATTTTCAGCATATGCAGCTTCTTTTTTTTTTTTTTTAATGTAACTAAAAAAAAAAGATTTGTGTATTTTATGGAGTCACAGTGAATGAACAGACGTGCCAGAAGTGGTTTGTGGAGTTTTGTGCCAAACTATTTTCCATGATTAGGGAGACCGGATGAGGTTACTAATAATCAAACCAAGCTAATGAGAATAATCAACATTATATGATGCAGAAGATAGCCAACATATTTAAAATATCAAAATTAAATGATGAAAATCATTTGTACAATGTTTGATTATATTAGTCACTTTGATGTGTGCATAAATGAAAAACCATACACGACCATATTTGTATGTGTGATTTGCTACTTAAGAATCAGAAAAATGTTGTTGCAAAACAAAATTTTGACATGCAATATAAAGTGGAATGCAAAAGATTTTGTGACAAGCAAAATTAACCACTACTAATCATCCAAAGAAAATGATGTTTTATATATATATATATATATATATATATATATATATATATATATATATATATATATATATGGATTTGCAAAGGAATCCTTTAGAGTCACTTCTGGAGAACTAAATAATCTATTTCAGCAAGTGCTGCTACCAATCAAACTAACTAAAAGCAGCAAGTGATGAAAAATAACAGGAATTAGAACATACAATTTTATAAGTATATTCTAAATTACAGGTTTCTTTGGTAACCAGGCAAAAATTGTTTTAACTTGACTTGGACGTTAGCACTTTTTCCACTGTATTCTCTAGACATCACACCCTTTTACAAAATTCTCTTTACAGTAATTTTTTTTAATTTTCTGACTGCAAGAGGCTCTGAGAATAGTTTTTGCTGAGAAAAATAAAGTTCTGGGAGGATGTAATTATGAAACAGTCTGAAACAGACTAGAAGATAGTTGAACAAAACAGTAAAGATAAAGATAATAAATTTAATACTGGGGAAAAATTATCAATAAACCAAATAATTTTACATTAAAAAATATTTTCAATTGTTAGTAATAATGAGACTTAAACAAAATTCAGAGAAAAATAGTTGATCTCATTTAAATTCACCAGCTTGTAAAAAGCTGTAAACCTTAAATAGGATTGTGACTAAGAGCTTGCTTGGATTTGATCCTTTGGTCTATTTATATTTTTCCACAAAAATCCTGTGTTCTTTCAGGGCATAGGTGATTATGACTCTCCACACATTCCTTTTATTTTATTATTTGTGAATTGACATGATTTCTTGGGAAAGATAGTGTTTTTTTGTTTTTTTTCAATTCAATGTAGCTCTTCTAGACTGGGTGCTATCCAAGGCTAGAGAGACCAAATTACCTTGCAATTTGATCAATAGTTGTCAGTAGCAGAGGAAGAGTCATGCCATTCCAAAGGGCATTTGTACCAAGTGAATGTAACAGATACGGTTAGAATTTGAATTCAACTCAGTGATTCCACTTTTCACACTGATGATTAAAAACGTTTAATTTATTGATAATCTTTATTTTTTAAAGTAAATATGAAAAGAAAATGAAAGATTAACATCTAATACTGTGATTTTCAATATAATGTTGAAAAATATCATTAAATTACAAAGAGTTTTCAAATTAGATAATCAGATAGAAACTTGGTGCTATTTTTGTAAAAATGCTACCAAAAAGGCAGTTGATGAAGTGCCAAATTGCCATGGAAATTTCACAAACATTTCATATTCTAATCTATTTGGGGATAAAAATTTCCAATCAATTTAGTGGACTCAAACTAAAATTTTGTTTTTGATACATCAAAACCTTTTAATACAAACACAGAAAGTTTGACAAAAAAAAAAAAAAAAAAAAAAAAAAAAGTACCAAATTATCTTGGTAACTCAATCAGCAACCAAGTTACAACCATTCAAAGTTTGTCTTGTGTCCTCTTGAGTCAGAAGTCAATTTCGACTACATATATCTGAAGATGTCAAGTGAAAAACTGTTATAAATGTAATGTCATATAGGCAGTCTTGAAGTAAAAAAAGATAATACTAATTGAATCAATAATTATTAGATCTGACCAACCTAAACATTGTGGAAAATGTTGTTCTCAGAAATGAAATAGTTTAAAAAAAAAAAAAAAGAAAAAAAAAAAAAAAAGAGACACAGAAGGTCAATTCTGACTGCTCATATAAGTTTCATATCAACATTTAATGCTTTGCAACTTCTCGCTATGATTCATAGCATAATAGAGATGAATCTATTTTTTCAGTAGTGCATCAATAAAAAACTCATTTATACCATGTAAAAACAACCAGAAACATAATTTAACAGTAGGGCAAAAACAAGTCAAAAGTATACAATCCTGAATTTGCCATAAATAATTATCCATCTACATGCCTGAAACTTTGAAACTACTAATTTTTGTACAAGGAATCAGTAAAATGGCACTTTTTGCTGTAATATAAATACCTTTTTTGTACAAGTTTTGTGAAATTATGCAATTTTTAACTTGTTAAAAAAGGTCAATAATGACTACAAAACTTAGAAATTTGTTTCATGAAATGAATCATTGGTTAAGTCTTCAAACAAATGCTTATTGCAAAGCTTTAAACTCATTTATTTTCAAATTGAAATAAATAAAAATACATTTATTAGAACTAATGAAAAAGGCTTTCTGGACAGCTGAAATGGTCCTCTTGCATTTCCTCTTCTAACGATGATTTGTATTATGACTTTGTTTATAAGCCTCTGCTATAGCCAATATTCTTGGAACATTAACATATGCTTTTATCACATGAAAGTGATATTACATCCAAGTTCCATCTAAAGACAAATGTTGATGTTACTTGTGCAATATCATCCAACAAAAACCATCAAAAATAATAATTTCTGCCTTTGGTTGGAACTCAAATTTTGAGTACAACACTGGACAAAGATGTAATATCAATGGCTATAAATGTAAAAGTTAGAGTAATAGTATACTGCAACTCATTGGCCCTGGCACTCATAACAATTTTATTTGAAGTGATTCTTCTTCATGACAAATGCTAGAGTTGTTTGAATACTTTATATTCAGGGAGTGCCTTTTCTTCATTCTTTTTTTTCCTTTGGAAGTGAAGAAGCTCCATTAAAAGTTACATCACTATTCTTAACATAGTTTTTAACTTTATCAGCATACATTGGAAGGAATTTGGTGTTTTCTTCAGCCCACTGAGAAGAAAGCTCATTCTCAGGGCATGGAGTTCAACATCCAGTGAACAGAAGATTAAATTAAACACCCAGGTAGGATTCTCTGGTGTGGAAAGTACTAATGCATAAAAATAGAGAAAAAAAATGAACACAGATACCCAATTAAAAAAGATGTTATGCTTATTATCTTCTATAATGACTTAAAAAACAAAAAAAAATGTTTGTAACAGTTGAAGTAGTATAAAATGTATACACCTTTAAAAAAAAAAAAAAAAAAAAAAAAAAATGAAAATGTAACAATTTCTCTGGAATAAGTCCTAATTAGTAAACAAATCATTAAAAAAGAAAAAAAGGGAAACTGATTACATTTGGAAAAGGAGACATGGAATAAAAACTTATCAACACACAAGAAAGAATTGTATCTTTATGAAGAGAAAAGATTTTGTTTAATTTTATCAAAATAGCTTAACAAATAAGTAAGATATGACTGAACATTTGAAATTGAAGGAAATTTCAGTATTTTGACCAATGTGTACTAGGGAGGTTTGGAATACCGAATTTAATATCTAAAATATATACCTACAAGTTATTTTTAAATATTTTCTTTAAGTCAGAGCACAAAGATTTTTTTAGGAAATAAAATTGATATATTCATCAAAGTAAGCTTCTCATAAAAAAAAAAAAACCAGCTAAAAAGCAACATTCATTCTAAAATTAAAAAGTCATAAAAGTCGATATTCTCGGCAAAGACATATATACCAACTGCTATAAGATTCTAAGGAACATGCCCGAGTGATTTCCTTTCACATTAGAATTACATTTAAAATACTGTAAAAGAAAGATATGAGTTCTAAGAGTAAAGGCAGATGCATTTAAAAATGTGTAAATGGTAAAATAGATAAATTAAGGTGTTTTTCAAATACAATGCCTTAATAAATGTTGTTTATCTAATGGGAAAAATAAAAGTAAATATATAATCTTTTATCTAGTATCAATATCATATACAAGAGGGTGCTGAAAAGTTCTCAGACAAACCAACTTCCTAAAATTTGACCAAACATCAAGATTTATTTTTGGAAGGACTTCTTTTCACCTCTTCCTTATATATATTATTATTATTTGTTTGAGATCCTCCTTGACACTTAGATGTTTTGACCAGTTGATGGTCATAGCTGCAGCTTAAAGACAACACTTTCCTTAGCACATGAGCTGTTCCAAGCAGTGCTGATATTTGCACACTCCTAATGATGTCAGGTATCTCCAACGCATCTTGCAGAGAGATTTTTGGAAACAGTCCTGAGTGGACAACAACAGGTACATTATCATCATCGTAATAATAAAAAGTACATAAAAACTAATGGTTTTACATATTTTATGATTCCCTTATCTGTCCATTGATATTTTTTTCATAAACTACTCATATTACTTAGAGTAATGACGTTTTCAATTTCTTATATGAAGCATTATCACTTATTCCTTTATCAACTAGTATTTCTTTCCTCATATTTATTGCTTTTTTATTGTTAATTATTCATTCTGTCATTCTGCAGAAGTTAAAGCCCACCAAAAGGTTATTCCTAATCAGCATTGCTTACTAAAAACCATAGAATAATGTTCGAAGATTTATGATAAAAAAAATTAAAGAAATACTAGTCAAAGAATAATACAGTCACTTTTACATCATATAAATCAAGTGTCTTGTACTTAAATAGTTACATTTATTCTTTAATGCCTTTTCTTGTATTTAGTCACAAAGTAGAAAAATATAGATGGCTTTACCATTTATAAAGAGAGCATTTACTGGCCTTAGTTTTTGACAATGTAGAAAGATTTATTATTGGAAAATATCATTTTCCTCACAGCTGATAAGAAGAATTTAATGGTGCAAATTAATATTTCGTGGCACATTATCCAGAAATATACAAAATAATTTAAAGTACAATTTAAGTTTTTACACATCAAAATGAATATTTTCAAGAAAAGTGAATGATATTTGCCAAGAAAAAAAAAATGTTAATTCAGTCCAAAATAATGCAATTCTTTTTGTAAAATGGTCCATTGTCTGTTAGCTTTAAAATGATATGATTTTAAAAAGGAATGTGTAAGTTTTAAACAGAGAAAAGTGTATTTTATAATAAGATCAGGTTTGCCTTTTAACAATCCCCATTAGCAATGTTTATTATCAACTACAGAAATAAAACTGTTGACAAAGTGTGAGATTAAATTCATCAAACTTGTAATGAAATCCAATTACAAATTTCAACATAATTCCTAAACATGAAATGATAAACCAAATTATAGGGAGGACAATTTTCTGTGATCATGGAGAGAATCAAAGAATCACAAATCAAACAGAATTTGTTTTTTCATGTAATTTTCAATAATAAATAACGAATTAGTTGTTTGGTATTCTTTCAAATTTTTTTATTTATTCTTTCAAAATTAATAACTCTGTCTCTGCAATTTTGTTATTAAAAATTTAACATGATTTAATAAATATACATATGAATATAGTTATATTAAAATTTGTCTTTTCAAGTATCTACCCACAAACACAAAAAATAACATTTTAAAAATAAAGGTGGTCATTGATTTTCTAAGAAAAATTTTGGCTAGCCCTATGCAGACTTTTTTTTTTTTTTACATAATTTTCTAATGTTCAAAGCTACAAGGAAGCTTTGTAGTCTATTGCTAAAGTGGACACAGGAATTTAAGCAAATCAGATAATGAGTGATGGTGTAGAAATTGGTAGAGGTAAACATAACATTAAAAACTCATAACTTTTTCTTTCATTAAATCACTTTACAAAAGAATTTATTCACAAGGATTTTCATTTCCTTTTACAAACTTTATAACATTTGAAATGCCTAGTAACTTTGTTTTATTATTTGTTAAACTGAAATTGTTTTCATTCTTGTATCTACCAATTTATACAACACCTATTACCTGATTTGTGTATCTTTTCAGGTCTATTTTAGTTGTCAACTCCAGCCCATCTGCTATGAAGCTACACTGCAACACATGGATTTATCATCTTCACCATTGTAAAAAATTTTAATTTAAAAAAAGACAAAAAAAATCATTTAATACCACATTATTATTCCCAAAAATATACCCTGAGTACTTTTTACGTATTTTTAAGATTCCATTTCTTTTTCACAATATCTGAACATTTGTTTCTGATTATGAATAACAACAACACATTGAAAAGATGAACAAATCTAATGAATATAATGAATCACCTATAATCTCAACTTCAAAAGTTCAACCTGTTCCCCCTCAATAAAAGATAAGTAACCCCAGCAACTAAAATGTATGCTAAAACCAGGTTACAACAAATTTTTGATTATAATTTTGAAAATTGTCTCCATAGTGTTAATATTCATTCTGATGGTTGATCACCTAAAATAACAAAACCCAGTCAGCAAAAAAGGTTTCCAAAAAGTCTTCTACACTAAAACAGAAAATTACAACTTTGGTGAGTTGGTTGGTTGGTTGGTTGGTTGGTTTTGTTTTATGGCATATTATCTCAGTGGGTCATTTAATGCCAACAAAATTTTGAAATAGATTCATAGCAATAGTTTGGTAAAAAAGGTGTGTATGTATACATATTTGAACCATTTTTCAATCTCATATTTTTTAGTGCAATCCAGCTTCTTTTAGGAAATTTACAATCTTGGATGGTTTTATTTTTGTTTGGTTTGGTTGGTTTGGTTTGTTGTGTTTTATGGCATATCAACCTCAACGGGTTATTTAATGCCAACAACTTTTTTTTTTCCTGGTAATATTTTGTTTTGTCAAAAATCTATTTCTGGTAATGTTTTTTCCTCAAAAATGTATAGCTGGTAATATTATTTTTAAAAATGTATTGCTGATATTTTTTTTGCAAAAACGTATTGCTGGTAATATTTTTTTTCCAAAATATATTGCTGGTAATAGTTTTTTTTTTTTTCTTCAAAAATTTATTTCTGGTAATAGTTTTTTACAAAGTATTTCTGGTATTAAAACCTATTTTTACACTTTTATAATGCTTTTTACCTCAGTTTCAGGGTTAACTATTTGCCCATAGCTGGGACTCTGACAGGTTCTACCACCCTGGGTCAGGGTAGACCTGGAAACACCAGCAATTAAGAGGTGGTTCCATGCTCCTCAAAGCCTCCTGATCAGAGGCCTTGCTGTTGGACGTAGTTTATGGTCTTACCCTGGACATGGATGTAGTTTATTGTCATATCCAGGTCGGACAACTTTGGTGACATCTAAAGAGCAGTGAGATGATTTTGTCCTTGATTATTTTAAATGTTCTCTTTGACCAATACATAACTACACAAAATTTACAAAATTAGGCCATTTATATTAAAGCATTGCAAGAAGGTGGTGCTATCCCAAGGTAACTTTATCAACTCAAATTATCTGCATGTCACTTTGCTGAAAAACAAGCTTGCTATTGAACCTGTCAGTATCATAGTAGATGAAGCAACTGGCTGCCATGACCACAGAATTTTGAATGTGACTGCAAGCATTTGTTATTGACAACCATCAAACTTTAAGTCAAGCATACATCTAGGCTGTAACTCGTGTTGATATTGCATTTGTATCAGAATACCTGAATTGTACCTGAATACTGGTACATAAAAAACAACATTTGGCCTAGGAACTGCCACCTTTTGTCACAATAAGGGATAAGATTATCTCAAATTTCCAAGATTTCTTCAAAAGATCACTTTCAAAACTCCTCTTTGTGAAAGGATTGCCAACAATATTTGTTCTTAAAGGAATCTGATTAAAATTCTAACCCAAAGATAATTATGTATCACATTGTATTGTTTTATTATCCAGTCATGTATATATATTTTTACATAGGTTTCCTGATTTGAATTTATTTTCATTTGTTTTCATTTTTATTAAACATATCTATTTCTTTAAGTGTCATAAAACTTGATTAAAATATTTTTTATTGCAATTTTTCCATAAAATGCAATAAAAACCGAAAATAAAAAGGGATTTATCAAAAGGGAAAATGGAATTATGGAAAATCAGTTCTTCTAAAACTAGTGAAAGTTTCAAACCTTGTATTCCATTGAAATCAAGTAATTCTATGATTTTTGATAACAAGATCTGACCATTAATTTTATGCATCTGTAATTATGTTGACTGACCATAATGACCAGATTTTTAATCAAGAAGACTTGAGGGATATATTTCCAAGTTCTAAAGAAATAAGGTATAATAAAATTATCATAATCATCTAACGATATCCTAATTAATGAAATGATGGATGAAAAAAAAAAAAAGGTTTTAATCAAAACTTTTTTTGTAAATGTAGTCTGAAAGAACAAGTAAACAGGTAACTGAGCAAAATGATTACTAAAAGGACTTAATTTTCATTTCATACAGGTTAAGGCAAAAATAACACCATAATTATCTTTCTATAGTGACTTAAATTGAGACGATTTTGTTTACATTTGTGGTACAGTTTCATAATAGCATATCATGTTAATAAACATTTAGAAACAAAATAGAGTATGTATTTTTATTTTATACCAGTGGTTCTTAACCTGGAGTGTGTTTTTGGGGAGCTGCAAGAAGAGATTGATAAACAAACTCCCTACATTGTAATGATTTTGAAAGAAGAAATCAAAATAAAGAATAGTGAATAAAAATGATTTTGAATTTAAAAAAAAAAAACAAAAAAAAACAGAGAATTTTTGGCATCACAGATCCAAACATTCCCAGCAAAAGAAACCCTTGAAGTAATTCTTCTGCTTGCAACTACATATCCTTTGCAAAGTAGGATTTTCATTCTTCATATAAAGACAAAATTCATAAATCAACTGGATGTTCAAGAGGAAATTTGGATTACTGCTCTCAGCATTTCAAAGATAATTGAGAAAAGGCAATGGTATCCATCAAATGGTTTATTAGAAAGAGCTTAATACAGATTATTAATTTTGACAAGCTTTAACCTTTTCTTATTTACAATTTGCCAATTTTTTTTAACAAGTGGTATAGAAAATGTCGAAGTCTCAAAGTGGTGCAAACCTTGAAAAACACTAAGAATCACTGTTTTATACATAATGCAATTATGATCATCAAAGAAACAGTCTAAAAAATTACAAAGTGTTATTTGGATTTATTTAAACTGGTTATGAAACATTAAATTCACAAAATAGAGCTATAAAGTTCAAATTAAATGAAAATCACATAGTACAGTCATATACAATAAAGTTCATAATTAGAAATAAAACTTTATAGTGAACAAAAATGAATTATTTAATTTTAATATTCATTTGATGGATGTAATATTTAGAAGATTAATGAGAATAACTTTGGAAAGAAAAAATACTTTAGTAAAGAAAATGATCTCTAAAATGTATAGTCAGATTTTTGGTCATACTGTCAAGTATAAAAGTTTGAAATAACTGGTAAGATTACAATGAAAATTGTCACAAGGAGACAAAGAAAATAGATAAATTGAATCCAAGCATTAATAAAGTTAAAAACTACCAGTCATTTTATATGAAACTAAAAACAGATAAATGTAAGGGTCCATAAACTGGCTACTTTCTATCACCATATTAGCAAAAGCAAATGAAAAAATAAACCATTTCCACATGATTAAAAGTTGATAAAAAATTTACAAACACACTATCAAGACAAAATCTTTTCAACTACTTGATTTTGAATGCATAAGATGTATAAACAAGTGCTAATAAAATAATCTTATTCCAAGTTAGTGCAGATAAACCAACAATTAGTCTACTATTTGTAAAAGGCTTGAAATTTACACTAGAGCAGAAATTTACAACTGCAAGAATTATGCAATTTATTGCATTAACACTTTCATTTTTAGTGCCTGCTTTCAACAAGAACCAGGACATGTACAAATATATTTGTTGATAAGAGTCAGCAGTGGAATAAAGGGATATAAAAATATTGTCATTGATAATCAATTGAAATAGCAGCTAACACAAAGTACATTATATTAAATAACACCTGATTCGAGGAAGAAAGTCTTACATTCCTAAAATTATTAGAGAAACTATCAGCCTTTGTAGGAAGACTGCAAAGTGCTGGATAGGGTTTAAGAAATTAAGTAATATATTTTTCAATACAATTTCATGTAAACAGCAACTGTTGCTGTTTACATGAAAGTGAAGTTTTTTGTTAAGTGGTATTCATTAAAGTTTTTCTGCCATTATGTGGGCCACTGTAGTAGATTGTCCATCTTGACCAAATTTGTTTTTGCTAGGTTTCAGCTAGTCTTCAGTATTGGCGTATTTTTATGTTTAGGTGTGAATTCACATTGGAATAAAAAGCAAAGTTGTCTATAAAAATAACTAATAGTCTTTTTTTTTATCAACCATAACAAATACATCACATATGAAAATAGATAAGATGATAGGATACAATATATTCAATAATCTATAGTAAAACTGCTTTTTTAATTTAATATGGCAGAAACAGTGTATGGTTTTAAACCTAATAATTACTTTGCAGTTTAGAAATCGTTATATTAAACAATAGAAATAACTTATTTACTATTTAATAAATTTTAGAGTTGTGCTATCAATTGAGATCCAAGCACAGCATAAGAAAACTTTTTCTCTAATGTTCTGATTCTGAAGAACAAATGAAATTAAATTATCTTTTCAAGATTTTCTCCCAATATCAAACAGCATTCAAAAACCAAAATTTTGAATAATTATTTTCAAGACAAGCCCTTTTTATTTTGATACAACACAATCTTTCTGCCCTCTTTGGGGCTGTGCCATATTAAGTTTACTAAATATCAAAACATTAATCCATTAGCCCACCGAGATTTGAACTCAATGAACTGTGTACTTATTTTATTCAAGAGAGAAATATGTACATCATCAAGAATAGAGAAATAGATGCACATGGACATGTGGGTGATCCTGTCAATTAATAGCAAGTATCTTCTTAATATGTATTAGAAATATTTTACCATGTGTAGCCATATACGTGGGGTAGATTTGTTTTTTTACTAGTGAATACCATTCTTCACACAACTAATTATTAGTTTCAACTAATATAAGAGATCTTATGATCAAATGTTCAACTCATTTACTTTATTCCAATACCAAGAATTAAAAAAAACTTACATATGCTCAAAGATATACATTTTACAGACAACTACCAGGTTGAGTCAAAAGTTTTTTTTTTGATTTTCACTGATGATTTTTGACAACTTGTATCTCCATTATCTGTCAATATTTCTGAGGTGAGGTATTGTAACTATCTACACTTTGTACATTATGAATATGACAAGATGAGAACAACGTTTTGGCCACTATACACTTCGGCCTTCTTCAGGTGATTGGATTTTCGAAAAGAATCTTTTATTTCATTCACTGGGGTAGATTGTTCTAGTTCCATGCTACTTCCAAGTATCTCAGTTTACAGTTATTTCCTTCTGAAGAGGCATGGCACGTGAAAATAGAACAATCTAGCCCAGTGGACGAAATAAAAGGTTCCATTCAAAATTCCAATCACCTGAAGAAGGCTGGAGCTTACGACGACTGAAATATCATTAATATGACAACAAAAATGAGGACAACAGTCCAAAAAATGTACATAGTGTAAATTGTATCTCTATGTTATATCATTAATTTGTCCAATCATTGCTGAATTGTTTATTCTTTATTTCCATATATAACAAACATTGTTTATTCTTTATTTTACAGCTTTGATAATGAGTGGTGAAAATATTGCAATTAGAACCATTTTATGCTACCTGTGGAAAGAAAGGACTGAATGCAAGGGTAATGGCAAAAGAAATTAACGATCTGGAAAGACCAGGAACTGTCAATGAACGTATGGCACAAAAACTGGTTCAAACATTTCAAAGAAGGTGACATCAGCCTCAAAGAAAAAAAATCCAAGGTCAAGGAGACTTTCTGTTGTGGAAGATGAGGTCTTGCTTGAAATGGTTGAACAATAGCCAAACAGAACCTGCTGTCAAATAAACAAGGGCAGTTTGAACAGAAGGTCATGTTGTGTGTTTGGTGAATGTTGGGGGAGGGAGGGTGCACATCCAGCTTTGTTCCCGATGACCTTTATGCTCAACAACTGCAGTGAGTGTAAGATACTTTGAGAGCCCGTTACCTGGCACAATCCTACAGCATGACACTGCCCCAGCGCACACTGCTAATGTGGTCAAGAGCAAACTTTAAGAACTGGAAGTGCTGCCTCAACCTGTCAATA
Organism: Acanthosepion esculentum; assembly: GCA_964036315.1. Classification (NCBI taxonomy): domain Eukaryota; kingdom Metazoa; phylum Mollusca; class Cephalopoda; order Sepiida; family Sepiidae; genus Acanthosepion; species Acanthosepion esculentum. Next base: position 116,112,937 of record OZ038483.1, on the reverse strand, counting down.
GTCCAGACCTTGCACCATCAGATTACCACCTTTTTCTGAGCCATGGCTCATTTCCTGTGTGGATAGAGGTTCAACAATGTGGCTGAGGCTGGAAATGGGTGCAGGGAGTTATTTTTTTTTTTACCTCGAGAACAACCCAATATTATAAGCCTGGAATTGAGTTTTTGACACAATGATGGCAATAGACAATAAAATAAGATGGGATATATTTTGATGAATAAATGCTTTTCATATGTACTTTGAACTATTAATTAAAGCTTGAAAAACAAAAAAAAACTTTCGATTGAGGTTTTCCTGTCCCCAAATATATTTATTCAAAATTAAGTGACATTAATAGCATGAGAATGGAAAATGGTATGAAACATAAATGATTTTCAATTAAAAACTTCTGAAATGGAATTATTTGAACCACAATTGATATAAAATTTGAAACAAAGCCGTTTGTCTGAAATGGGAGCAAAAAATATAACTGTATCCATTATAGCAAATCCAATAAAAATGTTTAGAATTCAGTATTAAATAACCCATAGAGGTTGATATGCCACTAAAAAAGCAAACCAACCAATAAAAATAAGTTAAATAAGTTAATAAGGCATTATTCAATGCCATTATGATATTATTCAAAAACAGTAAAAAAAAAAATAATATATATATATTATATATATATATATATATATATATATATATATATATATTTGAATACTAGGTCAATAAATGAATTTAAATTACAGAGAAACTACAAATTTTCTGCCAATTCTGTTCACTATTACACCGATTTCAAATTTAACAACTTCAATTTTACAAAATCGCCAACTCTATTCACCATCTTCCAAAACACAATAATAGAGAATAATAAATACAGTAGAATAGTAGAATTATAATTTAATGGGTTCTGGTTAATACCACTCATAATTAACATAAGCTGGAATAATAGGTTAGCAAGATAAACAATAATTCAAAAATGTTATGCTTTTATAATTTTGTACCACACACCTTACGAACTTTCTGTATAAATGATTTTTTAAATTATTAATGAACCAAACAAATGCACAATTAATTTAAGTAAGAATTAAATAAAGATGAAAAGTTAACTCTGATAATAAATTCTCTAAGTAAAATGATTTTTCATTCACTTGAGAAAAAATATGTACATTAAATGTTAGCAACATTTTTATTCCCATTTTCTCCACTTAAAAGTGTGCCTTATAACATTTTTATCCTTGTGTATATATTCCCAAACATATATTTTTCTTTTTTATCTTATTTTAAATGTTACTGATTTTTGGTTAAATACAAAAAATCTATCACATAATCACTTCAAATTTTCATTTATGGCAATTTAAATTTTTGAGCACCATTTACAACAATATGAATCTGTCCAACAAAGCAGAAAATAAAAGTTAATTAGTTAAAAACAAAAGCAAAGAGAATAATACTTTCTCTGCTTATCTTTTAGCAATCAATGATTATTTAACCTATGATTACACTAGTTAAGTGGTGTCCTTAAAAATGTAGTCTTTCACTTCTCAAAGCTACAACAAGCAAATGATTTACTCTCAAATAATTAACTAATTCCATTGGTTGATCACATCATTTAAGTTAAATTAAAGTTAAACAAAGTCAATTAATAATGCACATTAATAGTACAATCAGTCAATGCTTGCTTAAAACCATTACTATAAACTCCAGGATTAAATAAATTAAATTTCAAATGATTAAATTTTGCAGTAAAATGACAAAATGAAAATACATGAATATTTTGAAGTTTCAATTTTATAAATATTACAAAGCATTTATTTTAACATCAAATTCAACACTATTTTGGAAGATAATCATTTTGAAAAAAATTTTGGAACTTTACTTATTAGCATTAGTGTATATATATCATTTTTTTATGCTAGCAATGAAAATGGTATCCAGGATGTGTACTGTCAGAATAAAAGACAACATGCATCCTTGTCTTAAGGTTAACAATTCAAACAACATTTTAGTTCTAGGACAAAGTGCTTGTGGGACAGCATTTATCCTTGGTCCCTGTGTAAAATGAATGCTGACAATTTTCAACATATTTTAAACATTATTACTTTTCTTCATTCAATAGTGTTTTTGTGTGTATTTGCCTTGGTGCATATAGGGATCTGCTGTCAAATTTCATTGTGCATTACAGTGACAAGAAGAAATAAATGAATAAAATGTTTTAGGTTATAGTTAATACCTTTAACTAAGAAAATGTTGCTTACTAGCATCTTTGAACTAACTCCCTTAGTGCATAGGATTGAGTTGAACATCTTTTGATACCTCCTAAAGAGCGCAGAGTGATTACTAAAAGGTTCATGCCTAAAACTCTGGAGTCAGGGTGCTGCATATAACATCAGCTAAGTGACAAATTTCATATTTGTATTAATCCTATATATATATATATATAGCTTGCAAATAATATTTAAGGAGGCTTCTCATAATGCCTACTCTTAAACTGCTTATTTTTCTTTTGCACATTTACAAAAAATAATTGTATATTAACTTAAAGCATTATATTCATACAGGATAGAAAAATAATTTTGAGCAGTTCCATTTTGAGAGGATTTGACTGTAAATCTTTAAAACAACAATTTCTCCTTTCAATATGAGGAAAGAGTGAAAATTTTTCAGTCTGACCAAGAACTTTTTAGATCCCATTTGTATTTTCAGGTTTTCAAAAACTTTCTATCCCAAATTCCTTAAAACCAGTTTAGATACTTTAAATGATAATGTAGCACATGTACAAAAATATAAATTATTGTTTAAAAAAAAAAGGAAAAAGAAAAAAAAAGTACACTGAGAAATTATACATTTTACATTTAGCTGAAATTTTTAAGAGACTTTTGTTTTTAAATTTAATGAATCACAAAAAAAAAAAAAAAAAAAAAAAAAAATATCATTTTTCTTTTAGCATCTTAAATTTAATAAAAGCTACACTTTCAAAACCAATAATAAACAAAATATTTGTCACAAACCTGTCAAAAGCAAATCCTTAAGTCCCCGGTGAAACTGTTCTAATCGAGCATGCAAATTTGGGTCATAGAAATTCCCTTCACAGGTGAAGACAGTTTCAATGTACTCCTCCTGGGGACCCATGTTCACCTTTCACACATCAGACCACCTAAAAATAAAGGAAATACAGGTATAAAAATGAAAAATAATTTCAAATTTCGGTCAACATTTTTCTTTACTATAAAAAGCATAACATCAAATCAATTTAAATATTCAGAAATTACTTTCATTATATATATATATATATATATATATATATATATATATATATATATATATATATATACACACACACACACACACACATTTGCCCCCCCCCCCAAAAGAAACACTTTGTGAATAGCAGCTGAAATTACTCCCTTTTATAATACAAATGTTATAATAAAGTTTTAAAAAGTCCTCAATGTTGTGGTTTAAATGACATTTTAAGTAATTAAAATGTTCTTTTTCCACAAGGTATAGATGACATTGATAGGAAAATTAAATTGCAGATGTTAATTAATGTAACTGTGTAACAATTATCCTCAATTGAAATTCATAATTGTCCATAAATTCTTAAAATATTTTCATAAGAAATCAAGTGGTGTTCAAACTGGTGAATGTAGTGAGTATCGAAAATAATCTTTTCTCTTATTCAACATGCATGGGATTTGTTTCATAAAAGCAACACCTGATATCTATGGAAATGGGGAGGCTTTTTTTTTCTTTTTTTAATTCAAACAGGTAAAATATTTATTGGCAAAAGGGATCTTAAAAGCATGAAGCTTGCATATGTGCATTGTTGTGGGAGATATCCTGTATATAAAGTTAATTTTAACACCTTTAAATGCTTCAGCCGATTCATTTTACAACCTTCTTTAGGTCAAATTTTATCTAGTGTAGAATCACTTGTTGGTCAGTTTTGCTTATATAATAAATGCAATCTGCTGATATACACAAACATGAAGTAACGCATGCACACACAAAGAAAAACGGGAATCAATAAGACATAGAAAATATTACCACAGTCCTACTTCAAGTCAGCAAGAAAGCACCAAAACAACATGGTGATATCATAGACTGGATTATATCAACAAAACTTGCCAACAATACCTATACAAAATCTAATCTGACAAAGATCAGAAAATAAACTGGTTGAAGTATTGTGATGGGGAAAAAAACAACAATAGGACAAAAAATTAATTTCATACACTGTATTATTCCTAAAACTATTGCCATGCAAATAATTTTAACATGAATAGCTTCCATATAAAATTGATAGTAACAAAATTTCATAAATTTATTTTTCCATTTAAATAAATGAAATCATTGCTTTCAGAAATCAAACTCCAGCTAGTTGATGTCACAAAACTGATAGGACTCTTTCCTACTATTTATTAAAAGTATCAACTATCCAACTTAACATTTCCATTATTCAAATCAATTGCATGCATTGGTAATCATTGAAAATGATAAATGTAATAGGTCGTAAAGATAATTTGAAGTTAACATATACTTTATGATGCTACTATCAGAAAACATTTTGTTTTAATACCATGTAATTTCAAAATTAATTCCAATAACATACAATCAACTTCCCAATTACTAACAACTTAGTCCACTTTATTTGGTTTTGTTTCAATTAAAGAGAAGTGATACCATAAAAATTTACAATTATTTCAATTTTCACAATAAGGTTAATATTCTTTCATTTTAAGTGTAGAAACTAGCTTGGCATGATGTAACATGGTCATTAACATAATAGTTACAGTAAGTTAGCTCAAGTTAGTCAAGATGGTTGAAAAAATAAGTTTTTCACTGCTAGACATTGAAAAAAGAAATGACAAAGCATAAATACAATTCTTGCTCTATGAAACATTTATTTAATATTTAACTCAAGAAAAGCATTCATCTATTATTCTGTCAGTTTTGATGTATAGTTTTTCTCAATTTTGAATTTACATTTTTCCAACAATAGAATAGTTTGAAAATAGTCACTTCTAGCAATCTTAAAGGCAAAGGTTGCAAGTTATGTGGTAACTCTTATTTGTATTAACTATTACATGTTGCTATTACAAATAAATTTGTATTAAAAACAATATTTTGAAAGTTTTACAATTATTTTGGGAAAATATACATTAAAAGTTGCAATTTAAACATGAATAATATTGTATCATTAATAAGTGCTATAATATTTTATTGAAATGGTTAAAATATCCAGACACTAGTATAAATTTAAATACTAATTCTAATGGAGAATACATTTCTTATACATATTTTCTAACCATAAAATATTTCTGCCAATAATTTTTCATAAAATAAACATTCTTAAATATGAAGAATCCATCTTTAGATTTGTTATCTAGAATGAAAATTTGCTTTACAAATAATTTTCATATAGTAAATAATAATGCATTTGTTTTGTTGATTAATATTAAAATGCAAAAGAACTATTCTATTGGGTTGGAACTAAAGTTTGTAGGATTTTTCAATAGGTTTATTTGACATGTGACTGAAATTTATGACATATACTTATTCTGAAAGTTGACGTTTCAACACATCTTTCTATACAATTTGAGTGTGGCAAAGCATAAAATAAAAATCCCCCCTCACTAGCCCTGAAAAACAACTGTAAACATTCTGAAAATATTTTAGACAATCCCAAGATTAAATGTATTTTTTTTAATTTATCATTCATAATTACTAATAGTATTTTTAAAAAAAGATCATTAAAATGTTTAGGAAATTAATTAAAAAAGCTAAAAAATTGAAGTTTTAAAATGAATAAATAAAAAATAATCAAATTTTACTGTATTTAAAATGAAAAAGGAAATCACAAAATTATTTTTATTTAACCATTCTGGTTAAATCACCTTAAATAATTTTTACATAAAAATAGTTGTACTAATTAATTTTCACTTTCAGAGCAAGTTTCATCATAATTTAAGAACTGTGTTCCAGGCATTTATTTTTTTTATTAAGAATTTTAGCGCATTCTAACTATTCACAATCAAAAAAGTTTTAAAGTTGTTATCAAAACATTTTCACTACAGTTACCTGTTTTGAGTCATGACTAAATTTAAATTTTCCATGTTTATTATTTTTTAAATTTCATTTATCATTCAAGTTTCATTTACCAGTTTTAAAAGAAGCACTTCAGTTTGTTTTGTGCATGTCTGTTCCATTTATGAAAATCCCCACCCAGCAGTTGTTGAGAAGTAAGATTTGTTTTTAAGGAATTAGCTACTTTTAGAACAGATATGAACTTTAGATTAAAAATTTATCACGCCAGCATAATCCCAAAATCCCTAACTGGTCATCCCAAGGATGATGTTAATTTTGAGAACTATTGCGTGGTTCCTGAATTTTAGATGTTTTCACATTAGAAGTGAAAATGGACGAATTTGATGCTCTTTCATTTTTTGGAAAGAGGAAAAAAAAAAAAAAAACTGTACAAACAAACAAAAAAAAGTACCATTTATAAAGATGGTTCCAAAACTAAGAGTACAGTTCATAAGTAGTTCACTAGGTTTAGGAATAGAAATCTTGTTCTGGAGAACCGATAATGTGCAGAGATCTCACATCAGTGTTGGAAGGCATTTGAAAATGCTTGGATACATGAATCACTACAATGTTTGGGTGCCTCACAATTTAATGGAAAAAATTTAATGGATGCATTGAAAAGAATCACAGGCAATGAAAAAGGAATTGTTTACAACAATGTGGAGCAAAACAATCTTGGAGAAGAGGAAATGCCAGTCTGTATCTAAAGAAGGTGTTGCTGCCTATCATGGGATTAAAGACATTGTGTATTACAAGCTCCTTCTGCAAAATCAGATGTTGAATTTAAAAATGTACTGTTCCCAATTGGACCAATTACAGGCAGCAATTGATGAAAACTGTCCAGATGTGGCCAATCAAAAGGGTGTCATTTTCTATCATGACAATGCCAAATCTCACATCTCTTTGTTGGCCCAGAAGAAACTGGTACAGCTTGACTGGGATATCTTACTACACCCTCAATACTCACCATCAGTTTATTTTGATTCCTACAAAATTCTTTTAAATGGGAAAAATTTCAATTCTCTGATGGCCTGTAAAAATAATTTAGCCTTATCAGCCCACAAGAGGTTTCAGCTAAATTCCTCCAAATTGTTGAAAAATCTGAATATGTGATGTTAGTGCAATAAACTGATATATATATATATAAAAATGACTGTTGAAAATCAAGTATTGCAAGTTGATTTCATATGAAAGTAAATTGATTAATCTTTCAATTTAGCCTCCTTGGTATTACTAGTTATGAGATATGGTTTTGGAAACCTACAATTTTTAAAAGTTGTAGATTTCCAGCACTTTTAGTTGATCGAGTAATGAGTGCTGATGCTGCATATTGAAATAATGCTACCCAATTGCAGACATATTCTGATGTCCCTGAACTGTAAGTATGTGAAACTTGCAGGCACATTTAGGCAATTCTTGCCTTAAAGAGTTAAACCAGTTATCACTTGGAAAGAAGTTGAGTTCTGGGAGGGTGCAATCACAAAGTTGCCTCAAAAATGGTAAAAGTAACAGAACAAAATGGTACATGTGGTTGAATAAATGTACAAATATCTAAATATTGTCTTTCAAATTTGCTTTAAAAAAAAAATCCCCCCCCCCAAACCTATAAACTTTCATTCCAACTCAATACATTATTTATACAGTGTGTGGAGGAATACCTCCCACATTAGCTAGATGAAGACACCATTGTTATTGTCTATTATGTGGGAGGTATTTCTGCAACACCTGCATATAACTGTAATAACTCATATCAAAATATTTTGCTATTTGATGAATTGCAAAGTTTTTTGATAATTTATTCACATAAAATATTCAATTTAAAATTACTATATAATTTAATCTTTTAATGAAAAATTTCAGCATTATCTTTTGATGGTCAACTCTAGTCACTTATTCAGTAAAAAAAAGTATTTCAGAAGAGGTGGAGATTTTGCTCTCCTACCAACCAAAGATTTATTATAAACATTAAAGGGAATATATTTTAATAATCAAATGTTTTTAGTGACACTAATTCCAGAGTTGGATAGAAATAATTCAAAATTTTATTAAAATGAAAGTACAAGTGATACCTGAAAATTAAGATAAAAACAGTTCAGGGCCTTAGATGTTATCCTGGGAACAATAAACATTAGTTGGAGATAACCACCAGTTAGGTTTTTGAAGACAATGACGGGCCAATAAAAAAAGTTTTAATTGAAATTTCATTTATTCTAAATACAACTAAATAATAAATTGCTTCTCACAATAGTGGTGGGAGAGAGAGGCTTTTAATAAATGGACCAGGCATGTACAAACAAAACACAAATAAACTGGAGTGCTTCTTTTAAAACTGGTAGATGAAACTTGAATGATAAATGAAGTTTTAAAAACTTAAATTTAGATATTTGTATTATTTATCTCTTAATCTGATAAACATTAGTATCCATTTGTAAGAAATATTTTAAAAAATAGAGAAAGAATATTTGATTTTTTGTCAATTTTTGGTTAAAAACCTTGAATGAACCACTAGCAAACAATATTTATGTGTTATGTCTCTTGGTTATAATAAACTAAATTAAAAATACAATGGAGAATTTAAAAAAATGATAAACACAGAAAATTTAGTCATGACGCAATGCAGGTAATTGCAAATGAAAATATTTTGATAAAGACTTTAAAACTTTTTGGTTTGTGAATAGTTGGAATACACTAATATTCTTTATATAGAAAATAAATGCCTAGAGGACAATTCTTAAAGTATGATAAAAGTCAGTCTTGGCATGAAAATTAATACAGACATTTCCATGTAAATATTATTAAAGATGATTAAAAAAAAAATGTATAAATAAAAATGTGATTAAAATTTAACTAATATGTTTTTGTATTTTATTCATTCTTAAAACTAACACTTTGGCTTTTTTAATTTTTCTTACACCAGTAATACTTGCATGAAAAACAGAATCATGGCTGCAGGGCTTAGAGACAACAGTTTAAAGATTTAATAGACCAAAATAAATATTTCCGAAATATTTTAATGGTTATTTTATTATGCTACAAACAACTATAAATTATAACAAAGTAAAGAAAATAAAATACATTTTGATTTATCGAACATTTTAAAATTTTGTAAGTGTGAGGGTGGAGGACAATAATGAAAAAAATTAGTCTGAATCCTTGATTTGCTCATTCAAGGTTTTTTTTTTTCTTTAACTATACAAATGAAACACTGTGTATATATTACCAGCATTACTATGGTACTTTTCCACATGGTCACCACTGAAACTGATGTACTTGTCTCATCGGTGCATATGTGAATAAATATTCTCCTTGAGAATGTGTGATCAAGTCACTGGAAATACCCTTGTACTTCCGCAACAAGAGCCTCATCTGTTTGAAACCACTGTGTCATTTGATGATAATCTGAAAGAGCCAAGTCACAAATATGTAAAACATCTCAACCATGTCACTAGAGCAACTCTTTTATCAGATTGCCCATGTGTCAATCAACACCTTCACACATGTGTCCTGGTCTCTGCACAGTGTTACAAAGTATCTGAGGTATGTTTGAGTTAACTCTTTCACTTTGTCATCATTAGAAAAACAATCCTTTGATTGCCTCCTTCATGGACCCAAACAGATTAAAGTCTGAGAGTGGATGAAGTTAAGTTATCTAGCATTCAGGAAACACACTTTTGCACAGATTTTTTGAGTAGCCAAGAGACTGCACTAAACTACAGATACTAACATGGCTCACTTGAAAGTGTTCATAGAATTTTGCAATAATGTGTTTCTTTCAATTGTAATAAAAGCTTCAGCTTCTCTCTAGGAATGTAGCACATTCTCCTTCACAAAACAAAAACTAAATGATAGCTATTTACTTTCTACATGTGTCTACAGAGGTAGCTATACTCAAAGACTATAGACAGGAAAAGGGATACTAACTCCATAAATTTTTCCACACTAGATTTTTAGACATTTTATGGTTTATAGGGAAAAAATACACTTAAAATTAAATTAGATCATGTGTTACTTTTTAAATGGTCCTCAATCATCTAGTAATTCCAATTTTTTTAATGTGTATGTTTAAGTGCAACATGGTTTAGTAGTTATTAATATACAAGGTGAGATGGATACATTGATGCCATTTTATATTTTTAAATTTACACATGCACATTGTTTGTTTTTGTCAAGTGCACAGTATAGTAGGTTCAGTTGGACACCATCTGCAAGAAAAAGAGCACCATGTTACAATTCACCTCCCCAGAAATTTGGAAACAACATGCTGTACTGTTTGGCATTTGTGCCAGAAACCCCAATATGATTATTTCAGAGTGTTTGGGTGTCAATATGAGGACAGTACAGAGGATTTGGAAAGAGTTGATTGAGTCTAATGGTGATTATGAAGGTGTTTGGAGTGATAACTAGTGATGGTGATGTTATGCCTCCCTTCATCTTCCCACAGGGTCTCAGATGCAACAAGGAGGCCTACATCAAGAGACTTGAGGAGGAAGTGCTGCCCTGGGTCAAGAGGGTGGCTGCTGGAAGACCCTACATCTGGCAACAGAACTCTGCACCATGCCACACAAGTGGAGAACCCAGTCATGGCTGTCAGACAATTTCTGCAACCACATCACCCCTTACATCTTGCCACCTAACTCCCCAGACTGCAATTCCCTTGATTATTATGTGGGGTGCAGTTGAGCAAGAGACAAAGAAAACTCCTTGTAACATCAAAGATGAACTGAAAGCAAGGATTATGGCAGCATTCACCAACTTAAACAAGGAGACCATCCAGAAGAGTTGCACGAGATTCCAAAGTTGTCTGGAAGTCGTGATTGAAACCAATGGTGATTTTATTGAATAAATTTACTCTTTATTATTTCAAGATATTTTTGTGTAATTTTGGTAAATATATCTGTTAAAATGAGATGACAGTGTTTTCATTTTTGCATAATTTAGATGGCAATTTATCCATTGCACCCTGTATGAATTTAAAATCATATCACTTGAGCACAAAGATTCTTTGGAAAGAGCATAAATTTAACTGCTGCCACATTTATCATGAGCTTATTTTATTATAGACAAACCATAAAGGAAATCCATTCTATCATAATTACATTGCCTGCCAAGAGAATGCTAGCAAAATGGCTGTTATATCCATTGTCAGACTTTGGATATATAAATGGCCTCAACCACACAAGTTGTGAATATCTAAAACACTGCCCTCATTAAAATATACCAAAATTATGGCACAATTGTTGCACTTAGGACAGGATTAAAAAACAACACATGACAATTTATAGTAAAGATTACAAATAAAACATGACTATATACCAATTTGTGTATATTCAATATTTATAGAAATTTCAAATCCTAAGGGGGGGGGGATTTGCAAGTGGATGGTAAATGTGATACATTTATTAAATGTACAACTTTTATTGAATCCCATTTTTATTTTGAAACTCTTGAGATAGATTGCACAAAAATATATCCTATCACCCAACATGAACACAAATATACTAAACATATGCAAAATTACAAAACAAAGAAATCTTCATACATGAATAATGCAAGTACACTTATGTGTATGGAAAAGGAGAAAATTTCCTGGTATTTTTATCAAGGCACATTGTATACAATGATTTATATGCAAAAAGAAGCAAGCTGAAAGGTTATAAGAAAAACCAGCAAGAAAATAAGTACAAATGTTCAAATGGTAAACAAAAAAGAACAAAAGAAATGGAAGTAAATGTTGTAACATTTTGATCATCTAACTTACAATGGTCTCTTAAATGTGAAAAGCTAGAATTTAAAGCAAGAACAATAGAAATTTCTATAAATTAATGAAAATATTTAAGAGAACTTGCCAATTCAAGATTCTAAGCTGCTTAGACACGTTACAATCAGGACAAGAGCATTATCTTCAATTATGAGTAAAATATACAGGTTATTCTATGGTTTCATTTCTTCTCATTAAAAAAAGATAATGGAGACAAATGAATCCATTACTGATAATGTTTTCTTTGTTTCATTTCCTTAAAAATCTAATGAGCACAGATCTTTAACATTTTTCTATAATATACAAAATATTCCTGCTTATTTTAATTGAAAGTAAAAAACAAGAAGGAATATCACATTCATATATTTTTATCCAAATAAATTAAAAAATCAAAGTTAAGAGAGAAAGCCTTACATAAATACACTACAAAACAATGTGTACATACCAATTCCACCTAGCTCAAAGATAAATATAGGCAAACCTGAATTAGTAAAATTTCAAATAATACAAAATATAATTTGGTACAAGTTAGAGATTAGTTTTAATCAGTACGAGTTAATTTTGAATACAATTTTTAAATTCAAATAAAGCACTGAAATCTTATATCATCAAGGTTACCAAAGACAAATGCAGTCATTTGGTCTGTTACTATGTCCTGCCACTTTATCTCTAATCATACTGAGACTATTTTGTAGTTTGAAATATATCTGGATAAAGGATGACTTTAGCTGATAACAATAATAAAAAGGATAGAAACAGTTAAAAAGCAAGCATAAATAGACAGCGATTCCAAAATTGTGGAAGAGAAATCTTACAATTCCATAAATTTACAGCATGAAATATTATAAAGTACAAGGATGAAATAAAGGAAAATGGTAAAATAGCATTTGCTATTTATGGTCTACAAATCATCACTAGAAATAGCAGTAGATATAATGGTGAGGAATTTTATCTTTGTGAATTGAAATTGAAGATAATAGTATTATCAAAAATAAAAATAAGCTCACTGCTAAAAAGTGAAAAGCTTATTTTTCTATATAGGACTTTTTTTTCACATGAAATAATTATATTAAAAAAATAAAGCAAAATAATGTTGTCAAAAAGAGAAACTCATCTTAAGAAAAAATAACTTAGGGTACAGGGACAAAAAAAATGCCCTCTTCATTTGAGTAGGGATTATTTTTATATATATATATATATATATATATATATATATATATAATAAAAAAAAGTGATAGTTTATGGCAATACAGTCTTTGGCTTAAGGAAGGACCTCATCTTCATAAATAGTAAGGTTAGAGAGGAAGGGAGTGCTTCCTATAATCTATTAAAATAAGTTGGTAAGAAAATTCAATAATCCTAATCTCTACTCCAAGTTATGTTTGGCTTATATTTTATAGTTACCGTTTTTTTCAAAATGTACATGTTTATTTTGTATTTGAATAGCCTTAAATGAGGTCTTGTTAATAAGTAAAATAAAGTCTTTACATCAAAAGAATTAGTCTTAAATTACAGTCAGTGGTTCAAGGAGCTAGTTAAAAACTTACTGTTTACAAAAAGTGTAATTGCATGCAAGTAGAAAATTGAACAAAAATTTTTTATCTGAATTAGTTGTATTGTAATTTTATTTTTAGAAGAGGACAAATGGAAGTTTGGAAAGTTAAAATTTTTTGTTTTTAATAATCTGTGAAGAAATAATTTATGCTTTGCATCAAAAAATAAATAAATCAGCAAGATTAGATTCCTAAATGTTACTTAATACATTCCAATATTAAAATCATTCATAATCTTTTTTAAAAGTTATCTCTCATGAGCTTCATTTTAATTACATTTTTAGCCTCAGAATTATTTTTGTAATTTTAAATTTTGTTGGCTTAAATATTTAAATAAAATATATAATTTTTTAGATTCAGCAAATCCATCTTTGTAATCAAGTTGTTGCTTTTTTTTCTAATGAACAAAAGTGTACTACTTTCACTGCCTGACCCAGGGATTGAACTCATAACTACTAGGTAACTAGACAATTTTATTCACAAAGTCATTATCCTGTAAGAGAATCAGGCAGTGGAACTTTGGAGCAAAAGCGGCACCACAAAGACAAACTAACTAGGAAAAATTAACTGATATAAAACTTCCCCTGGTATGGATAGAAGAATGGGAACAATCTTCTCCTGTGGAATGAATAAAGATTTTGGTTTAAAATTCTCAGGTTACTGAATGTAACAGATACCTGAAAGAAATCTGGCAGATACAATAGCCAAAATAGTGTGACTATAACAACCAAGGTGAGAACACTAATCCAAATAGATCAGTGTAAAATACATATATTCTTTATCACAAAAGACAAAACATATGCATTTAATAATCAATTTTAATTAAGATTAACCTCATTCCAGATCATTTTTGCAATCATTAAAAAATTAAAAAAATAAAAATTGTTAAAATTCAACAATCTGTATACCCCCATGGAGGAAACAGCTGGAAACAGTTTGAACATTACATATGCAATGAAAAGTTCTTTTCTTGTTTTATATATTAACTGTGCAAAAACCATGTCTATTTCAAGCGAAACGGCTATTACTCTCATCCAAAAAATAAGCAATTTTTCACATTAATGTAAGACAATTTTCTATCAAAATAAGGTTTAAACCAAAGTATACTGGTAAGCATTAAAAAAATACATGTGCTTTGTCAAATACTGACCTCAAAGTGCAATTTTCAATCATTAAAGAGATCTTGTATGAAAACCAGGCTCAGCTTGCAAAAGAGAATACATAACAGGATATAATTCAAGTTTGAATTAGTAGGTATAGTAAGAGAAAACAATTTTGGAGTACCCTATAAAAAATGAAATCATAAATCAAAAGTTCATTGACTAGTAAGCTACAACAGCAATGAAAAAATTTAAACAATGCTATTTCAGAGTAAATTACAATTACTTATATAATCTCCCCAAATACATTATACTGTTATAGATTATGAAGAGGAATAATTGGCCAACTAAAACAGTTCTTAAATGTAAATTTATCAAGTAAGCTTTGAATTTTATCAGTAAAACTATCAATATCAATTACCATATTTGATGGCATACAAGACATGCATGTAAAGAAAGAAAAGAAAAACTGCATCTCATATGCAAAGTTGAGACCTCCTATAGGCTAATTTTATTCTTAATGCTCATTACCATGGTCTATTATTCTAACTCAAGATGGTCACTTTTACATAGCCCGACTCCATATATCATCGCCATTACATAAAGAACTATTATGACAAAAGTACCAGTGATGTTTGTCAGTACCAGCTAATCCATCATATGTAAATATGCCTCAGCACACACACATCATTATCAGGCTGGAAACTGCAGAAGTGAAAGGAAATACTGATAATGGTAAAAGACTAATCTTGGAACCATAACATTACGGTTAAAGGAAAATATGTCTGTCATATGAAGCATACAAAGAAGAATAGTGAAAGGATGGGTATGTTTGTAATGTGATGAGTGCATTCAGTAGGGCTGGTAGATATGGAACTGACAGTGATGGTTGAGTTTATAGAATTTTATGCTAAAAAATATGGCTGCAAAAGGTAAAAGATTAAACTACACAATTTGCTACAAAATACTCCTTGCCTACTTCACTACACTCACCATTTGTCTCTACCTACCCTGATGATGACTGAAGAAAATCGAAAGCTTGAACCATATTTCTTCCAAAACGAATTTGGATAATTTCTGACAGAAATTCCTCCTTGTCCAAGAAGGATCATTTGTAATTTGGAAAAGTTGATCAGTAAAATTAATCAACACAAAATGTTTGTTGTCTTTAATAATATTTGCCTAAAAAACTACAATAGACTATGCCAGTGGTTTTCAAACAGTGTGCTCATGGCACACTAATGCACCTTGAAAGGTAACCAAGTGTCACAAAAGTTAACAGAAGAGTAATTTATTAATTTTTTTTATTCTTATAACATTATAAGTTGATAAAAACTTATGATCTCGTAAAGTTATAGATTTAATTCATTCATAAAATCTGAACTTTGAAACTTGGGAGGAACATATTATATGTTCTTTTTTAAGTAATAAAAATATAAAAAAATCTTCAGTGACCATACCAAAATATCTAGTGCTTTTTAAAATAAATAGTAATTCATTAGTTTCTTCACTAATTTTTAAAAATCCCAAATATATATATTATTTTCAATATTCTATAATATTGGAAAATGCAATTTCAAGAAATACAGAAAAATATGCATATGCACATACAAAGAATGAATTATTTATTCCACATGAAATACAATCTTCTGTTAAAATTTAGTGTGCCCCAGAATTTTAGTTATTCTACAAGTGTGCCCTGAAGTAAAAAAAAAAAAAAGGTTGAGGAACATTGGGCTATGCTAAGGGGTATGGAAACAAAGCAGCAACAAGAGTTTGGAACCCACAATCTACTGAAAAAAAAGTTACATGCCTAGTGACACCAGGATCAACTAAACATAACTAAAAAAGATAAACATAACCATTGTTGCCCAACTCCACATCTGGCTGAACTTAAGGATGATATATATAAAAAAAAACATGGGTGGTAAATCAAAGGAATTTAGGGAGAAGTATTTCTACCAAAATGATAATTAATAAGGCCAGAAGATTAGTACAACAACAAAAGATTCAGAGCTTTGCATGATCAGAAGTTTGCTATTACAAGTTTATGAACTGATAGAGTTTATCAATGCATATAGGAATATCCATAACACAGTAAATATCAGGTAATTATAAAGAAAAAAGTCATTATTTCTCCTGAATATACACTGCTAAAATAGAAGTGCATGATGTCAAATATGGTAAATTACTCATTGCCATTTAATTCCTATAACTTCATTAAGAAATGACATATTAGAACTTTTTGTAGCATAATCAATGGTTTTATACTATTATTTTAAAACAAAAGTGATTTTTACATATATATATATATATATATATATATATATATTAGTAGTAGTAGTAGAGGTAACAACTTTATATGAATTAGAGCTCATTTTATAAATTATATTTTCTTGTGTATGTATAAAGCATTTTAATCTTTGGGTACATGTTTTTAAGACTTAAACAGTGGTAAGGTAATTTACAACAGGTGATTTAAAATTTCCTTCAAACACTAAATTTCAGATGTTTTATACTTTATGACAAAGCTGACCAATATCCTGATGCAAAGACAGAAATGGAACTTTTACATAGATTTTTAAAACAAATTTGTGGTTAAGCAATCTCATTATAAAATCATATCCTGTGCATTAAAAAATACCAACTAATTAATTAATTTTAGTCCCTTTAATCTTTAAAATGTCAATATGGTTGAAAAGAAAACTAGCATGACTATAAACATAAAATAATACAAAATAGAGAGGTTGATTATTTCTGGACAGAAACAATAAATAATGAAGTAAATATTAATAGAAATAACCTTGTAAAAAATTGCTATGAAACATTTTCTTTATCAACAGATGAAATTAAAAATGTTCAAACTTTTCTTCTCGACTAAAGAATTTCACAGATATGATATCCACTAGTTGGTGGTATGATAGTAAAATCCTAATTATTACAGGATTTTTGTAATCTAAAAATAATTGCCAAACAATAAAAGTAACATGAAATTATTTTTAATACGTTACAAAATGCAAATTGATTAATCGGGAAGATTAAAGACACACAAATTGGTGTATTATGGAGCAATATTTTAATATATCTGGTAAAAATTTGCTTTCAAAAGAATATTAAAGAATGTTTAGTAATGATGAGAATATACACAAGTGAAATGTAATTAAGGGATATATTTAAAAATGCAATTCCAAAATAAAACTATTTATGCAATTCAACGTCTATGAAAAACAACTTCAAAATTATAGTAAAGATCCAAATTTATTATACTAAATATTGAATTTGAGAACAATACTGCCCCAAAAGTTGATGCAATTCATTATTTAGATAATGATGCTCAAACACCAAGTGCTTATATAAGATGAAAAAAAAAAGAATTAATTGACTGCTATTTTATAATTTTATCAATAAACCAATCATACACCATATTAACACACCAGCAAAGGACAGTGACATTTTGAGTTTACCTGTTAATCCCAAGAAAAAAATTACAAATTAAAAATGGTTGGAAATAAAGGCATTAAGAAATTCTGAATTTGATAAAAAAAAAAAAAAAAAATTCCACATGTTGATACAGTTTAACTATATTATGTTTAGAATTAAATTTTTAATCAAAAAGAATGCATCCTCTTTAAAAGATCAATTTAGGCAACATTTAGGCAAAATGTTGTTTATTTATTTATATAAGCATTTTGAAGTAAATTAAATATTATCAAACAAATACATCTAATCTGGATGCAATAAAATGAGTAGAAAGTGAATTCATTAAACCTTACAAATGATCAAGCCTATGATAAAATAAATGTTGCCTGAACTTCTAGGTTGAAGTAGTGTCAGGATTCAATTAATTATTCAGATTAATATTCTCACCCTTGTTCTTTCAATCAGTTTTGGCTCTTGTGTCTTTGTAGGGTTTATATCACATATAGTAATATTTTCTCATTCAAAGAGAAAATAAAGAAATTCAGTTTCAACTAGTACTAAAAACACATCAATATCTGTCTATATTTCTGAGATGAGGTATTATGTACATTATTCGGACTATTGTCGCCATTATTTATTACGTTCCAGCCTTCTTGGTTGGAATGTCAAACTGAACACTTTATTTCGCTCACTGGGGTAGTTCTACATGCCATGTCAGTTATCTGTTAATTTTTCCCCTCTGAAAGTTCTCCACTGCCTTAACCGGGTATTGAACTCACACTCTTTGGGTCCTGTCACTGGATCTAACCAATGCCTTTATCCACTGTGCCATGTGTCCTTGAGGACATCTGTGTATGAATTTCTGGGTATTATAAACCTAATGACTTCAGCAACCATTTTTACCAGTGCTCATATTGCAATTTTTGCTGTTATCATTACATGGTTTTACCAGAGTTCATATTGCAACTTTGTTATCGCTTTTCTCTGGCACTCCTTATTACTGGTTCCCATATTGTATTCATTTCTATGCTTGGTCGGATCAGGAGATTTTTGTGGCCTAGCATATGTGCTGATTCCTTAAGTTTACGAATTTTCCAATGGTGTTCCTTTGGTGAGGGAAAAATTAACAGGAGATAACTGATAACTGACATCCATTAAACATGGCACGTGGAACTAGAACAGTCTACCCCAGTGAGCGAAATAAAGGGTTCAGTTTGACATTCCAACCACCTGAAGAAGGTCGGAGCGTACAACAGCCAAAACGTTGTAATAAATATGGCGACAAAGATGAGGACAATAGTCCAAATAATGTAAAAACACATCATCAGTTCAAACTGTTAAAACGTAGCTGACAGACCCGAACTTCTGGTTTTATGAATGCATCTGTTTACAGAATTATCATTTCTCTCTCACCAACCAAATATTAAATCCTTAAAAAAAAAAAAAACACTTTCTCAGTATAGATTTTGTTGAATTCAGCTGTGATCATAGTGATTGGTAATACTCAATGGAAATATATATTAAAAAAAAATATTTCCTGCTTACAGTAGTTATTTTTGGTGCAAAATTTTTTTTTTTTTTTGGTACAATTTACCAACCAACCTGCAAAAGTTTGACTGCATCTATGTTACTTGACAAAATTATATTATTTTTTTTTTAAACATTTGCAGTTTTTATTAAATCAGATTTCACAAATTTTTTTGTATTTGTGGTGATTTGAGGATGTGACAAAGACGGAATTATTTGTAATATTTTCTCCTCATACAACTCTCTTTACAACTGAATGTTTTACTCTGAAAGGAGACTGCATCCAACTCTTGATGGAACCTAACAGTATTGACAATTATGCACACAGTCTTCTTGGATTTTCCTAATGTTTTTAACATGAGTTATACACAAATATATTTCCCTCATTTTTTGGAGTTGAATGGCTGGCTCACTGGTGAAAAAACAATTTGCATGTACCATTTTTGGTACCAAAAACATATCAAAATAACCCCCCTCCCCGGATTTGACCAGTGATCTGACATAAATCCCACCAAGAATCTTGGAGTAATCAAGGAGGAATGTGGTGAAAATGTCTGTCCAAGGAACAACATTTCCAATAGCATCTGAGGAATTAAAAAGCAAACAATAAATGTTCAAAAACCTCCAAGTTTAGATTTCATGAAAACTTCTGGTTAAAAAAGAAAAAATAATGCATTCATCTAGTTTTGCTTAAAAAACAAAAAAATAGAGATGCCTTTTATATAAATATATAAGAAAATGGCAAATTCAATATTTTTAAAAAGGGGAGGAGGAATACATATAACAAAAAACCAAATCACAAAATTTTTTTCTCTTAATTGAATCAAATTCCAACCTTTTTGTCTTATCAAAAACAGTAAATGTATTGATAAAACAGTCTGACAAAAATCTGATCTTATTGTATATTGCCATCCTCACCTTAATTTATATATCCTATGTGTATATTGTATAGACTGAAAAAAAATCAAATTGTAAAATAATTATATTTCTATAGCTGTAAATAGTAAAAGAAAAAGCAATTATTTTGTCAACTTGTGCACCTTGAGTGAACTTTCAGTATGTTAGCCAGTTTTACTATACCACAATATTAATTAAAAAGAATTTGCTATAACTTATCAATATCTTTTTTTTCTCCCTCCTACTTATCTATTAAAATACGATTAGCTACATATTAGTGATTGTTGTTAAAAAAATTA
This sequence comes from Acanthosepion esculentum, assembly GCA_964036315.1. Lineage (NCBI taxonomy): Eukaryota > Metazoa > Mollusca > Cephalopoda > Sepiida > Sepiidae > Acanthosepion > Acanthosepion esculentum. The sequence goes on along the minus strand of OZ038483.1, from coordinate 116,092,311 downwards.
TCTACCAAATTTGAGTCTCAATATACAAGATTTTTAAATGTTACAACAATTTTTCAAGATTGTATTTATCCATTTTTATTCCCCAATTAAAATGGTGATTGCTAGCTTAGTAAATTTCTATAACTTCTTTATATCAGAAACCCAAACAATGTTAGATTAATAACAATAACTAAATAAAAATACAAATATACAAGACACTAAAACACTCTTGACACAACCCACTTCCCAAAATACAAAAAAATAACCAAACATAAGAATCTTTTTGAATCCATTCTTCACTAACTTAAGAACTTATCTGCACTCCCTTGTACAATAAATTAGCATATTAGAACAACTTATATATAAGTTTGAATTCATGAATTGCCACAATGTATGTAAAGAAAATTTACAAAAAAATGTCAGTTCAGACATTTTTGAAAGCACTCTTTATCAAATTATTCTAATTTCAGAGCATTAAGCATTTACAGTAGCAAAGTATATCTCCAAATTCATTGCCACTGAACATCACAAAAGGAATCTGGAAAGGCCAATATAACTTTGGTGTTTATAAAACAAAGATTTTATTGAAAGAAGTTAGATGACCTGGAAGAAAATTACCATGTGCTGGAGCAAGTTTAGAAATAACTATAAAGACCACTCAAAAAAAATCACCAACACTCGATATTAAAAACCCGAATCCTATTCCGCTTCAGGAAGTAAACATGAAACTATAAACGATCTAAACTAAGGAGAAAACAAAAGCAAATAATTTTCAAGTGTCATAATTATGAAAATTTTGGGTTAAATAAAATCTTTTACAATTGCTACTCTTTACTTCTATTAGTATGATTTATCCAATTCTATTAGTATACTTATCCAAGTATTAGTATGATTTACCCAAGTCACTCAAATGAAGCATGCTTCTATCAACATTAAATAACTAATATCTTTAACAAAGAGCTACTGTATATTTATGATAGCTAAAAATCTATGTTCAAATGACCAGCACCTATAAGTATATATTAAAAATATTGCTACAATATGTATCAATATTTATTTGCAATAAAACTCAATTAGATATAAGGTGCTATCCCAGATACACTCCATACCTTCTATATATCTTAAAAAAAAAAAAGAAAAAAAAAGAAAAATAATAAGACAAAAATAGAAATTAAACTGTATATATACCTTAATCAATGAAACATGATGGTCATCTTGAGGGTACTTACATTTTCTTAATATTACAAGAGTAGCTATTGTTCAGGGTAGAATAACCTCAGTAGTTTTTTGTTTTAACTTCTCATTCTGGAAAAAGTCACATAAAATTTATATAAAAACATGCAAAGAGAAAACTTAAAAATATACAAATCTATTCAAATATTTAATCTTTTTCTAATAAAAAAGTCAACATTTTCTGCTGTTAGTCTTAAATTTAATAGTAAGCACTACAAAACCATTTTTTACCATACTTAACAAAAATATGAACATTGTCATTGTTAACATAAAAAATGATTTTAGATAATATTCTTCTAAGGCAAAACTTACAATACCAAAGATTTTAAGCAATATCATAAAAAAACTCAAGTTTGAAATTTGATTGAAAACACTGAGAATATATAAATTAGGCTTTAAGAACTCAATAAGTATTCTAAAATAGAATAAATTGAATTAATGATATAAATTTCAAAATATTTTCAACAACAATGAACATGAAAATGCAATAACATCAATACCTAAAAGCATAGTTGTACAATACAGAATAGGAGATATCATATACTACTAAAGATTTAAACAACTGAAAACTGATCAGTAATGAATGAATCAAATCATGGTTTTTGTAGCTAAACAAATATTATTCCAATACTGACAAAATATTTGAGAAATCTTCAAGGACTATCATAAGACAAGAAGCCTAAATGAAATAGCATCTTCAAATTCAAATGAAAATATCACTTTCCAATTAAAGCACAAATAATTCAAAAGAAAAAACCTCTAAATTTAATTTCTAAATGTCTAGTTTGTGATAATATTCAGTTGACAAATTAACCATTAAAATATATTGCTGTACTTCTTATAATTGATCATAAACGGCAGAGTATAATTCAATTTCTATCTCCAGTTCAATTCATCCACAATTTTATGACATTTGAAGATCTATTACAAAAAAGAATTATACAAAAAGAATCAAAGTAAATTTTGATACTATCTATGTAAATAAAGGGCAGTGTATGTATGTTCATCAGTTTTTCAATCTCGATGAACCTGAAGTAACACATGATTAAAAATTAAATAAATAACTCATTTAAAGTTAAATATCGAACAGAGTGAAAGGTTTAAAAAATTCTTCATTACAGGTTTAACTTTAATTGCACTTTTTGTTTCAATTGATATTGTCTAATTAAACAGTAATTAAAACTTTAGGGCATGGCATGTTGCTCATATGTTTTTTTTTTCTTATTCTAGCAGACATAATGTGACATATTCAAAACATTACATAGTTTGTGTTCCCTAATATCTAATGTAAGAGTGACTTTGTGAAGTGATCATAAAGAATGGTCATTTTAAAAGAAAAGAAAAACTGCACAAAATAAATGTAAACAAACTACAGAGATCAGTTACATATACAAAGAAAAATTATGCTGAATTAAGGTGTCGAATAAAGATAAAATAATTTTATCATTTCTAAATACTTATAAGTTTTACATGCACAGGATGTTGAAGGTAAAAAGGTTGAAGACCCAAAAGCCCACCGCAAAAGCTAGCCTAAAGTCCACCCAAAGGCCATCTAATAGGCTAGCATAAACATAAATAAGCACTAAACAAATTGACATTGCATTCAAATACACCAGTTTCCAATAAAATATAAGCTAAAAAGAATTCTAGGTTCAGTGTTGTCAGAATGCCCCAATCATCCCTAATACATAATCTGTACAAATAACTCGTAATCTTTTCATATTTCAAATTGTTTTTAGTACATTTCTTGTGTGCAAAGTATTTAGCACTATCTTTCTAGAAAACTAAAATGTATATCAAGTTAAAAAGCACTTTTTCTTTAATAAGAAATTTTTTTTTGTTTTGTTTTTTTGTTTGTTTGTTTTTTTTACACACCTAAAAATTTGCTGAGGTATCATAGAAAAGAAAATGACATGGTTCTTAACAGTGCATGATGACTTCATGATAACTTAATTACTAAAGGCAGAATTGAATTTGTATTACTACAATGATGAACCAAAACACAAGAACATGGGATAAAAATGACATCTACTGTCTTGTTACCAACTGTGGGTATCAGGTTCAGAGGATTATAAGCAGGTAATCTAGCCTGAAGTACTTTCTTTTGATGTGTTGAATGCCACAGTCACAAGCAAGAAAAAATATGAGTGACTTTGATAAAGGCCAAATTGTTATGACCAAAAGACTAGATCAGAACATTTCTGAAATGGCACAGCTTATGGAAAGCTCATGTTGTGTTGAGTAACTATCAGTAATGGTTAGAGGAGAGAAATATCACTAACTGCAAGCAAGGCATTTGACACAAAGACTTACCAATCAGAGAAGTGAATAGAAACATTCCTGTTAAATATAAGCTAACAGAAGGATCCCAATGGTAAAAATATAGCATGAATCAAGATGAAGGAAGAACTGCATCAGAATACACAATACTTCAATCCTTGTTGGGTATGGAGCTGTATAGCCACAGGCCAGTCAGAATACTTCAATGTGCACATGAACATCTCAACTAAAGCTTATATCAATGAATGAGGGTCACCTAGACTGATGACAAGTCTCATTGTCTCCTGAATAAGGTGGATGGTAAGATACATATACACCACTATTCTAGGAAAGAATAAAACTAAGATGCAACTATGGGAAAACAACAAGTCAATGGAGACAGTCAGATGGTTATGGCAACATCAGGTTGGGAAACACCAAGTCCCTTCATTTACATGGTAGGTACTTTCTCACATGCCACATCACTGAAGACCAGATACAACTCTTCATGGCATCAGTCTATGATGACAGCATCTTTCATTTTGTTGCACTGCACAAATTGTTTGGAAATGGTTTCAGGAACATAAAGAAAACTTCAGTTTTGCCCTAACCACCAAATTCCTTATGTTTCAATAATATTGAACTGTTATGCAATGTATTGGACAAGTTCTCTCTGCAGAACCCCTACCACAACTTGCAACAGTTAAAGTACCTGCTGTTAATATCCTTGTACAAGATCTTGAAGGAAATCATTAGCAGTCTTATAGAGTCCACACCAGATCAAATAAGAGTTGTTTTGTGGGAATTTCAATGAGTAACACCTTATAATATTTTGACTCATTAATGTAATGTTCTAAAATAATCATTCTCCAGAAAAAATCTGTCCATCCAGCTGACATTTCCAAAACCATTTCAATAAGAATATTGCTCACTTGAGCTAAATACTGATTTTGCTAAGTAAACTTAAACTTATCAAGTTGATAGAAGATTAAACAATTGGAAATATCAATTTACATAACCTATCCCTAACCTGTTTCATAATAATAATAATACAAAGACTTCCTATTTATATCTAATGGAAGAACAGAAAGGCGAGTTGAACTCAAACCCTAAATCTCAAACACTCAACCGCTTTCTGTGATTAAACTGTTTTCATCATACTATATCAGACTAAAGTTTTATACCTGGCCAAAAACATAACACCCAATAAATAATACTTAGAGTAACCTGCTGGCTTCTTGTACAAAAACACAAAGTATCCAGAGATCACCCACCTCTTTCAATAGGAAATTTGGGGCATTTGAGTAAATATGAAAGTCTAAAATGATTCAATTCTGAAAAACCACAATTAAAACAGTTACTATGAAACACTCTTGCCAGAATTAATCAAATATTTAATAAAATTAAATGATTTTAAAATATTAATCTCAAACTTTTGGAGTTTTATTGATTAAGTAAACCATTGACACCTTTGTTCATTTTTTCTGGTGCCAAATCTAATATTAAATACAACATCCCACTACTGATAAATATCAATACTTTGCTTTATAGAAGGGGTTCCTGAAAAGTTCTCAACCCAACCTAATTCCCAAAATCTGACCAAATATTCAAACACATTTTTTTTTGCAGGGTTGAGCTTCTTGGTAGAAAATTGTTCTTGGAAAATCATTCAACACACCTCTGACTTGTGAAAAGATGAGAGGTTAATTTTATGAGATAATGTAATTTTAACTTTCAGTTTGTTATAAATTCAATTATGTAAACATTAGAATTTATTTTAAAAGACTTGCATTTATTTCTGAAAACAGATCCAGAATTTTTTGAAAATGTTGACATAATGAACAAAATTTGTCTGCAACACAATAAGACTATTAAGATAATGTTTGATTTTGACTATCAGCAAACTTGTAGAATTTAGCATAACAATTAATGCAGGCAATGTATATATTTATTTATCATTAGACATTTATTCCATTAATTTATTTTTAGTAAATGTAAGTCTCATAATTCTGATTCAAACTCAAAACCCCACATACCTCACTTATTCCCTCTACATTTAAAAGTATCATAGATAAGATACTTTCAATCTGTTAATTGCAAGATTTCAATAACAAAGTAAACATTCAGATTTCAGAATCATATACAGAATTATTTGAATTACGAGCATTATATAGATTGAAAAAAGACCAACAAATGCTACCTAAAAATAACTTTACCTTAACATTTATATTAATTTAACCTGGAATAAATTGCAGCTGACATAGACACACATTAATTTTTAAAATTGTCAATTATAATTACTAATATCAAAACACTATTTTCTCTACATTGATGAAAGGATTAACCTTCAAACATTTCTCAAACAGTAGATTTTCAAAATTCTATGCTTTTGTTGTCTGGGATTATTTCTGCAAAGCCTTTTTAAATGTGTTATCAACAATAGAACATTTAGGTTTTTTAAGCCTATATTCAAGAAAATCTTATTACCAATGTTGTTTATTGCCAATATATTGTGCTTATATATGTGTTGCCCAAAACAAATACACACATTTTATAAATGAAATATAAGAGTCATGACCTATGATGTAGTTATGAATTTCTTCAAATACCTGAAAAATTACAAAGCTATAGAAACTAATAAAATCTTTAGGTTTTTATTTGCTTTTATAATGAATTTATTTTACAAACTGAAATTGAGAGTATTTTTATATATTACTTAAAATTTGTACTGAGTTTATTTTTGTTTTCATAATTTATTCAAGACAGCTGCTGGTGAAGTTGAATTTGTCATTCTCTTTGCATACAACTAATGCGAGAGATACAGACCAATATGACCTAGTCTCTTTATAGTAACAAATTAGGATAGATCAAGAAAGGTCAATAAAACTATTCTTAAAATAAAAATCACATTTTTCTCCAAGGAATTCCTATAGAAAAGGAAATAATGACAAAGATAATTTTGGCTTTCTTAAACAAATTATATACAAAAATTTAGCTTTCTCCAAGCTTATACTAATCATGAATACTATTTAATCAACAATAAAAATTTTAAAAACGTGCAAAAGTTTGGTAGCTGTTTTCTAAGCTATTCAATATTGAATGAGAAATAAACTAGTTATTTGTACAGATGAATGTTTTGAGAAAGCTATATTACCAACTAATGAATATGAAATTGAAGATATTAACTATTATTACACTAAATTAGGTACCTCTAAAGATTCACAAAAAAATGAGCACACATGATTAAAAAAATACCCAAAACTAGGTACTGCCACAAAATTGCTGAAAAAAGAGCATACTATGATGAAAAAAAAAAAAAAATGACACAAACTTGATAAAATCTAGATTTTAACACCAAAATCTTTGTTATTATTAAGAGGAAAGACCAATGTATTTTTAAATTATATTTTTAATCCTTTTTAGAACATTCGAAATTTTGGTAAAAAATCTTGTTTTTTTCATCTCTTTTTTTTTTTAAATCAGAAGGACTATAAATTAACATTGCCAATTTCAGCTTCTTTTTTGCAGTGAAAGACATTGATTTGGAAATTCTTGCAAAAATGAAATAGTTGTCAGGTTTTAATGAAACTTTCAGAATTTTTTTCTTTAGAAAATCTTGATAAAAATATTTTTATTTTTTACCTGTGTTACGCCCCACCTACTTAATTTTATGAAAACTTGAGTAATTCAGTGAGATAATTTTTAGTGACTATATTAATTAAAAGCAGAACTCCTTGTAGAATTTAAATCAATTTTTTTTTTGTAAAATCGGACACTGTGTTACTGGATGTGCTCCAATTCATAAAAAAAACACACACACAATAAAACTAAGATATTATTTAACTACAAAAATTGCTTTTATGAATAAGATATATTAAGGATACTACTGTCTTAAGAAAAAAAATTTTCTGATAAATAATGAATTTTTACAAGAATTGTTTTCATTTTTCTAAATAGAATAATTTATAGTTTTTAAATCTTTTAAAATTCAGTTTCAATGATGTAATGGTTACAGAATACTGTCAAGTAAAACTATTTTTATTAATCATAAATCTAAAAGCTTATTACAGTGTGACGTATCCCAGTACTTTAAAAAGAATTTTGAATTGTTTTTGTATGTGCATAACATGCCAAATTTTGTAGATACAGTTGTTCATACACTCATTATCAGAAAATAAGAGCGATAACTATAGTAAATTTAAAGCCAAATTATCTAAAATACAATAAAACATTAGATTACAGAGAATATTTTCTTAAATTTTTAAGATTATTGAGTACTTAAAAATTATGTATAAAAAAATAATTGAATATAATGTGATCATTATCACATTATATTCAATTATTTTTTTTTACAACGAAAGCCTCCATAAAACAACATTAGATAAACATTCATCAGCTTAAACAAATAGCTCCTGCTGTGTCAAAAGGATGCATTTCTGCAATATTTTAAACTTAAAGTAAATAATATTTGTTTCAAATCAGATTAATTATACTTTAAATTAGCTAATATTCCTCAAATAAAGTTTCAGAAAAGTATATTTTATTTTTGGAAGATTTTTTAATAAAGACAATTACACTGTAATGACAGATGGCTAAAAATATTTCAAAACGAAAATTCAGTCAATTTAAATTAGTTTTTGAAATACAGCAAAGTATTTTACTTATTGGAAGCTTGAAATTAAAACTAAAATAAAAGCTTCAAGAAAGATTTATTTTTTCATTTTTAAAAATTCATTTTAAACATTAGGTATCACCAATCTGTAGAGGTACCAACCAAAAATTTAATAAAAACCAAGTTTTATTGTCAAAATCTTTGTTGTTATTAAGAGGAAAGACCAAAGGAATTTTTATTATTAGATTATATTTTTTAATTCTTTTTAGAATCTTCAAACTTTTGTTTTACTTGCATCAATGGGGAACCATAAATTAGTATGGGAAATTTGAATGTACTTTCGTGATGATAAACACACTGATTTAAAAAAAAAAAAGAAATAATTGTTGGATTTCAATGAAACTGTCAGGACTTATTCACAAATGAATAAAATTATTTTAGAATTCTTTCTTCTTTTTTCAACATCTATCTCCACCCTTTATTTACTTTTATGAAATTTGGAGAAATTAATTTTTGTAGAGCTTAATGTTTATATTAGTTATAAGTCCTTGTAAAATTTAAATCAACACTTTTTTTTGTCAAACAGGACCCCCATTTACAGAAAATCTGCTCTGATTTGTAAAATAAAAATTGCATTTGAAACATTATTTAATTAGGAAAGCTTTTAATTGTTTTTATAGATAAATATATTATGGACACTATTGTCTTAAGAAAAACTTTTTTGATGAATAAATTTTTACAAGAATTGTTTTCATTTTTTTTTTTTTTTAATTTTAATGGGAATAATTTATAAACTTTTTAACAAAATTTAAATTCTGTATTAATTTTTAGTGGTTAGGTTATATTGTTATTAAGTAAAAACTATATTTACTAATCATAAATGGAAAAGTTAACAATTCAGCAAACTCCCCAGTATTTTACAAAGAATTTTTAATTTTGTGTGTGTGTGTGTGTGTGTGCATGCATGTGTGTATAAATGTGCCAATTTTTGTAAATATAGATGTCCATACACAACATTATCAGAAAATAAGAGCACTAACTTTAGTAAATTTAAAATTTATTGGCAATAATTTTCTAACATTTCCTCAGCAAGCATCTTTGTAAGACTATAAAAGCCAAAACACCTAAAATTCAATATTAGATTACTTAGAATATTTTTAAAATTATTGGGTAGTTAAAAAAATATATAAAAAAAGGCATTAAAATAGCATTCATCAAGTAATTTTTACAATTGTGCCCTTCACTTAAAAATACAAAACCATTAAGCTATCAATAAATGTGTCAATACCTCATAAAAACACCTACCTCTGTGTTAAAAAATGCTTTCCTGCAATATTTTAAACTAAAAGTAATGTTTTAATTCAGATTAATTAAACTTTAAATCAGTTAATCTTCCCCAAATGAATTTTCAGAAAAGTAGGTTTCATTTTTCAAAGATTTTTAATAAATAGAATTATGCTGTTAACAGATTTGTCAACATAGCTGATTTTAGCAATTAAAAAAAAAATCATTCCAGTTAACTTAAGTTCAGTTTGAAATACAGCAAAGTATTTTGCTTATTGAAATTTTATTAGCTTGAAATTAGAACTAAAAGAAAAGCTTTAAGCAAGATTTTTCATTTTTAAAATGTATTTTAAAATCATAGGTAATTTTTTCACTACATCAAGAGAAATTTTTAAAAGCTATTTTTTAAACAGGTTTATATTTTTTAAATTAGCAAATTCTTTATTCTTGGAAATTTTATTACTGCAGTAAACATTATCTTCAAACTGCATTAAAAAAATTAGTAATACAATTTTAAACAGAGGCAGATACTATAGTTAATTATTAAATTTATAACAACCTGAAAAATACTGAACGAAAAGAATCAACAAGTGGCCAATCTAAAGTGTGAAGCAAAACTCAATTTTAACATCTTGGCAATAATTACATTAGACTAAAACTTTGACATTTGGAGGACTACACAAAATATATAAATGTTCTAATGCCACCATGATCAAGCATTATATTTTATGTAATGATAAAAAAATATACAAATAAAATACAAATGGTAAAATGGCTCTGGATCAAAGAGAACAAAAAAAATCCAGCAACAGAAAGAAGTTAAATAAACATCAATTTTCATCAACTGGAGTGCAAAAGAAAAGGATTCATTTTTCAACAATTTGTCAAGAAATCACATTGAAGGTTTTGCTTCTACAGAAAAAGATGAACATTAAAAACTACAAGAATAAACTGAGCAGTAAAAAAAGTCAATCCTGCTGAGATGCTACCTTTTAATAAGGAAAATTCACAAAAAACAAAAAAAGAAATATAGATAAAAGATGAACTGTACTGATGTTGCTATCTTTTATTTAAATATGAGGAAAATTTTCATCTTGTGTGCATTTCACTAGGAAAAAAAAGTTATTTTCCAAAATAAAATCTATTCTTTAAATGTAGGTATGGATTTATATAAACTGATAATTATAACTATTTAAAGTAGCAATAAAGTTTGTTAATAATTGGTAAAATACAAAAATAGTCACTAAAATGACTGCAAACATTCAAATCTTTCAACATTATTCTTATTCAGGAACTGCTTATTTTGCTCAAAATTGTAATTATCAGAGGTTAATTAGGGCGTGAAGTGGAGACCAAATACTCATAAATAAGAATATCATGTCTATGTACATTAGATAAATATGAAGTTTTCTTATTGTGGATAAAAAAAACCCTCATTTATAATTTGAACATAAAGAATTTATTATGATAGAAATTGTGTAACTAATAGAAATAAAATTTTAGTTTTTAAATAAAAAGAAAAATTTCTTTATAGAGCTTCTAATTCAGAAAATCAAAAGTTCTCAAAACAAATTAGTAATACTATCAATTTTTGTGGCGATTACTTCAAGATAACATTTCTCAAAAATTGTTTACATACAAACTGAAAGACACTACTTTAAAAATTAATACAGGAGTATCAAATATAATTAAGATATAATCAAATACAGCAAAGTACAAAAATAATAAGTGAAACCTTGGTATAAGCAATTGACTAATTAAGAATAAACAGTAACATTAGAATGTTAAGTGAAATGATTAAAACAAAACAAAAATGAAATCTTTAGAAAAAGAACAATTTTATTTTCTATTGTATAAAGATATTCAATATGAAAAACTTCCTACACTCGATCTTACTAAAAATTAGATTTTATTATGAAATATTGAAAGATTAAGTAAATGCTTATTTGCTTCATGCCTTGAGAAATCTAAACTAGAACTGTTAATATGAAAGTGTAACAAGGAATAATAATGAGAATCTGCTGTAGCTCAAAAATGTTGATTGCTTCCTATAAAAATAATTTCTTTATAAATGAAACTAATCCAAACAATTATGTTCTATAACAATAATCTTCATTTAATTAGCATCAGCAAAAGACAATTATATTACTCATTAATCAATCACCAAAGGAAGAGGGCAAAGAGTTGAGGACAGCACATCAAATTTGCTTCCCAATTCTTTAGTATTACATCAATCAAGATTACTTTTTACAGCACCTTAAAAAACACATTTTCAGTAACACTATCAATAACAGGGTTTTTATTTGAATGTAAAAATCTAATGTTTACTGTTACACTTAGTTCAAATGAAAAGTAATATTTCTCAATGAGAAATATACAAATATACTGCAGCTCAAAATATATTTGCAATATTTTGATTGCATTCTTTATTCTGAGACTTCCATATAATAGGACACTAAAACTGAAATTTTCTTGTTTTTGCAGCAAAATATAAATTTAACACTAAGTAAAGAGATGTCATTAAAGAAATTTTCCTAATGACAAAGAATAATATATTTTTTAAATTTATTTATATTCATCAAATGTTTTTAACTATGTTATTCTTTTAGCAGATTTTATTAGTTGTAAAAAGTACACAAGTGTTTTATTTCACATTTCCATCCATTTATACAGGTTTTAAATAGTAGATAGATTTTAAATGGTTTTGTAAATATAAAATTGATAAATATAATGTAAAAAAACATAGCTATATAAATGCAATATTAAAAACATTTGAAGACAGTAAGATTCTGCATGTTTATTTTCTATTGTTTTTCTTATAAGTATTTTGTCAGTATACTTGAAAAAAATATATACATAATTAACAAGTAAATAAATATAATCAAAGCAGCCAATTTCAATTATAAAGAAATAGAATCCAAAACCAATTGTTGAAAAAATAGCTAATTTCTGATAGTAGAGATAGCTTTACAAAAGGTACAAATCCTTTACTGAAGTAAAATACATTTTTCATGAAGGAATAATACATTTCTGGCAAATTTACTTACATTTATCATATGTTTCAGAAGTTACACATAGAAACAAATAGATAAATTTCAAATTTACTGCAAAGTGCAAGTACATTCATTTACAGAAAATTTATAATTTATCAATTTGTTTATGTGTTTGTGTGTGCATGCACAAGGATGCTAAATTAGCCTGACTAAAAAGGATTCCAAGTCAAATTCTGATATTTTGGAAAATCTTTGGAAGTGAATAAATTCAAGATCTTTATACAATCTTTTGTTAGCGATTATGCTTACTGATTTTTATATATAAACTAAAAGAATTAGTAAGCATAGTTACCAAGTTTTGTGAAAAGCAGGGCATGATTTTATTAGATTATTTCCATCAGACAATTACAAAACAAGCAAACATGTGCCATTAAAAAATGTATTAAAACTTTCTTTAAATGTAAACAAATTGTTCAATATTTTCACTTTTCCTAAATTAAATCATTTAGAGATTAATACATTTTGATAAAGATGTTGATTGTCATAGTTGTATGCTAATCATAAAAAATTTAAGAATACAAATGAGTCAACTCATTCTAAATCGACCACAAAAAAGAAACTTAATAATCGTCTCATTTTTATAAGCAACAGTATTGCAAGTTTTTAAAGTTACCAAAAATTGAGTTGCACTTTAAATAATAAACAAGCTGAAAATATCCATTTAAAAAATGATTCACAACAGTTAATTTGACTTTTCTTAAAAAAAAAATTCAGAATATGTTAATTAAACTTTTAAAATTCAATCAACATGAACTTTTTTTTCTTTTTAAATATAAACATCTAATTTTAATTTTTTCATGGGATTTTTGTTTCTTTTATTTTGTAACAATGCATTTGCTACTTTTACATCTTAATTTAATTTTTTTATCATCCATTATCAATAGTTGCTAACGACCCCAATAACACGAAATTATTCTCTAAAAAAAATTATAACAAAGGTTTTGAGAATAAATGCACATGACTTTGATTATAAATGGAAAATTATCAACTCTGAATATAAAATTGACACATCTGCAAAAAAAAATTAAGAATATAAAAAATATATAAGATGTAAAATAAGCGATTTATTCGATTATCTGTGTGTAAAGATTTCTCCTTTGAAAATCCATAAAAACTAAAAAGTATCTTTCTTTCTCATATGAACTGAATCCATTTTTTGACTACACCGATTCTTCAAAGTAATTTCAACAGCTAATTTAATAAAAGGCAAATCGTCTATCATAACTATGTCTAGTTCGAAATCTATAAATTAAAAAAAATAAAAGTAATTAATAGAAAAACCATTATATTTGAGACAATAAGCTTGTCATTGGCCAAGAAAGGGCTACCCCTCCTCCTTCGACTCGCCTAACATGGTGAGGGTTACCAATTGTGTTTTTATTGTCAAGAGGAGACAACAAGGAGCAAAAATCAAATCACACATGGACATATAAACAAACGCCCCAAGTAGAGGTTCTTGCAGAAATTGACATCCAGGTAAGTTGTTACCATTAGAAATACAACTCAAGAATTCAGCAACAGCATCTGACATATGGATAGGCAAAGCTTAGACAAACAACGAAATGAGACAATTCCTCTACAAGAACAACACACCAAGATTGGCATTCACTAAAAATCTTTCAAACTTTAAAATAAATAAATAAAACTTTTTTATGGATTTTTTTTTTAACGGAAATGTTGCTTTTATGGTAAAAAATAACAGTGGAAAGTTTAATTACTAAATGTAGTTCTGGAGACGAAATTATTAAAAAGGAGTTAAAAATAACCACAAAAAGGGGATATAGAAGTAAAGAAACTATGAAGTTCTCTAGTCTTACTATTATTTTCCTCGATATATATGCATTGTAGACATCTGTACATGTGTACAATACATATGCATGATTTGTATCAATGTGTACACGTTCATGAACTTGTGCGAGTGTAAGTAATAATATGTACGTGTGTATACAGATTGAATATTTTCCCCCCATAAAGTACATTTGATTTTATAAGCATACGAATTACATCAAAGGTATTGCAAAATGTTGAACAACTCGTCTAGTATCTTCATAAGGTTTGAAATATAAACCTGTCATATCAAGTTTAACAGCTGCAGTAGTAAAGAAGAGGGATTTAATCGTGCCCTCAATATGTATTACAGAGAATAAAAGTGTATAATTAGAAATAAGTGCATATATCTAAATATATAATAGACAAATATCTACATTGTAAATTATGAATAGACAAGTGGAGATTGGGTGGTATTGTGTACTGAAGAAACGGATATCGAAAAAAAGGGAAGTTCAAAATCGACCTGTGTATATCGAGGCTATATACGTTAAGTGCGAATGTAATAAAATGGGCGATGGTTTATTAAGGGAAACACTATACTTTATTTCTCATTGAAAATTAGTGTAATTGAAGTGATCGAGCCTGATCGAAGGCAGGACTTCAGTACAATCGTTTAAAAGGAAGAGAGTTTAACATCCATCCAAATTCAGGCACGCTGACTGACGACATTAGCACGAGATAAGGCTGTCTAACACTACACACAACCTACATTCAAGTGTGAACGAACAATGCAGGGAAAATGAAATAAAGTTCTAGGCCATAATAAATGTTTAAACTATAGTGATCACAATAGTCAGGAAGATTGTTTAATATGACAGGCCATCAATAAAAATTGAGACAAATTGGAAAGCACACACGCACACACAACACTGAGGTCTGTAAAGAAGCGAGGCGGAACCTCCCAACCAACCTCCACTGACGACTGTGCTGTGAGATTCGAATCCCGCATCTTTTTTCTGAAGGACAACCCGGCATAGAAAAAAAGTACACCGCAAAAAAACAATACAGAATCTAGAACATAAAGTCAAGTTCACAAAAATTATCGACATAATCATTGTGCTGTTCTTTTTTCTGAGTAATCGCGATGGAAATTAAATTTATCTTTTAAATCGTACCCAACAATCAGAGGTAACCCCCCGACGCCGTTGTGAAACATTCAAAATATCAACGTGATAAACGATACAAAGACACATTGCATCACCACATTAAAATCAAGTAATCCCATGAGAAGACTGTATCGTGAAGGAATTTTGAAAGAAATACCTTTAAAGGTGTTAAACCTTCCTACGAAGTCACTTGTATCACATACGCCATCGAACAATAACAACCGCCGCCATTTGCAATACCGCTACTGGGCATGCGTTAATTAGGTCAGGAATTCTGGGAACGAGGCCTTCTCAGTGGCGCGATGTGAGAACGCCGGGCTGACAACTAAGGGGTTCGAATCTAACCAGCGGCACTTTATCTGTTATACTAAACATTAATTGTTATTTTAATTTCACGAAATTATAAATCTGAAGACATTAAAAACTTTCATTTTACAACATCCATCTAGTTTCTTTACTTTAATACCAGCATACGAAACTGCGTAAGCCAGGGCCCCATCATCCACGTAGTGAAACTAAAAAACCCTAATCATCGACATTTGCCTTTAATGCTCCGTTTGCCTAAATTTTTAAAACCGTTGTTATTTTTTTTTTAAAATTCAAGACTTAAAATATTTATCAAATCTAAGCTACATCAGTCAACACGAAAAGACCCACTTATGGCAAAGCCCATCATGAGCAAGCGAGTGGTTGTATTTCATAGCGACAGGCTGTTTTCTCTTTTGAAAAAAATGAATATAATATCAAATATAACACTTTTTAGTTGATTTATTTGTAGACTAAAAATACTATAAAAATGCACAAAAAAAACGAAGATGAATATATATGCATTACTGGCCTATTTTATTTTGAATTTGAGCAGAACTGTTTAACTTCGTTTATAAAATGATAATATAGGCCACTTCATTGAATTTTAATATGCATCTGGTAAAAATCTATTATACTTTCATTTAAGAGTTGGTTAGCGCAAATTCTATAACTTTTTTCTCCTCGACGCCATTGCAACGGAGCTAGTAGTCCAGTGGCGCGATTTTATATCCACTTGTGGCCGATTTTAACTCTTTCATGCTGGGCTCAGAACCCAACCCATTAATTTTCCTTTTATTTAGGTCAGTAAATTCAAGGATCGACCTTTTTTTCTACGCAGTTGGGAAGAAATTTATAATGTTGAATCTACAACGTAAGACTTCGAATTAGGGCTCTGCTCAACGTCGCCAGTTGAACTGTATTTTTCGTTCTTTCTTTTTGACTTGCTCATGTTTTATTCCCCCATGTTGTTATTGATGTTTAATTATTTCGATCGGTTAACTTTTTATATCACGCATTCAACGGATTGAGCACAAAGGTAGTCATCTAATTTTCTATAACAAAATGAGTGCTTTATTTCATCATGAAATAATCGAAAAATAACGTAAATTCGTGAACTAATGGGTAGAATGCTACTTATAGTACACAAGTTTGAAGGATTGATTAATATAATTTTCAAGTTTATTTTTCTTTCTTTTTTACTCTCCTTCCCGCTCCACCTGCACACGTGTTAGTTGTTCATCTCTTTTTTTTTTTTTTATTATTGCTCTCTTCTCGCAGACCTGCCTGTTGTCCGTTTCCTCCCACTCTTATTGTCCGCTTACCTCCTACTCTCACTGTCCGATTATTGTACCCT
This sequence comes from Acanthosepion esculentum, assembly GCA_964036315.1. NCBI lineage: Eukaryota > Metazoa > Mollusca > Cephalopoda > Sepiida > Sepiidae > Acanthosepion > Acanthosepion esculentum. The sequence continues at coordinate 116,075,292 of OZ038483.1, read as the reverse complement.
TATCTCATCTCCTCTCCCTGCGCCTCTGGTGCAAAATGGCTGGTTTGCTTTCTCTTCTCTTTTCATCTGTCCCGGACAAGTTGTTAAAAGAAGTCAAAATAATTAATATTTTTCAACCTATTTGTCTTTAATACGACTTTTCTTCACAATGAGCATTCTCTTAAAATTTCAGCTGAAAGAAGAAGACTTCTAATTAAAAAAAGACGAATTACGCAGCCTCTTCTCACGACCAACTGTTACATTCAGCAGTGGTTAAACACGCTTTATCAAGTGTGTGTATATACTCATGATATATATATATATATAACAATTGTCTCTCTAGTAGTATGTATAAGAATGTTTTGTGCTATGTTTACTTACTGTGAGGTATGAATGAAAAAGATTTGTCAATCAAGGTCTGCTCTCCTAAATAATTTTGTATAACTTTCATTTTAATGTCCATTATTAGTTATCCACTTAAACTTCTGACTAAAATATGATGGATAAAACTTAAAAGTTTAAATGACACGAACATAGTGTGTGTATATTTGTATGTGTTTAAAAATCTATTGTAGACAAACTCCCAAGACGCCATTTATAAAACCCTAACTAACAGAAGTAAATGCCTACAACAGTTTTAGTTGCATTTGTACAAAAAATAAGTCCAAGAAGTTAAAAAAGATATTTGGATGCCTTTTTTAATTAAATGAATGCATTTTCCTCTTTTGTTTCCTATATTATTCTTATCTAATTTTATACATTATTTATTTATATAAAAACTAAATTTGGTCCTTTCGTAGAAAAAGTCAAACAAAATGTACAAGACAATTTCATTAACATTGAAATCAATATCAATCAATTCTTTTAAGATAAAGTTTCATTTAAAGACACTTCTTGCAGTATAAAAATAAATATATTTCTTTTTTTTATCTCTGCTAATTTAAAAATGCTAAATTTTATTATTTTTCGTATCTTATTTCAATAAATGAAAACTTTATTGAACTTAAGGTATTTGTTTTAAAAAAAATACAAATTTTGATTTATTCATTAGTGAATGCAATTATTTCGATAAGTAAAATTCTTGGATATGTTACCATCCAAGTTTTAATTTAATTTTAATTTTTAATGTTATTTCTGAGAAAACTGGTCTATTTTTCAATTATTCTCGTGCGGTAATTATTTTTTCTTTTTAAATAAGCTAAAGCGCTTGCCATTAACTTAATGTTTTAGCAACACAAAATATACATATTTTAAAATGAATAATACTTAATATAAAATATAGGAAAAATAAGTTTTACTTTTATTTAAAAAAAAAAAAAAGTTCGCTTTTTATAGGTGGGGCGACTTTCCTTCAAGCAAACTTCATAGTTGTCCGCACTTCTGTAGACAAAATCGATTTTCTTCACCGACAACTGAGAAAAAGACTATATTTTAAGAATTTCTCACATGAAATAAATAAATTTAAAAACATGACTTAATTTTTAAGAAAACAGGACTCGCAGAAAAGAAAAATTTTCACCTGATTAAATGATATAAAATCATAAATAAAAAAAAAACCGACAGTTTACTGTTTACACATGAATCATTCTCTCCTTTTTTATTTCAAAATTAACACGTTTAAATGATGATAAAATGCAGACAACATATGGAAAAAGGACTTTTCCTATTGCTTGGATGTTCCTACTCTCGAATACTTTCAAAAACTATACATGCTAACTTTCCGTGTGGTTCATTATTTTTTAAGATTTTTTTTTTAGTTTTACTAACAAATAAAACGTGAAATAAAATGACTTCGCAAAAAGAAATTTGAACACCCTCTTCTCAAAATAAATAAATAAAACAAAAAATGATGAACACGTATTTTAAATGATCTCTGAAGGAAAGTTACTAAAAAAAAATTGTATCCGATTTACTGGGTGCATACACTAACCCCTTTTTTTTCATTTTTTTAACATAAAAAATGTTTTTTTTTCTTCTATGGTTGGGAGGAAAAGATTGCAAATAAGAATATGAGACTAGACAAAGCCTCAGAATATCCACTATGGTCTGTTTAAAAGTGGCCTCTTCACTCATATTGAAATATCCATTGATCGGAAACTTTCCTCCAAGTGTCCATTCACTTAGGAAATAAAGTACAATTCATGAAAAAGAATACTTTGAATTTTTTTTAAATATCGACAGTGACATTACTTGTAATTTTTATTTCAACTTTCCTTTGGCAAAGAAATTTAAAAAAATATTTCCCATTGATGTCATTAAGAAAAATATTTTGGTTTAACTATAAAAATAATTTAAAACACAGTATATTTGTTCCGCAATATTTTTTTTTATTCTATTATTATCCGAATATACTTTTAAGATATTTTTCAACCAAATTCAACAATATTGGCCTCATTTTTAGTTTGTTGTCGAATTTCTACCACTACCGTCACTGCCATTGTACGAAGAAGATAAAACCTGTTGTTGGGCCTTGCTCTTTACAAAATCATCTTCTTGCTGCTATGCCGTCATAAATTTACTTTTATTAACAAGTTAGTTGTCCAGTGTCGTTGAAAACTACGAAGAACTTAACACCAGCAGATATCAGTAACTATGTACAACACCTCTGTGTGGTTTTACGCTTCTTAGTCCATATTTGGACCAAAACAACCTTATTTATTCTACGGATGGGCATAATTGAAACTTTTAATCAGAACGTGTAGAATGAACATTTAACAATAAAAGAACACAGCCACCGTGCACTTACTCCAAGTAATTATTATATAACGATGCATGTATATCTGGAATTATTGGATTGTTATGAAATAATGACTTTTTAAATAATTGTCCTACGTACTTAGTTTTTTTAAGAAAATGCAGAACACGCAAAAACTGTTTTTCCGTTTTATAAATAAAATCCCCAACTCCGAGTTGAATAATTATTTTCCTTGGTGCGCATGTTGTCTTTTTCCTGATTTAATAAATTTCTTATACGAACTATTATGGGATCATGGATAATATTTACTTAAAAAAACGAATTTAGATATTCAAGAAGAGAACGAATCACCAATTAAACACAGACTCATAGTTTTCATATAAATTACTCGGGTGTTCAGAAAGTAATTACACCAGAAAGAGTAAAGACAAATGTTAAGTTAAATTTATTTAAATATCCTTAATTTCTAACAACTGCAACCTCACGGGAATGCAAATTGCTCGATTCCACGTTTTAAGAAATTTGAGTTTTTCCCCGAAAAAGTTTAAGTTTTTCGTTTTTAAGTTTTTTCGTTGTTTCTGAATGTTCTATCACTTTATGAAGTATTCTCAGGTCAGTTACGTGCCATGCGTGATACACGCTTAGGCGATCATGTATCTTTCGATACATGACTGACGAGGCAATTTTTTCCCGCAGTAGGTTGCCATTTCTTTCTGCGGTAGACCAGTTGCCATCCAAGGCCCGGTATGGCCTGCTATTTACCCATAGAGGGAGAAAAGTATTAGCACGTAAGTGAATGTAATGGATTCTACTGGAATTCAAACTCAGCTTTCCGATTGCTCAATCCTAGCCGCTATCTATTACTCCACCGTCCTGATCGAATCCGTAGGTGCTAAATCAGGTGAGGATGGAAGATGTGGAAAAAAACTCGTATCCTGATGATCTTTTCTTTTTCTTTTTTTTTCAAAATGTGCTCTTTCATTGTCACGTTGGAGAGTTAACACTTTTCTGTTTACCAAAGCAGAGCACTTTAACGTAAATGCTTCGTTTACTCGAAGTTACCGGCAATAAACGTCTGCAGTGATGATCCTTCAATGTTCAGCCAGACACAAAGCAAGCACTTCTGTGAATGGAGACCCGGTTTTGATTCTGGCACTGGTTTCTTACTTTTTGATAACCGCTGTCTTTTTCGCCTTATGTTGACATGCAAAACCTATTTTCATCACCTTTAAACAATGCGGTGCAAAAATGAAAAGGTCGACATTCCTGATTAAACGACTACTACAAATAGTGGAACATTGTGTTTAGTTTTCAAGCGAAAGTCTATTTTCTTTGAATGCTTTCTCAATTAAACTTTTTTATATATAAGCCTCAAGAGCCACTCAAAGTAGAGGTTTACTGAACGAGGTGTACAATATGAACGTACGAGGAGATAGAAGGGAATGAAGATTATATGAGGATAGCGATTGGCTCTTGACCTACGGAGGAAATATCGGTGATTCAACTCCGTGGACATAGCATGGTAAGTACAGTACTAATTGGTAGAACTAAAGAGTAGAGTTCACCATAACATTTTTCATGGAAATAGTGACCGAGTAGCAATAGGTTTGCAATGCTGCGTCTGTAGAAAAGAGGCTACAGAGTCGAAAATAAGTCATATCCTATAAGATAGCGTCAATGATTTTGAACTTGGATTTTGAGGCTGGAGAGTGTGGATTAGAGAGCTCCAACACAGACATGGCAGCAGTGCTTCGTTTTCTGACTCTGGTAAAGATAAAGCATGATAGAAGGAGTCAGGTGCTTTCTGGAGAGCCGACCATTTTTCCAGCATCTTTTATGATGGATCGTATTTATGAGTTCCACTTGAGTTTGCAATGAACTTACTAAATGATAAAAATTACATTGCATTCGTTTTAATACAATTGAGGATTTTAGAATGTTGTAAATATAAAATTATTGTAAATAAATTTAATAAAAAAAAAGGGTTTAATATTTGGGGGGGATTCTCGAACAAAATTATGTATAAATCCACTTTCATCATATGTTTTAGGTTTTATTAAAATTCTAATCATCACTTTTTAAAACAATAAACGGCAGTGAAGATAGTTAAAATCAAAGCGGTCTCAAGGGAAAAACCATTTTTTTGACATACGGTATTTTTGCGGTCACGAAGGTTAAAGATTGCTGATTTTATTTTTTAAATCTGTATTATATGTTAATGCGATTTTTAAAATACAAAACCTACTAGCAGCCATATTTTTGGTATTTTTTGCTCGATAATAATCAAAAGTATTGAGTGAAACACCAGGACATTTCGACACTTGAATCTAGCTAGAGACGTACGTTCTTTTGTACGTGAACAGGGACATCATTGACTGTAGCCTTATGTCGTTAACAGAGATAGTTTTTAATCTATGAGACAAGTCCTTTATTAAATTATGTAATAGCCAAGAATTAACACGTCTGTCGCGAACTTTTATCTATCAATTACAGTATTCATATTTTGTCGAAAAATGTCTTTTGTTCATTTTTGTTTTTATCTTTGCGTTTACTTTGTCATTAATAAATAAAGCATCTCAAACCAAATTAGCTCGAGGAATTTGTTCTGTAAATTATCAATCGACTCCAGATACATCAACCCTTCAAAAGAACCTTTCTCTAGCTGTCTAGGAGGTTCGTACAGAAAAAAGGACCGTTTATTGTGTAAGGTAAAAATACAGTGTCTGCTTTTTTTTTTACTGTTACGTGTTAAAGTTGCCGCTTAATTTTTTTTTTAATTTGATAAGACAAAGAATAATATTGACGAAATAATCCATTGGGCGCCAGAAAGTGAGTGGGATTAAAAACTTATTAAAGATCGGGTTTGCCAGACTGGGCTATTTTTCAAACGCCAAGCCACTAAATTTTAAATTTCGTTATTTGTGTAATGTTTTTGGACTACTTAAGCAAGGCTAATGTAGGCTACTTCCATTCAAAATTTAGTATCATTTAGGATTCAAATGTTGTCCAGTTCGTTATTTGAATCACAATCTAGTAACATTGCTTGCAGATCATCTACATTTGATTAAACAAAGTAGATATTAAGTGGGGGGTTGGCTTTATTATATTATAATAAAATAATGAACAGATCCCCCGTTTTTGCCATAGTAGATTCCATACATCTCTGAGAACAAATCTTTTGAAGGGTTGCCATATTGGTCTAGTTTTGAAAGTCTAGTATTACTAAATGTATAATGTTGCAATTTGACTATTGAGCTTACTTTTTAAAGTTAAACTAGGTACTAATGAGAAGAGAGCCAATACAAAATTTAGTAGCGCTAGCCTTTCAAATATAACCGAATTCGCTACGCGTAGCATCACCTAGAAAACTTACTCCAACAGAGAATTAACTCCTTTCCAATTTCTTGCTTCCCTGCTACCTACAGTCTCCAAATATTTAAATGCAATGCCAATCGTCATCTTCAGTCTTCCTGAATACTTTTCTTTTTTCTGTTCTTTCTCCTCACTAAAATTTTGTCATTCTATTTCACTCCCCTTGCATCTTAGTGGCACTATCGCCTTACTTGGGGTGAATGGATAAAAAAGAAAAATGGAAACTATTAATGGAGAAAGAAGAGGGAATTCTAGAGCGTTGAAAAGTGACAGTTACAATGTGCATCTGGGAAAAGCCAGAAAACACACCGATTAAATCACAGAATAGAAATTTGATTAGTATACAATTTAAAATACAAAAAAAAAAAAGAAAGATCTTAGTTGTTTCCAGTTGATAGTGATTTTCCAAGCGTAGCTTAGATGTGGCACAAGGCCGAAAGTGGGGGCACTCAGTGAGGATCGAACTCACTACTCAGTCGTAATTGTTCTAGCGAGACAAGAAGAGGCCTGAATTAGTCGTCTGAAATTTTGAGAAGAAGCAGTATCATTATTCTATGAATTATTTGACCCACTGTGCTCATCTTTGTTGCTTCTATCACATCCCTCTGACAGGTGCGTTTTTTTTTGTTTTTTTTGCCTTTCACTATTAGTGGTATCTATTATATTTAAATGAATCTCGACACCTTCTCAACTGGAACAAGTTACAAATCCGGACGTTAATATAGGGATTTTACACACGTAAAAAAATTACCTCTTTCGGCCCACAATGGAAAAAGGATGCTTACTCAGTGTAAAATTGAAACAGAAATAATTTGTATGTTCACAATAATTTATATGAAAATATATGGTATAGAGGCTTGCTCAAAATATACTTTTGAGCGTCGAACAAAAATCAAGCTAGGCAGAGAAAGATGTTCACAAGAAAGTGGAGAATTACAGTTGCTAAATTTGAAAAAAAAAGTCTTGGTAGTGTGTAGTAGTGAAGTTCACGCGGTGGTGGCGATTTTTTAACCGTTTGGAGTTGATAGACCAATGTAGTAGTGGAAGTGTCCGTAGTTGAAAGGAAGGAGTGCCGAATGAATATTGTTTTTGGTAAACTTGTAACAATAGGTAGGGCACTGAAGGAATATAGTAGCAGCAAGCGTGATATCTTGTATCATCAAGGAAAACTTGGGTTAATTTCGCATATCTAAAATTGTGTTTATTAAGTTTTCGTATGTTGCTCGGAGTCTAACATCCTGCTGAAGGTATTATCGATTATCTTGATCTCTCCTGATTACCAAGTCGTGTCGTGAATGAATAGTAATTTAAGCCCGAGGACCACTCCCTTATATTTAAGTCGGTTTGTGGCAAGTTTCAAATTCCGTTCTTCTGAATGGTTGAAAATAATCCAGATAAGGAGTTCTATTCTCAATCCTTTTTCCAGAACACTCCTTTTTTTATTAACCTGAACCAGATAAAAAAAATTCACATACGGAAAGCTCATTGGTTGATAATGTCCTCGCTTTAGGTAGTGAAGAGAGGCAGGTGTTTTTGTTTTGTTTTTTATATATAAATTTTATATTAAAACCCGGAAAATACTTATTATCAGTACAAAGTCTCTACGATCAGATTTGTGAACTCTTCCAACCGAGAAAGTGACAAAAAATAATAGTTAGTTCACTGTGTTGTACTAAACAATTTTTCTCGCCAGAATCTGTCTTACACATTTATAAGTTGAGCATTGCTGTTGCATATGATTTGATGCTATGTATTTAGAGACTCTTGATAAAATACAAAGAAGAATCTGCAATATTATCGGTCCTGACCCTGCATCTCGGCTTCAGTCATTTTACACCGCCGTAACGTAGCTTCCCTTTACCTTTTCTATAAGTAATTTCATGGTAATTGTTCTGATGAGCTTTCCTCTTTGGTACCCTGACATTTTACAGTTGAAATGGCTAGATGTAACCGTAAGTTCTATGTCAAGAGTTTCTTCTCTCACTTGTGGAACTCTCTTTTGCTTTCCAATCAACTTTGATCTTCAAAAGTGTAAATGCCATGCCAACTGTTATCTTCTGTCTTCTTAATTCCCGCTCTTTTATTATTCTCTCTCCTTAATGGCGTCTTCTTTTTCCTTTTCTCACATTCTTTCACATTCAGTAACCCTTTGCGGCGTTATTGCCTTGCTTGGAGTGATTTTTTTTTTCAAATATATATATATATTCAAAATTATTTGCAAAAACTCGTTGCCACTAATTTGATATCTCTTCGATATCTTTCGAGTAAAATTGTTTTTGATGCGAAAGAATTTTACGAACTCTTGGATCTCGTTTTCATTAGAGTAAGTTTTCCCTATCAAAGTGTTTTGCAGCGATCGAAAAATGTAATAATTGCTTGGCGCAAGGTCAGGTGAATATGGAGGGTGGGGTAGAACAAACCAACTGGGTTCCAACTTTTTTCCTTGTGTTATTCTTTTGTGTGTGATCTTTCGTTGTGATGGGGAGAACAATATTTTTTCTTAATCCACTGTGTACGCTGCCACTGCCGTGTTAAAACTAAGCTATGTATGTGTACTCCAAATTTATTCTTCACTACCACGTACGATTAGTAGCTAGGATAATATATTCGTCATTACAGTTGTTACCAACATTTATAATTCAACTTATTACTTATGATTCAACCTAATAGGTCACTGATTGGAGAGCAATACAATTGGGAAGAACATTCACAGTATTTGGTTTATTGCTGATATTTATCTAGTCTGAGAATCGAATTCGATACACCAGTAATGCTTTGTTAACCGTTAATCTATAGCGAGGTGGCTTAAAACGATTGAAAATTGACAAGATTAGTAATAGCAGTAACAGCTCTGCTGCTCTTGCTTGGGAAGCCATCGTGTGCGAATGTTGAGGTGAATTCGTGCGTTTCCAAAGGGCATAAATGCAAAGTGAACACAGCTATGGAATTTAAAGGATGAGTGTTTGTGTATATTGTAGGTGTTTGCGTGTTCACATGTAACCAATTTAAAAAAGAGGCATACAAAAACTTGGGTTTTTACTACGGACCGTTTATTCTCTTTTTTATACAAACTGTCTTGATGTCTCTTGGGTAAGTCCGTTTTCTTTTTTGGCCCAGAAGTTAGGCTAAGTAAGGATAAGCATTGTCATAATAATCGAGCTCAAGTCAACCTTGTGCAGACTTAGAACAACCAAAGAAAAGTTTGTACTTATTTTATCATTGGAAGGTCGACCTGGTTATAATGGTCGAGCTCAAATCGGCCTTATGCTGAGCTGGAACGACCAAAGAAAGGTTGATTTACTTCATAGGTGGCGATTTTGTAAGACACGTGCGAATGCCACGCGTTGGAAAGTAGAAAAAAAGAGTTCAGTCGTCAGTAGACCGGGAAAACGAATGTGAGACAGCGGGGAGGTCTTTTCCCACGTGGTGCTACATCTTGGAAAAAGAGAGAGAAGGAAAATGTTTGTCTTTTTATAGATTTAAACAGCGCCGCCTAATGGATGTTTGACGAAACCAAGCGAGGTAATAACATTTCCGGTTCCTTTATTACTAGCATCATGGGAAAATGTATTTCTTTTTCTTTATTATTCATTATTATTATTCTATTTATTGATTTTATTTAGTTTTCCTCACACAGCCTCATCCAGAATTTGAACTCGGGTTCGCCGTTAATCGTTACGTCACCTTCCACCTTCAATCGATCGATTATTGTACTAGCATTATTTTTATGTGATTTTATTTCATTTATGGCACTGTTGTTGCTTTTTAAGTTCGTTATTGGTGAAACACGATATTAATGTAACCAACTGAAAAAACGACTTTTATTCACAATCATAAAACGACATTTAATAGAGGCGGACATAATCTTAAGAACATAAGATACGCAGATAACATTCTGTGTGTGTCACGAAAAGATAACTGTTGGAACTCCTAGGCAAAACAGAAAAACAAATATATGAAGTCAGAATGTATAAGAGCTACGAATAGGAGACGCCAGAATAAAGTAAGTACGGAAATTTAACTAAATGGGAAGTGTTTTTAATAGAAGACGGAAAATCCGAAGGCGCAACGAAACACTAAACAGTTCTGTTAAGAAGACACCGAAAACGTATTAATAAACAGGAAGACCTCGTTAGAAACAAAGAAAAGAGGGTTCAAATGCTATGTATTAGCGATCCTTGTATATGGCAGTGAATGCTGGATAATTTCCTCACAGATGACGAAGAGACTTGAGACAACAGAAATGTGGTTCAAAAGAAGGATGCTAAGAATAACATATCTGGAGCATGTGAACAACGAGGAAGCTTTAAGGAAAATGAGAACAAAAAGGACACCTTTACTTAAAATCAGAACGAGACAGTTGAACTTTCTGGCATACATAATGAGGAAAGAGAATTTGACACTCACAGGATTGAATGTAAGAGAGACAGATGGGAAACAGTGAGTGATATACCGAACAAGTTTATGGATATCAGATCAACAACTGAGAGGAATAGTAAGGGCACAAACATTGCATAGAGCTAGGAAGATGTGGAGAGGCAGAACGTCGAAGCCCGAAAAGGAAACGGCACATAAAAGTAGAATGTCTCGCCATTGTTTATCCCTTGTCAATAAAGATTATATTCATTATATTCTGGTCTTATTGTTTTTATAAAGGGATGCGCGTGTAGCGTAGTAGTTATTAATGTGAAAATGAAATCGCTAAGCAGAGTTCAAGTTCCGGCCTAGTCCTAATTCCGACAGCGTTCTCTTTTGCATCACTGCTCTTGGAAACAGCATGAAACCATTTCATTTTACCTCTTCAATGCCAGTTATTGGGTAAATAGCAGCGTAGACTAGGTTCTCTAGCCTTGGGTAGCAGACAGTCCAAAAGAACAACTCTGAAATCAAAACCGCGATGAAGGTGGAGTAATAGGCAAAATTTAATAAATAAAATAAAATAAAAATATTTCTTAAATCTCCTGAAAAGTAATTTATCATCTCTTTAAACACCTCATTAACATAACATCAGCATTCTTAAGCATGGTTCAATCAGCTAACTTCGTTTCTGAAACCAGATAGTTGGATAAGCAAAACAAATTATCAACGACCCTTTACCAAAGAGAAGATAAAGTCGAGATGCCAGGTCAAAACCAATAATGTTGCAAATTCTTCTTTGTTTTTAGAAATGTGAGTGTGGCGGAGTAATGGATAGCGGAATCGGAGAGCCGAGTTCGAATCCATTACATTGACTTACTTGCTAATATCCTTCATCGCGGTTTTGATTTCAAAGTTGTCGTTCTTTTGGACTGTCTGCTATTTACCCAATAACTGGCATTGAAGAGGTAAAATGAAATGGTTTCATACTGTTTCCAAGAGCAGTGATGCAAAAGTGAACGCTGTCGGAATTAGGACTAGGCCGGAACTTGAACTCTGCTTAGCGATTTCATTTTCACATTAATAACTATTACGATACACGTGTTTAAAATAAGACATTGAAACACTCCCCTCCCACTTAGTCTGGACAACCTCTACTCTGGGTTGAGTGATAAAATCATAAAGTTGGAGACAAAAGAAAAAGAAGAAATCGTCATATATCTGTAAGTTTATTAATAATATCTATTTATTGGTATCTAGAACCTGACAGTATACAGATAGACACAAAGTAAATGTCCAATTTATTACTTATAACAACAAAGTTAATTTAGGTTAAAAATCAAAATTTAGGCAAATTAATGGCCTCAAAAAGTTAATTCAAATAAAAATGACGCTAGTGGAACGAGAGAATAAATGACACGGCAAAAAATTTGTTCATTTTTTAAACTTAAAAAAAAAAAATCAAATAATGATAATATTTAACTGAACTTTTCAGAAATTATCCGATAATAAATAAAATTATTAAAAAAACATGGAGAAATGCTTTTTAGGTTTGTCGGTAAATTAAAATATGCATATACATTTGAAAGAGAATGTTTGACACTGTCGGGTAATTGGCCGGTGTGATCCGACATTTGGGCAATCGACTATTGTAGGCAGAACCAGACAATGCTAAGATCAATGTCAACAGAAATTGGAGCGTCAGATTTCACTTGATTCCTGACGAACTGAAACGATTTCTCATTTTCTATCTAACCAATAGTTTATTCTCTCGTACTTCTCACCTGTGGAACTATCTTCCGGCTTCTTACTTTCTTATCAACTACGATCTTCAAAATTTAAATGCAACGCCAATTGCCACCTTTTGTCTCCTTGTACTGGGTTCTTTTATTGTCTTTTCTCCTTAATAAAGTTTTCTCAGTTACCCCACTTGCGTTTTTGTGGCTTTATTGCCTTGTTTGGTGAAATGATTAAAAAGTATTTAACAGCATAACAGAAGCACTTGCAAAAAAAAAAACAAAAAAAAACGTGGCATTACTAAAATTAATTGGTCCTCTTGTTTAAAAAATTTTTTAAAGAAATAATTTTTAGCGATTTTTATAGATTAACATCCATTAGAACTTCCCCTACTCACATTTTTCGGAATCGAAAATTTTTATAATTTCAATGGGGTTCTGTTCATAATATAAATTATTGATAACTCCATACTATTACGAATTGTGAAAAAGAACAACATCTGTGGAAAAAAGGGTTAATCCTATATCCATCGTATCCTGGATATATCATTCTGATAGAGCAAAAGGAAGAGGAGAAAGTAATCAACTATGAACAATTGAAGCTTGAACTCTCAAGGCTTTGGAAGTTGAAGAAGGTCACGATTCTACCAGTTGTCAACAGTACGGCAAATGGTAATATAAGAGAGATGAATATAGAAAATTGGCATCGATTTCCTAATGAAACTTACAGAAAGGAAACCTTAGGAAAGGAAGAATAATCCAGTAGGGGACGAACACTTAGAGTAAGATGTGTGTGAATGAGATAACGATATTGGAGAAAAATATATGACAAAGTGCAAAAAGTTTTCTTGTGACACGTTTCGTCCTTTAGGACTTCATTGGATTCAACGTACCACAAGAGAAATCTTTTTCACTTTGTCATACATTTCCCCCCGTATATATATATATATATATATATATATATATATATGATTTTAAAAGCGTAGCTTAGATGTGGCACAAGATCGAAAGTTAGGGGGCACCCAGTGAGAATCGAACTCATTACTCAGTCGTAATCGTTCTAACGAGGCAAACCTGGAATTCCGTGTTGGTCTTGTCGAGAACTTTCTTCTCCATTTATCCAAGGCAGAGCGCAGGAGGGTGGGGTGAACGAGAGTTTTATTTTTGACATGCGCTGATCTATACATATCTCGTCATATATATATATATATATATATATATATATATATATATATAAAGAAAAGAAGATATAACGTTTGTAGATATAAACAGTGTGAGCCTCATATATCAACACTTCGTGGTGATTGACAGGTTCACGCCTTAAATGATGATGTTGTTGTGTTACCAACAAACACATCACCACTCCAAAGACTAAACAACTTATAACCCGAAAAGTATAAAATTTACTGTAATAGTAAATATCAAACTTTTGAACCGAAGAAAGTATAGAAAATACGTAAAAAAACTCCAAAAAAAAAACAAAAAAACAAACAAAAAACGGTTTCCCTCTTCTCACATATAGAGGGGCCTACATGAAGAATAGTATCATATGATCTGATGATTGTTTAAGGCACGATGCAGTGTTGACTTCTATGTTCACACTATTTATCTGTTTCGAAAAACAAAAATACAAAAACAAACTTGATCAGGTTGTTTCTAGAAGATAACGCTTCTCGGGCAATCTTTATAATTAAAGTGCTCACTATCAAGAGATTAAATGTTCCCTTATCTGTCCCTACTCGGAGTTTCGCATACGCTCGTCAGGGGACTTGATAGCAAAATTGAAATTATTTACAGAAAGCATATGATTTCTGCACATGTATTCAATTTTACTATCGCGTAAATAATAAATCGATTTATTTATCAATAAATTCAAATTTACTATAAGTCCCCAACCCTGACAAGCGGATGTAAGCTCCGTGAAACTCAAAGTAGGGGCAAATAAACGAACATTTAATTTTGTCACTAATATGCTTTTTTATCCAGTTTTTATGTACCAAGAATATTATTAACCTAGTATCCTTTCAATAATTTGCTTTTTTTATGGAATGAAAATCTTTAAAACATAATTATTTTATTTAATCTTTTAAGTAAATTTTGCTGGTGAAGGAATGCTGTATTTTTGTAAAATATCTATTTACTACCACCATCATCTTTAATATTACTGCTGTTTTTTATACTAAAAAACTCTACACTTATTCTAAAGTTCCAAGGATGCTATAATCAACCAAGGAAAAGCAGTTGAACAGAAGCATTTTGCTACATCTACCCATCCGTAGTTGTTGCTACTTTCTGTTTCTTGCCTCCTGTTGACATGTATTACATTTGTGTTGTTGCGAGAGTCGATCAAGAGAGAAATCTCGCTTCCATGCTGAGCGGACGTTCACTTCCATGTTTCCATCCTTAACTTAGTCTACATTTTTTTTCCTACATGAAAAGAAAGCCGCCTTTTAACGGGACCTTGGATTTACAATGCTGGCCCAAGAAAATTATCAAAACCAGCTCAGATTCCATCCTTGTTTGTTGCTATTATAATAATTTTGACAAGACGTTGGTTGATGACTTCTCATCAAAAAGAAATGCTTGGTATTAAGACAAAAATGGCTGTGAAAGATGGAGATCTTTACTTCAACTTGTGTCGTTTCAACCAAACCCTTATTTTAGACGATAAATATTTTTTATTTATATATTCTTTTGAGAGAAATTTATCAGCACTGATCGGGCGAAATTATTTTAACCCCAGTCTGCCTGAATTATTTTTTTTTTTTAATAAGCATGAATTGAAAACAAATGAACACAACATTTATTAGTAATAAACAAAATTAATTTTGCTAATGAACAAAAAATAATTTATATTTCGTAAAGTTCAGGTTTATATTTTTTTCTTATAAAACCTTTAGTTGTTACTTAACATTACGCAAGGGTTTATTTCATTGTAGTAGTGACTAGTCTTACTCGAACTAAGCCAGATTTAGTGACCTTGTACCAAACTTGGCTTAGTTCGCGTAAGTAAATCAATCTTTTTTCCTATTTTAGTAAGTGCACCAACGAAACGTCACCGTCCTTTCTCGGGCGCAGCCTTTCTGTTACACGACTGTCTCCCACTTGCTTTATATTTCCTCCTCCCACCATACCCACTGGACGTTCCTCCTCCCCCGCTTTTGTCCTACTTTATTTCTCTCTCCTATTTGTATTTCCTTTCTATCTTCTCCATCAACAGCTTTGTTGTGTTTACTTCTTTCTCTCTTCCTACTAATCAATTTCTGTCCGTCTTTTTTGTTGCTTTCTTTCGCTTTGCTATTTCTTTCCATCCATTTTTACGCTTTTTATTTATATAATTTTAAAACTTTCATCTTTCATATCTTTTTTAAAAATTCACCTTTTTTTTTTATAAAATCATTTTTGATATATCTATCCTTTTTTTGTTTTGCTTTCGCTTTCTTAGTCGATTCCACATATTTATTTTTGTATTTTTTTTATTACAAATATGCGTTATTTTTATTTATTTTATTTTTACATGAATTTATATATTTTATTAAAAAAATTGGCGATAGAAAATAGCCACACGTTTTAAGAAAAGACCGAGAAATTTTAGAAAAATAGTGATTTTTTTACATTTTTTTCTTCTTTTGGTTTCACAATTAGATAATTCGTAGAGATTCCAAATTTGAATTTGTAAAACGAAAAGACAAGGAGTGGTGCGGCACATTTTTAAAAAGTTTACTTTTAAAACATTAATTTTTTTTTTTAAGAGCTTGGCTTGAATTTTGTTGTTATTTTTTCTTCATCTACACTTTATTTTAATTTACAGCTGCAACATGCACCTATTACATGTGCGCAAACTATTGAAAAAAATTGTTTTTAGTCGAAAATAACGATTTGAGCATCGAAAAAATAACTAATCCTTGTTGCGTTTTTATCGCATCTGTATTTGTTGCATCATTTGGTTTTTTTAATTTTTTTTACACTTTTTAACCATGCACATAGACCTAAGTAAAGTTGTACGCTTGACAAGCCGCAAACATTTGTGAAATGATATTTTAATCATTATTTTAGCTTTTATTCTTTTTTTTTCAATAACGTCTTAGTTTAACTTTAGCTGAGTGATTTTCTGTGTCAGTAACACTTGGAAAAACTCAGACCTTTCAGTTTCCAATTTGCTGTCTAACCATTGATCTAGACACGACTTCCAAATCAAGTCATCCATCTTCCAAGTGACTTAAAAAAAGATTATGGATTTTCTTAAAAATAAAACAGCTATGTTTTTAGCATTAATTATTAACGAAATTCTTGCAAAAGTTGTTTGAACTGAAGTCACTTTCTAGCGATCATAAAAAAAAAATGACAATTTCGTTCGGTGATGTGGAAGCTTTTATTTTTTTTTTTTTTTACTTATATCTTTGCTATAGATCTCGTTACACTAGAGCTGGAGTGATCGAAATTATGAATGTTTATTTACTGGTGTGAAATTGAACTATAAAACTTTCAATACAAACAAAATAAAATTAAAAAAAAACTAAAAGCAACAGTCAGTCACAAAAAGAAAAATGGGGGCACGCATAATTCTTATTTCCTTCGCGTGCTTTGCTAATTTCGGTCATCCACCTTTATTGCCAAAGTTTTAAACTTTAGTACTATTTTTAACTTTGGAGATCTCTCAAACAAAAAAAAAAACAAATAAAAAATGGTGGGCGAATAAGAAATTAAAAAACAAAACGATAACCGAAAAAAAAAAAAAAAAAAAAATTTGTTCTACTTCTTAAAACAGTAAAAACATATTTGGGTTTTCATTAAGTGGTACATTAGACAAAAAAAATGAAATTTCCATGTTTTCTGCGTTTAGTAAAAAATATATATTTTTGTTAACGATGAAAACTTATATACTGTCAAAAGTTTTAAGTAAGGCATATTTGCAAGATGAAGCATAATAAACATTGTTTATTATCACCATCGTCATCACAACGACCATTGTTAGTGTGAGTTAGAATGATAGTAGTAGTAGTAGGAGGAGGAGGAGTGGTGAGAACTTTGGAGAAAGAAGACCAATGAAAATCCTTTTCAGAGTTTAACAACGAGGGTCATAAGGTTCTTGTGTGACTGTGAAAGTGCGGGAAAGGCAAGTTAGACAATCATTCATATTTTTGTCATTTAATGTTAAGAACCAGGATGATAAAAATTAAAAAAGGTACCTGATGCACAAAAATGTCCATGACATTTGGTTGGGTGCTGAAAAAAAAAAAAACAACATAAAAACAAACAATATTAGTTCTTCTTACGACTCATAACGTACTAGAATTTCATTTTTATTTAAATTTGCTGAAGTAAAAAGAAAACAATGAAAATAAATACAAACGAACGCAACGGATATTAAGAGTGAAGAAGCAATTCGGTTATCCATCCCCTTTCCTAGTCTCAGAGGGAGTATATAGAGAAATATGGTCTGCATTGCGACTCTTAAAAATAAGATCAAAAATCAATTTGTTTTTCTATATCGTGTCTTTCAGTACTTTATTAAAAATCGAAAGGATTAGAAAATATTATTTTCTACACAGTAGGCACAAAAAAGAAAAGTTGAAACCAATGACAAGTGCAAAAAAAAATTATTTCCTTTCAAAAAAAAAAAAAAAAGAAAAAGAAATTTTTTCCTGTGTTGATTTTTTTGTTTTAGCTTTTTTATGCCAATATAATTTCATATGCGAATGTTGGGACTTTTAAATGTGAATGTAAAGAAATTACTTAATATTTTCGTGTTGTTATTTGAGATTTGGCGCCACTGTTAGGGTTAAAGGTCAAAATGAAATAACCCCACATTTACTATTTGTTCGCACGCAAATGACTAAGCTAAGCATATATTCCTCATACATTACCCTATCGTTTAATTCTTATCTACTATCGCACCAAGTTAAACTGTGATTAATTCTTTAATGTAACTGTCTATATGCATCAACTTCTTTGCCTATTATCGTCGTCTCTTTTTGTCTTAGTGACTACGTGACCTACGTAACTGTCAATAGCATCGTTTTTAAACTCTACCTTTCTCCCTTCCCCCTTGTTATGGTATCTTCCACTTGATGACCAGCCAACCCTATTGGCTTCTACCATTCAGCTTCCTCCTGTTTCTCAATCCATTTTCTTTCCTTCTTTTTATATTGATCTCTCCGCATTCACCAGATGATTTTTATAGTCACTTTTTGGTCATCTTTCGTACTAAGTTATCTACAGTCTTCAAAATCCGAAGCTAATATTTTTCTCATATTCTACAACACTCATAGTCATTTCTTATGCCTTTCTCCTTACATCTTAGAGAAACAACCTGATGCTTTCCGCGTCTTTAGTTTCGTCTTTCATTTTTTTAAACCCAACCTCATTTACTTAATTCTCGTTGTAATCTTTGGTTCATGAATTAATTGAAACAATTCTTTAACTACTAGTAAAAGAATTAATCAGTGATTGTTTTATCATCGAAATATATCATTCTATCAGTGCTACTAATTTAGGTTTTTAGTACTATACGACACCGCACCATTACAACTTGATTTGTTCCATTTTGTTTTAATTTATTGAAGTAAAAAGTGTCACTGTTTCAAGGAAAGTTTGAATTCAATGATTTAAAAATTTAACCTTGAACTTCATTTAAAAAAAAAAAACGTAATTATGAATACTATTTTTTAACTTTGAAAATTTCAAATTGCCTGTTGAGTCACAATAAAAAAAAGGTATATCCCATTAATGTTTCAAACGATTTTTACATAAACTAATTTATTTTCTTTTTAGTTTTTACAGTTTATTGCACGTAATTTTCTGGAACGAAACTCAGACCTCTTTATTGGGTATAAAAGTACATTTTAAATTTAAAACAAAACAAAAAATAGCGTTTGAAATACAATAATTAAATAAAATTATTTCAATTATGTTTTTTTTTTTCATAAGTAACTGAATTTTCACATTCGTTAAAAATTTTTTGAATAAAAAAACAACAAAAAACCTTGTTTTCAAATTCTGAAGTCTTGTATTGCATCAAATCATTGGTTCCAAACAATCCAAACTCTACCAGGCCTCGTCCAAGAAAACCAACTTTTGATGAATCCATCCTCAACAAATAAGAAACAAAAATTGGACGAGTTAAATTTTTTTTCAGTAGGTCTCTAACCTTTTTTTTTTTAATTTTATATTTTTTGTTCAAATTCTAATTCTGAATATTGGTAACAAATTTTTGAATTTAAATTTCAGTTTCTTTTTTACTTACGGAAAAATAGTTAACTTATTTTCGAGGTATAAATAAGCCAATTAAAATAAAATAAAACTGTATGAAGGAGATAAATAAGTCAGTGTTGTTAAAAAAATGTTTGGAACTCTAAAATGGATTTATTGTTTTAATTTAAATCTAAAATAAAACAATAATTTCATTTCATTTTTTATGTGTATCCAGTGTTTGTAATTAATTACCCAGGAAAAAAAAAGACGCTGAGATGTCTTCTTATTTATAAAAAAAAAAAAAAAAAAAAGGAACTTAGGATGGTCCAGAAAAATATTTTTTTGTCCTTAGAATTGCCTGTGAAAATGTCTGGGGAAATAGACTCAAAAATATAGACGTCAATGTGTAACTGGAGGAACTGTTTTTATGAAATAGCTTTAAAAAGAAAAAAGTTTAACAAAAATAAGATGTGAAAGTTTTTCAATAATGCAAGTCATTTCATTTAACTGAGCCAACCTGCCGTTTTTGAGAAGCAATAGGATCAACAAGTTTTGCTATACAATTTCAAGAATTACGAAAACGATAAATAATTTTTTTCTCCTTTTCATTTTTATTGATGTAACATGCTTTAAAAATGATGTGCTGTCTTGGCGATTTATTTGCACAATATTTTAAAGTTTTCATCTCCACTGTATTTCCAACAACACTAACAATCTTCTTATCAAAAGAAGAGTAATTTTTATACTCAGGAGAGAGAGAAAAAAAAAAAAATTATTTATCTTAAAAATAAAAATTGTAAAGAGTTTTTATTTTATTTTAATATATTTCTTTCTGTTTACTTATTTTATGTTACTTATAATAAAAAAAATCTAAAATTATGACTTGAATTATTTAATGGAGAAAAAATTTAACTCTGAATTCAAAAATTAAAAAAAAAACAAACTCATATATTATTCATATTTGCCTTTAAATATTTTAAGTTTACAAAATATTAAACTGTAAGTAAAACCTTTTTCGGAAATTGCTGACAATATTGAGCTGAATAATGAATTCAGTTTTTAAAAAATTCCCTACAGTAGTTTTTTCCTATCTTGTCTCAAATTTGGAATATTCATATTTAAAAAGAAAAGAATTACATGTGCAAAAAACTAAAATAAAATTCAAGCATCTTTAAAAAGTTTTAAAAAAAGAAAACTTAAAAGTATATAATTTTAACAACTTAAAAATATTTATAGAAGCAAAATTATAATACAAATTCATATGAGAATGTTATCAGACTAGGCTTAAAAAATTTTTTTTAAATTATTGTTCTGTTGAATCAATATAAAAAAAATATTGCACTCAACATGGATCAATATGATCATATTGAGGAGTTCATATTTTTTTCCATATTTTCTGGCATTTTGCTAATAATTGGTCATCCTGGCTGCTCATTGTCTTGAACTAACATTCAGCTGGCCTTGAAATGCCACTAGAGAAATCCCTTGTTTGACAAAAGCCTAACAAAGCATTCTGAGACACTCAGCAGCAGCTACATCTAGCTCCACATATTACTTGAATTTGTTAATAGGATTGCAGAACTATCCAAAATTCATTTAATTTCCTTTTTAAGGAAGAGGATATATTTTCAATGTAGAGGCATTTTGAATTCTAACATTCTAACATTTATTTTGTAATGTTCATTATTACTATTAGTTATTATATACGGTGGAGTAATGGATAGCGGCTTGGCCTGAGGAATCGGAGAGCCGAGTTTGAATTCCAGTCAAATCCATTACATTCACATATGTGCTAATACTCTTGGGAAAGGTATGAATCCTCTTCTCCCCCCAGCTATGGGTAAATAACAGGACAGACTGGGTTCTATACCCTTGGGTGGTAACTGGTCTACCGCAGAAAGGCAACCTACTGCAGGAAAAAAATCTGCCTTGTCAGTCATGTATCAAAAGATACATGATTACTTAAGCATGTATCACACATGGTACATAACTGACTGAGATATTATATATATATATATATATATATATATATATAATATGTGTGTGTGTGTAATTTTTATTACTTTCTATTATTTATCATTTAAACACTTAGGAATAATAACAATTGTTATAATTGATGACAATCCATTTACACCAATGTTCAGCAGCAAATAAAAAAAAAACCCTTAGTTTATTGTCTCAAACATTGAACTAAGCAAGCAATTCCATGTATACTGATTCTGAGGTTCTCAGCAGTGAGAAGTTCAGCTGAAACACATATCCAGAGTAGTGATGACATGGCCACATGTCTGTGACCAAGGTAAACCTTCAAGTTAGAGTACATCAGCTGTGGTCTGACATCTATCAGGTATACTTTATCTAAAATGTGCTACATATGAATGAATACCTATGGAGACTTGTAGTGGGAGATGGTCAGGTGCTTTGTAATCCTATGACCACACAAGGCCATAGTACTGATGATAATATGAAACCTATTGGCAGACTCAGTAGATTGGGTACAAATGAGTTTTACCTGAACATGTAGTTCCATTGAATGGTACAATCAAAGCACTAAGTTTAAGAATTTTCTGATACCACCTCATACACAAAAATTTCTTTTGTACTCAATTCATGGTAGAATTCTTTTGATTAAATATTTTTGCATTTTATTGATTTGTGGTTATGATCGCAAAATGTAATTTTTAAATATTTTAATTGAATGTACCAGTTTCATCATACATTTCCAGTACTATATTTTCTAAATTTTAGAAAACCTTTAAAAAATAAATGAGAAAATTTTGCATAAAGCCAACAGTATTTGCACATTTTTCCCCAATGAATGAAAATAGTCAAAGCTTGTAAAAAAATACATTTTTAATTCAGATTAACTCTTGAGAATGAGGAATTTGTTTTTGGAAAGAAAAGAAACATCTTCAGTTAAGATTCAAAACTTCATAGCATATTTTTATTGAACTGAAAACAAAAAGAAAAAGACTAATCTGTTAAAATTCAAGGGGAAAAAAAGGAACTTTTAATATTGCACTGTAATATTAAAATTCCCAATTAAACTGATGGAATAAATTATGAAGAAAAATCTAAGTTTTAGTTAAATGCCAGGTGTAGCATCCAACTAAAAAAGTATCCCCAGCATTACAGAGGGAGCTGAGAATGCTTTAGCCTCCGCACTTTTTGTTGGAAATGACAGCTAAACAGAAGACTAAATTTGCCTTTTTGGCCTCAATCTATGATAATGCTATTGAGCTGTATCATTTGTCTAAAATCTTTATTGCCATTAATTTTCTAAATAATTTTTTTTTTAAACATTAGCTTCTAAATTTTTTATAGATGTGGAAAAAGTCTAAAGGTTTCTTTCCAGAAAATAAGCATAAGTGAAAAGTAAAAGATTTGTGTATTTAAATTGAAAAATAAAAAATGTGCTCATTTTATGAGGACCAGATAAAAATAATCAGGAATCTTTAAAACTTAACATCTGATAAATCTCTATAGGTTATTTAATGCCAAAATCTAAATATTTTGAACAATTTTATGGCTTCAACTACAAATAAAATGTATTGTTGGTCATTTTGCTATAAAATGTATTTGTAATTCTATAAAATTGTATTGCTGGCAATTTTACTATAAAAATGTATTTTATGCTTGCATAGTGTTTGTTTTTGTTTGGGGGTGGGGTCACTAAAAGGTGTTACCACCCCTGGTCAGGGTGGACCTGGGAACAGCAGCAATTAAGAGGTGGTTCCATGCTCCTCAAAACCCTCAAGCTCTTGATCAGAGGCCTTGCTGCCAGATATAGTTTGATTTAGGCACCCTATTTATTATTTGTGGCACCATGCCTGCAAAAAAACATGCTTCACTTTCTGAAGCAAAATTTAAGGTGTCTTGTTATATCTAAGTGGAACCACTTAGAAAAGGTTAGTTCAAGAGTTCATTATAGATGAATTTTTAAAAATCATAATACCATCATTTCATAATGAAATTAATGATCAATAGAAAAAAATCCAAATGATAGCTGTGCATTTAAAATCAGTCTTATTAAACAATGTAACAAAAAGTTTTCATTGCTTTAAATGAGTTCAAAATAACAGTATAGAAAAATGTGATTAATTCAAGTAATTACAAAATTAAAAATGTTTTTAATATTCCAAATTAAATTAATTGAATAAAAAGTAAGAACAAAAAACACTATTGACTTAGCTGTGGTAGAAGAAATGTTCAACAAAGTGAGTATAAAAGCTTAGGAAGCATTAAGAAAGAGTTCCATAAAACTAGCAGCAGGTGAGTGCATTAGCTGAACCACTGAGGGGAAAAAAAATCAAGAATATTATGTCAGCAAAGTTTGAGCCTAACAGATACATTACTTGCTTATTTATAATTCAAATGTTCAAAATCATGGCAGGATTTCACCCAATTTTAGCATGACAAAACAAAAAAGTGACATTGGCTTTTATATAGGATCTTTTTATGGGAGTAAAGAGAATTTTCAGCAAGTTGATAAAATATGAATCTTAGTCATTATTTTGGCTGAGGTGATCTGCTGGTAATTATGAATGGAGATGTTTATGATCTTAATCTTTTCTGATGCTAGAAAGGAAACTAGTTATACTGAAATTAAAATCACTAAACTTTATTCCTTATTTATTCCTGTAAATTGGTTGCCTTATTTAAATTTCAACTGATATACCCTGCCTGGAAAATGGTTCCTTTGCAGCCACCTGTGAACATGATAACCAATTATGCATGTGTTCTAGTAAACAATTTTTAAACCTATCTCATTTACAAACCCTAATTTTTTTTTGTAGCTATGATGAAATTCATCTTGTATGAATATCAACTTGTGAACACTAAACAAAAAAATGAATGTTTGAATTATAAATATTAGTTCATGAACTTATAAATTTTCTAAATATTTCAAGTTTCAAAGACACATAGGCAAGACTGAGACTTATCTGAAGGCTTTTTCAAGGTCATCGTTGTATGAATTTATACACCTTACATTGGTATGCAGACGCAAATGATGTCTTATTGTTTTAATAAAAAACAGTTTGAGCCATAAATATTGCAAAACATTTGGTTATATTAAAGTTAATCTTAGCTATACTAATTAAAGTTAATCTTGTAATTGAAAATTTTAAAAAAAATTGTATGTTAAAACTAAATTAGTAAACTAAGAGTGAAAAAGAATGATGAAATTGTTTTGCAATAATTAAAATGTAATTGCCTATAACCATAATCATGAAAATCTTTGTTGCCATGTGAGGGACATTCATACAATAATTGTTTTTATGAGAAAATTTGATTAGAAAGTACTATTTTTTCCTTTTCTAAACAGTTCTCATTGTGTTTATTACAAAATAGTGTTTAACTCAAAACCTGAAAATAAAGATAGTAAACAGAGAATATTAACTTACCGTGTGTGATCATTTTGGTATTTTTCTTAGATGCCCAGAAAAGTCATTGATGTCTCCTGTATATAGTTAAGTGCTCTTGATATATATATATATATATATATATATATATATATACTCCAAACATAAAATATTCATCTTGGATGTCTACAACAAATAGTAAGTACTTTTCTCTATTTAACTGTTGAATTTTATCATTTTTATAAAATCCTTATTTTCTAAGTAATTATTTTAACTAGCAAAATGTACTGGACTGAGAAACAATATATTAGGTGTGCACAAAAAAACTCCCAGTTTTTACTAAAAAATAAGTCATTTTTACACATACCTATTAGATTTTTTTCATAATCATTGTTGACATCTGGCTGTAGCCAGATTTTGTGATTCAATGACTGAATAAAAGAAACAATTCTAATTTGTTACTAAACTATTAGTTATAAAAAATAATTTATACATATAGAATATGTTTTCAATTATCTCAAAAATAAGTCAAAATCAATATTGTAAACAAGTCCTTTCTAAGGATTTCAGTAATGCAAGGGAGATAACTTAGTAACCTAATGACTAAATACCAACTTTGCTCGTGTAAACTTATTTCTAGCATCCATCCATTGTTTATCTGATTAATACTTAACAATTGGCAACGATGTGAAAGGGTTAAACTGAAATTTCCTTTCCTTAGTCAATTACTAGATTGAATAAAACAGAATCTATTGATTGTCAACCTACTATTTTTTACCAAAGTCATAGGGAATTGCTCAGGAAGAGTCAGTGATTCTAAAACTATATTTCTTGAGGTTGATTTTATAATTTAATGATAAAGAATACAAAGTAAATAACTAAAGAATTATGAGCAACAAAATATATTATCAGCATGTTTCTAGCATAACCTATAGTTATTAAAATAAAAAAATTTGTACATTTTTTGCTCTGAGTTATTGCACATCTCCCAAAATAGGTTTGTTTTGTTTTCTTAAAATGTCAATTCAAAATCTTAAACATAAAAGATTTTTGTGATTTAAAAAGGTAAGATGACCTACCTTAAATTAAAATTGTACTTATATATTTGGCATGCAGTATAATTTTAATGAGAGAAAAAATAAAATTCAATGCTCATCCAAAATTATATTTGTAAAGTAAAACTGGATTTTATTAAAGAGGTAATTAGAGATTATTTTACTACTTGCAGACAAGCTCCACCCCTTGCTCAGGATTTCAAGACATTTTTTTGGCAGTCTAACTTGAGACTGACTATATTAGTTGATATAACATTATTTAATCCTATCACTAAATAAAAATGGGTGAGGCTTATTAACATCTATAACTAAGCAAAGAAAAATTAAATAATTGTTTTCCAAAAAAAAGTAATCAATTATTTCTTGTCTCTCAAATTGCTTTCTCAATACCAATATTGTGAAACAAAGTTTGATCATATAAAATTTCCATTTCTTATTCCTTTTTACTATTTAAAAGAAAAACTATTTGTAAGTGTTGTAAAATGTAAAAACTAAAAACTGGAGAATCATTTTAAAAAGCTTCATGTAGGTGTAGATTTTTCATTTGGACATTAACATAAGAATAGAATTGTATTAGTAAAACTTCACAAAAGGGGATTGCTTTTTTCTACAAGATTTGTTTTTGTGTAAAGTGCCATGAGTGATACACCTATGGGCAAATGGTCTGAAATCTGAGCTGTCCAATATATGTCAAACTTGGTTTTATTTTATGCTATTCCATTTTGTCATTACTGAGTATGAACATTTGATACTATAACCTTGAAGCTGAATAAATTTATAACCTGTCTGAATACTTCTTAGTTCTTTGACCAATAAATATTATGCCAAATCAGTTGTTTATGATAATTTTCAAATAGTGCAAATATATTAAATTCTTATAGGGTTACAGTATTAATGTTAAATATTCCAGATGTCAAACAAACAATTACTTTCCTCTGATTTACATTTGTTGAAATCAAATATAATTTTTGCCTCTTATATTGACACATTCTAAAAATCACATTTTGACAACAAATGTCTTTCAACAAGTGATCAGATCTAAAAGACAACTGTGCCCTCAATGTACTGGGTTAAAATTAATAGAAATATATTTATAAAAATATTTGTATTATTGGATGAAAAACCTATTACAGCTTGAGAAGCATTAGGCAATGTATCAAAATATTTAGTAATTTTTTATCACGAGTTCTTAGAGATAAATTAAAAGCTGAATTGAAATAATGACATTTATATTAAGTAATGTAGAATTTAAAAGGATACTTATTAAGGTGAACATCAGAGCAAAATACTGGTGTTCAGATGACTGCATAAACAGACATATCCCTAGAAACTGACAGCAAAAATCAAAGAAATATAGAACAAAATATTTTTGTTTGATAAGGGAAAAAAAAAAGCAACATCACACACAACAGAAAAATAAACTCACATCAAAGGTGATCAGCACAATTTGAGTTCATCACCATTTATTCGAGGACATTCAGATATACAAGGTTCTGATAGGGTAGAAATCACAAAAATAAAATCACTTTTCTCTGCATTAAATACCATCAATACATACATACATATTTTATATATATATATATTATATATATATATATATATATATATACACACATGCATGTATGTTCATAAACAGCAGTTGAACACTTGGAACTGACAGCACAATGGTAGTGGAACAGGAGTAGAGCAGTAGCTGAATTGGGGGAGGGAGAGTCACTGCTGACTGCCCAGTTTCTTGCCCACATGCAAGGCCTGATACTGCCACTGCAACTTGACCACAACTAGTGATGGTGTTGTAACATGTACATAGTACACTGTAGTAATGGTAAATAAATAACTTTCAACAAAGAGACATCTGCTACTGCTGGTTGGCAGATACAATACCAATGCTGAGGATTAAAAAAAAAGAAAAGAAAAAAAGGGAAAAAAAGAAAGAAAAAAAAAAGGCTTCACACGATATTTGTCATGGCCTGAAGAAATGCAAATCTCCTTGCACAGAGACCCATTCATCTTGACCATGTAACTATATATATATATATATATATATATATATATATATATATACCCTTTACACATGAACACAATTTGTGGCTGAACTTGAGGCATGAGATAGATTGTCTCAATGAGAAGAGAATAATGGAAATGGTTGAATATGATACAGAATGAAAATTTAACAGAATGCCAAAGTCATAGGGATGGTAGTCAAAGATGAACTAGAAAAATGTGGATTGATTTTTATGATATAATTCTAACAAAGCAGACATTCAACTGTTAGATCAACGCCAACCCATATCTCCTTAGCAATGTCATGGAAATTGGTTTGGATGGATGGAAAATAAATAGATGGTAAAAGAGGAGGCAAATATATATGACGGGTAAGAATGAAAATTGATTAAAACAAATATACTGACAATAAAATTAAGAAAACTATGTATAGATCAATACAAGCTTTTACACTGCTTTAAAAACAAAAAAAGACTGCCAACAATCAAATCTGTAAGATGTCTTTGGTGTCAATGACTAGGTGGCTGACAAAATAGAGAAAAATAAATTAGAAAGATAGGCATTTAAACAATAGTTAATTTTTGTCTATTCCTTATATTATCCCCATCATATTTGAGGAAAAAAAGCAGCAAGAATAGAGAAGTTTGAAGAATAAGAATACAGTATCACTGCCATTTATACTTGACCAAACACCACTTAAATTGTGGAGTAAGCAGGTTATATCCAGAGGTAATAGATAGGACCGCTGCACTTGCAAGAGTACAATAAGGCAATCATCAAACAGGTTTGCTTTTTAAAATTCTTAGAGATTAAGCTAAGTAATAACAAACATATTCAAGAATAAAGTATTATTTGTTAATCAGACAACCAACAGAGAGCAATTGAGACACCAATTGATAGCTGATTGTCTTGTATGGTTTTTAATTGTTAAAAACCATTTGGCACTTCCACACATTATAGATAATAGTTTCACTTATTTGTTTTCTATGTATGCTACTATTTTTCTTATTTCAATAACTAGAACATAAATTAAGAGATCATAAATTTAATTGTTAAATCAATATTATTAGATAGATTATTAAAACTCCCTTTGGTTTTGTGGCAGGGAGGGCATCTGGCAGTAAAATGAGTTCCATTATAAGTCCAATGATATATGCGGCAATATGTAACCCTGATGAAAATTTTGGGAAATAACCACATACAAATAAATATATATCAGTGAGAGATGATAAAAGAAGCTAACCAGGTTGGGTGGGTCATACACACACACAGAGAAAAAGTATATGAGCTGAAGAAATATCACACAACATCCAAAACACAAGTTCAGGTATACTGATTGCTGCTAACAAAGATTTCTGGCAGCATATATTAACTTACCCATGTTGGAATGTTGGGGATTCTGAATTTTTACAACCTGAGCCACTTCAATTCCTGACCCTGCTGCTACAAAAAGTTGAACAGAATAACAAGCAACAAATCTAAAAACAACACAGTCTTCATTATTCTCATTTGATCGCAGAGAATCTAAAAGGCTGTTGGCACTATGTAAATCTCAGAAGGGAGACAAAGGATAGAAAAAATAATATAAAGGAATGCCATATAGATTGAAAGTAAAATTGTTACAACAGAATATTTTGGCAACAATAATATATAGGAATGTTGAAATCAGTAACAAATCCACTGGACACTTCTTGTAGGGCAGGTAAAATATGGTGGGCTTAAAAAGCAACAAACACTTTCAAAGAGTCAAGTCCTGGACTTCAAATTAGGAGAGGCCTCAGAATATTTTTTCAAACTGTCAATTTTTAAAAAAATTTTTTTTTGTTTGTTTTTTTTACATCACAGTTGAGAAATCTAGTATTTTTAATGTTCTGAGAAAAAACTGATTTTTTCTTTGATAATTTCAATTCACATTTTGAAATTTATTCATTCATAGACAGTATGATAAATAAGTAAATGATAAATAGACTCAATACTTTTTCTTTTTTAACAAAATATTATTTTGTGAGCAATCTAACAACATTTGTTGGCTGGTAGGTTAATTTTATAAACAGGGGGAGACAACCAATAAGCTATGTAAATTTAGCTTAATATATATATGTACTACATGTTAAGATTTTTTGGTGTTAGCACTAACAGTAGCATGACATTCTCAAATTTGATTTTTTCACTAAAATAGTTTTTAATTTATGCAGGGTCTAAAAAGCAAATATCTACAGAATTGATCAAATATGTGTAATAACAGAAATACAAGCTTCTTTACATAAACCTTTTTGTTGTCTCATTTTTACACAAAACCACTAACAAACAAATATACCAGAAGACATTTCTTTCTCAAAAGTACAAAAATACTTAGACATATATAATAAATAATCAAATTTGAATTATATTTTTGCATTCAATCAATGAACTTATTTTTCACAAATACCAACAAGCTCTTTTCTGATTAAGACAAAATAGTCATTATAGGGACACACACACAAATCATTTAGTTAACTATTGTTTGGATTATTTCTGATAAATAATGACTGAATATAATTACTGATATTTTTATGATGATGATGATGATGATGAGGAGAGAGAGAGAGAGAGAGAGAGAAATATAAAACAGAAAACAGGATTTGACATCACAAAATTTTCACTTCAAATGACAGTTTAGACTTTATATACACTTGTATAAAACAGATATGTTTGTGTCTTGTATAGAATATATTTGCTATTCTGCCCACAGCATTAGTTTGTATCAAAATAGATGAAGTGAGTCAAATACTAAAAGCTAAAGATTCTGAGAAGGCAGGAGAAACTTTAAATGCATTTATAAATACATCTGAGTGCTGAAATAATTAAAATCAATCATAAGGTAGAAATTTCAACAGTGCTGAAGGCAGCTATAGCTCTGGAGGGAAAACAAGAGTACTTTGTGCAATACGAAATAACAGGTTGTGAAGCAATATAAAAATAGTCCTTAACAGGAGTAATATAAGCAGTAATTACATTCAATGGATGAGTTGTGTAAAAAGAAATGCAGTCATCTGCTTCACACAAGAAGACTGTAAAGAATAGAGACTATTTTGAAAATAAAGAGACAGATTATTGAAAATGATGAATGACAAAGAATCATTCTGTAAACAAAAGCTTTACCAAGAAAATAAGATTAACTCTCAATTAGCTTCAGGTTAATGATGTGGATAAGTATTTGTGACAATAAAAAAACAAATGAGTGAGGGAGCTAAACAAATTTAATGGAAAATATTTCAAGAGAGATGACCAGAATAAGCAAATAGTAAGATAACATTGAATTAGCATTGCAAAACCCAACTTAACCAGAATTAATTCCATCTGATAGGAGTCAACAGCAAATATATATAACACTATTATGTATACCTAATGTAATTTCCTATTTCATTGTGCATTAAGTGGTCATTACTTAAGACAAAATAATAATGTTTAAATTATACTGATCCTGACCCAAGGATATAAACAGTTATATTTTTATTATTTCATATTTGATTAAAAAGTTGTTGAATCTTTAATTATAATTTTATACATTTAATCCATGACCTATTTTCAGGATAATCAATGGTTAGATACTTCTTTAATAATTCACATTATATTTTAAATTTATTATATTTATTCTTAAACATTTGCTAACCAAATTTTATCGGATCTTTTATAAATTCCTATTGAACATCCATTAAACCACATACTTACAATTAAAATAAGATTAAATAAAAGAACATTTTGTACATAAATATGTAAGCTTGAAAATATTTGGGTAAATGAATGTAAAATTGAACTTAGTATTCAACAAGAAATAAGATAAAAGCAAAATAAGAATTTTTTTTTAATAAATAAAAAGTAACATTTGGTCAATATTTTGCTGTGAATCTTTCACCTAAGATTTTGGGTGAGATTGGTTGGAAATGCTTCAATTTGCATTTTTCTTTTTCTTTCTTCAAATGCCAAAGTTTTTAATAGCCATGAAATTAACTATGCAAATCAAAATCAAACAGGAAGAAGGAAATGGAGAAAAACTGTCAAGTGAAATGAATCACAAACATTGAGATGAAACATGGCCATAATAGAGTTGTATTTTTCAGCATAAGTTTAACCTCTTCACTGTGTCAATATACTAATGTTTATTGAGCCCTCATCAAAATTGGCAGTTAAGGAATGTTTTAAGATAGACTCAAAATGATCAAAGGCAAATTTAAATGGTAAAAAAAAAAAAAAAAAAAAAAAAAAAAAAAAAAAAAATCAATATTTAACATTTTATAAATTAATTTGCTGATTATGAAAATTACAGCAGTCAGAAGATTTTTTGATAGGCCCAACTATAGCTGCTTTGACCAAACTAAGTTTGTTTCTACATAATGCCTTATGGTCTAGTTAGTAATAAGTAGATATAAAGTACTTAGACACTAATATAAAAAATAAAATGGACATACTGTAAATCATTAATATGTGATGACAAATGGAGGACATCAATAAAGATTTAGTTTGTGTTGGGAATATCAATAATTATATTGCAGATACAAGGCAATAAATGGAGGCAGTAGAATATTACAAAAAAATTTGAAAATTATTTGATTTAAAAATGCAAGTACGATTCAGAATGTGCATATTCTCAAAAACAAGTATTTTGTATTTTATGAATAATTAACTTGAAACAAGCCAATTTTGAGATATTCAACAAATTCTAATATAGGAAGAGCTCATAATTAGCTTTCATTAGAGAGTTGTAAATGTTTTTGTGCAAGTCGTTAATATTTAGGATAACTTATAAAGCTATTACATTCTTATTTGCCAAAAGACCATAGACAGGTTAAAAGGCCATTGGATGAAATTTTGTAAAAGGTTTTAATTTCTATTCATTTGTATTTTGTCTATCACACTAGTTTCATTAGCAATAAAATGGCTAAGAACTATATTGCATATGAGTTGTCAAAAATGTCTAATTTGTACATCAGGAGAACCTAAGTAGAGAGTGCTCAATAGTTTCAGAGAGAAAATGTAGGGATTTCTGGTTTGGTAGGTTTGTATAATGAAAGGTACATTCAAGAGAACTGAACATTTAAATATGTCAAACTAAAATAAGTTTGTATAAAGAAAATATAATTATCTAAAATAATTAATGTTAATTAGTTGTACTTCATATACTTTAATAAAATACATACTAATGGCATATATAGAAATGCCAGCTATTATAATCTTACAAATGAACTGATTTATATGGACA
This sequence comes from Acanthosepion esculentum, assembly GCA_964036315.1. Classification (NCBI taxonomy): domain Eukaryota; kingdom Metazoa; phylum Mollusca; class Cephalopoda; order Sepiida; family Sepiidae; genus Acanthosepion; species Acanthosepion esculentum. The sequence continues at coordinate 116,042,299 of OZ038483.1, read as the reverse complement.
TCAATAGATGAAATATTTCAGATCTGTTATTTGACATTTTGGTCATAGATTCAATTGCCATTTTCTATTTGGGTCACTGAATAAAACATAAGCTCACTCCCACCCAAAAAAAACCCAGAACAATTCAACTATAAAAACAATGAGTAAAGTATAAAGTAATAGCCATCCATCCATAGCAACAGTAGGCAATTTAAAAATACATTTAACTATGTATCAAATTATTCATTGAATATACTGATAGTGATGACAGTAAATATATCTTGATGAAATTCTAGTTTACTTTGTATCCTGCTTTTTCAATATCTTATTAAAATGTGAAAATTTACATCTCAAAAATTGAAATAGATTCTTTTTTGTTTATTTACAAACTAAAGCATTTTTAAAGAAAAATATTGCAATAAAATACAATAAAATTATTGTAATAAAATCAAAACAATAGAATAAATACAATAATTAAGAAAAATTATTGCAATAAAAATACTAAACATTTTCAAATTAAATAATGGCTTAAAGTATTTATGGAAAGGTTTGCTATATAATATCTGTTGCCTATGTGTTTTTTTAATAATTGCACTGGTAACATTTTAGAAGTAGGAACTATTGACAGTAAAAGAAAAATATTCAAGTTAATGCACACTGCAATGTTAGGGATGACAAGACAAAAAAAAACAAAAAACAAAAAAAAACAAACAAAACTTCCCAAAAAGAAAAAAACTTTTAAAAAAATCAAAAAAAAAAAAAAAATCCCAAAAGTCCCAGTGTATGCTTCTATTATTTTCCAAAAAAAAGAAAGAAATCTCAACTATATTTGGTAACAAGTTATGTTTTAGGAAGAAAAGTGGATATAATGTTTAAAATAAATTCCACTAAATTACTGTGACATTTTATTAATAGAAAATACTAAGGAAAAATAAAAATTTTCTTAGCTAAGGAAATACCAGCAACATTAATAAATGACAGAAAAGAAAACTTCCAATCTATAAATTAAACTTATTTATATTCAAATCCATCTTTATATTTTAGAAACCTTAGTATCTGAATACTTAAAATGTTAAAGTTAATATTGCTGAAATAAAAGAGAGCAAATAAAAAAAAAATTTGAGAAAACCCAAATTTGGCAATCCAAACTGAACCAGAAGCACTAATAAGCACTTAAAACAGAATGGATAGAGCAAGTGTTGATTATGTATCTGACTTTTCTATGACAATGTATCAAGTAGCACAGGGTGCAGCAATGTGGCAGGTTGAAGCAAACTGGGAAAGCAAGGCAATTGAGATACAGCTGCAGAAGACGGAAAATCTCGACTAGCATTAAACTTGTATTTCCATAAATAACCATTTTTTATCACATATGAAGAAAATCAAATTTACAATGACACAATTTGTATATATATATATATATATATATATAACAAATAAATAACAGAATGTCAGCAGAAAATGTACATAAATCATACTCAATAAAAAGATTTTGGGAATGAATGGCACAGAACTGAATTGATGAGGAAAAAAAAAGACACTATGTGTAATTAGAGTGGTTTGTAAAAAATGCAGCACTGAGAGTTACACTGTACAATAAAGTGTTGTGGAACAACAGATAAGGCTAACAATGGCAGGCTGCACTCCATTAATTACTGAAAAAGAAATAAATCAAATGGAGGAAAAAAAAGCCACTGAACAGCAACAATTTTTGATAAAAAGTAAACTTGCTTTTTAAATGAGCAGACAGATAATTTAAAACGTGTTTGTTGTAACTAACTTTTCTTTCTGGTAGGACCTTTTTTGAATATTAAACTGACCTTTGCAGTTGTCAGATTATAACAATGTATATGACTATTTCAGCAGTAGATAAACATGAAAACTAAAATGTTTATAAGCATTCAATGATACGGAACCCAAGCTTACCAAAAGATTAATTGATTAAACAAATCTCAAAGTATATAACATGATAAATGGTTGGTAAGACAGGTTTCATAAAGTTAAACTTTGAAAAATAATTAACTGATATATCTTCAATAAAATGAATTTTACTGTTTAGAATTTAAACATCTTGTAATCATAATTCAGTGTAAGCATTAAAAATATTGTAAAAAAATTAATTTAAAGTAAGCGTCAACAATTTGACCAAAACCAGCATTTTTAAAATTTAATTAGCATAAAAATTTGTCATTCATTATCAAGCTTCACTATAAGGAGAAAACAAAGTAATGATAAAAATGCTTTTTCTCTAAACAGATAGCAATGAAAAAGAAAATAAAATTTTATAAGTCATCTAATTTCAGTTCTATGCCAATTCATATATTCTTTTGTTTATATAATAAACTGTTGGCAGCAAGTTCCAATCAATTTTCAGTCTGAAAACACAGTGAAGGGTTTAAAATTTTGTCATATGATCACACACACACACACACACACACACACACACACACACACACACACACACACACACACACACACACAAATATATAGAGACAAACAAATACACATGCACACTGGTGATAATTTTGCAGCACAAGTTTTTCCTGTAAAATATCACATTTAAAACTGCCCAACTGAATTTTCCCAGAGAACAAGCGGTTGAGAAAAGACATGATTTACATTTGATAATACATTATTCTGTTTTCATTCTTTTCATTGAATGGGGATCTCCAGCTCCAACAGTTGAAACTGGCATGACCACAATTGTCTTTTGTCCTGTTGCAATTTGTGCAGTTGCTGGAGTGGCTCGTAGAGTGACTTGATGGGCATTGGTGATGGGGTTGGTCTGAACGGTGGTTGTACTAGTTGTCACATTGCCAGTGTGTGAGATGGCCGGAGTAAGAACCATAACAGTGGCGGTGGCATTGGTGCTAGTTGAGGCAGATTCAACAGCATGGCCATTTCCAGAACTGTTGATTACAGTATGAGGAATGTATGCTGGTTTCATGCCAACACCAACAGTATTATTATCAGTTGAGTCAAAGGAATTCAAGGCGGCAGTGTTTCCAAGATCAATAAACTACAATAAAATAGAGAAAACATATCACAAAAAATATTACAAACAAATGTTATTTCTCTTGAACTTCCAGATGCACTAAAATAGGCAATTTAGATGTATTTTATAAGACAAGAAAAAAATCCAGAATATGATTCTAATATGCAATAATATACAAGGAAATGCTGAAAAGTTCTTTGCCTGATCAAGAAGCCCTTCTAAAAATGAAAAAAAGATCTGATTTGTGGTGATTTGGTCAAATTTTAGGAAGTGGGTTGGACCAAGAATGCTTTAGCATCACCTATCAAAATACATTCAAACTGGTAATATTTGATGCTGAACTTTTACAGAAGTAGCAGCTTATTCTAACCCCAATTAAATATATATTGTGAGGAAATACAGATAATCTTCAACTGAAGGCAACAAAATATCTTTTTTGTAGGAGAGTAAAATGTGATCAGTCGTTAGTGCATGAGGAACTGAATTCTTAATTATATTTTTAATCTTTTTCAAAGTTACTGAAACTGATTCCAGGAGAAAAATGTAGACACTTAAGTCAAAATAGTTATGTGGTCTAAAACATTTATTTTCAGTTGTCTGTCTTACAAGTTGCATGTGTGGATATCATTAGACATTAAAACCTAGTAATCATGCAAAATCTATAAATCTGTGTGCTGTAAAAATAAGATATTGTCTAATTTTATATCCAAGTCAGACAATTTAATTTTGGTAAATTTTAATGTTCTAGTGATAATGGAAAGCTAATGACAATAGAAAATATCAAATACTTTGCTAAAATTGAACTGGCAAATGAAATCTGTTGTTGGAAAAGCATAACATAAATTTTCAAAACATTGCATTAGAATTTAAGTTTTTGTGAAAAAAAAAAGAAAAAAAATCACCTGGCTGCAAAGTTTGTCACATCATTAGCCTTTATCTATATAGCAAAAACATTGCAAACAATAAATTAGTTTTCTTTTTGGAAGGACAGATAACAATTACATATTATCATCAAACAGAAAATATAATTTATCCATAACATGTTAATACTCAATATTAATCTTTTAAGTTGTATTTTACCAGATAATACTTGTGTATAACAATTTTAACTGAAAATAACTTAGTTATAAAGTAGAAGATGGATGCTCAATACAATGTGAAAAAAGACACACCGATAAAGTAAATAACGATGCAAAAAATAAACAGTTGATTTTTGCTAATCTTGACAGCAAATTTTATAGAGCAATACAGAAGCATTAAAATAAGCATATTTTAATAGGGCAAAAATATATTAAATGTGTTTTAATGTTCACCTAATCAATGCCCACTGAAACATTTTAATGTTAAATGTTTAGCATGAATAAATGTATACAAAATAAAGTAAATAAAATTGTCCATTATTGAAAATATCCTACTATAAATTTACTTCAAACAAAAGCTAGTATATTAAGTAAGTTTGAATATAACTGGAAGCTAGCATTTTGCAGCAAATATTTGATCTTTAACAAATAGTGCTTAGCTGAGATATATAACATTTACTCCAAATCATTTAATAAAAAGAGCATTACACTGCTAATTATGATCCTTCTTTCCAGATGTTTTCACCCTAAGTTTATTATTATCATTATTATACAACGCTTGTCAGACAAGAGAATATAAAAACAGGTTTTATTGCAAAAGAAAATATGTAGAGGGGGAACTTCTAATTTTGAGGATTAAACTAGAAATTTCTTCAATATTTCAATATTATAGCTTTTGGTTTTGACTTGGACAAGCATAATTTACCTCTTAAGATGGCAGCCCCATCCTGTTGAGATGCAGGGGGTAGGAGGATTTTGGCTAAGCCCTCTCCAGAAATTCTCTGGAATTAACAAAAAAACATAAGATAAAAAATTCAATGTATAAATTTCATAGTTGGGCAGCTATGAGATAGATGAAGGCATGCCAATCAGGATATTTTATCTCTCTGAATTCAGGACTGTTTATTCAAGCTGTTGAAAATTCACTGGCCCAAATAATTACATCCTTTTTAAGAAATCACATTATAAAATCAGAAACTATTTTTTATTTATTATTTTAACTATTTTTTTATCTATAATATGAACAAAATCTAGGATATCATTTAAAATGAGCTTTTAAAAAGTAAAAACTTAAAGACTAACCACTTTCATTTATAAGTAAATAGGTGCCTTTAGTTTATCTTCACAAATTTAATGAGCTTATGAATCTTGCTTTGAATTAAAAAATTGTAAATTATATTTAGTTATAGATATACATTAAAAAATTAACTTTTATTAAATGTTTTTTTCTAAACTTTTATAAATCTTTGAAAGAACTCTATAAAAATTATGATGTTTGCGCTATTATTATATTATAATAGTGTAAACATCGTAATTTTAAAATATAATTTAGATTGAACTGTTAAAAAATTATTTAACAAGACAGTATTAGATATTCTATAGTAATTTTACAATTCCCAAAAATAAATATTGTTATTAAAAATATTCTAAAAAAATAAACAAATATGAAGATATAGCTTTTAAAAATTATCAATGTGGGTATAATGGATAGCTTTGTAAAAATTTCCCAGATTTTACCAGTAAAGTTTATTATAATAATGGTAATATTAATTCTTCCACATACAGTTATTTCATGTTTATTGGTAGTTTAAAAAAAAAGAAAGTACAGTAAATTCCATTCTGAAAATGGAAAGCATTTTCAATCTGCTTATTATCAAATTTTGATAAACAATCAAAAATATGTAAAAAGTGACAAACTTTGGAAACCAAGATGTAAAATTTTTTGTGACATAACTGAAGGAAAAAATTTTTTTTTTAATAATAAAGACTCATAATAAAATAATTGTCAATTATTAACTGCAATTCCATATAACATAAGTGTAGATAAATTATTTAAAATATCCAAATATTTGTTTCTAATGAAACAAATATATGAACATCAACATAACTTATTTTCACAAACTATTACATTTTATTACTGTTGGTAAAAAAATTATTTCTCAATTACCATTAAGGAGTTTGAAATATATATTTTAGAAAAATTAAAAAAACGTTTTTTTTTAACATTTTATACAAAAATTTAAGAAAACAATTATGCAATAAATTTTTATTTTTTTAAAATAAAATAATGAAAAAAACCCAATAAAGATACATCTGTATTTTCATAATTAATTTTTTTTTTGTGTTTTATATATAAAGCAAGGAAACTGGCAACCATAGAAAAGTTCAATTAAAATTATAATGATTATTAGCAAGCTAGTTTTATTCCTTGTACAGTGAGTTTGATCTTCTTTTTGGAAATGTGCAAAACTAAGTTGAGTAAGCAGGATTATTATAGAAATAGATAACTTTGATATCAAATTTTACAAATATTGTTTAGTTGACAAAGTGAAAATGGATTTTTTCTTATGATTAACAAAAATGAAGATGATATCAATTATATTATTCAGTGTAAAAAAAAAACAAAAAACTATTCATAAAAAACATAAAATCACACATTATATTGAGCAGAACACTATTCTCATATTTGAAAAAACTGTAATCTTACAATGTTAGAAAAGATTGTAGTATATTTTAAAGAGCAATATTTGTCAGCATTAATCACTTATAATTTTTGCTCTTTCAAGTAAAATATAATCAGCACTTATTTAATCATTACTATCTTTTCAAGGAATATAAAACTATTTTCTTTTCAAGATCATAAGACGGTTTTAATTTTTTATCCCTTTAGTATCATACCAGCATTAGTTCTCTGTTGTAATGTTTTTTTTATCTTGATTTCTTTGAAATTGCCCTCCCAAAAAAAAGGTCTGGTTGCTCAGCTATAGAATTGGAGAGCCAAGATGATCTTAGCAGTAAGAGTCTTTTGGCCAATGAGTGTGCACACACCAACTGCCCAATGGGGTTGTCGTTGACATACACAGCTCTAGTGCACTGGTCAGCATGCTGACAAAGGTGGCGATTACCAGATTTTAGCAGATTCCTAATTCAAATGTGTACTTTAGATTTGGTAGCAGCAGCCAGCTGCAGTAACCAGCCTGTCAGTTGCATTGTTCGTTGCTCTCTAAGTATTGTTTTCTAAAATTAATCAGAAATTTATCCCAAATTTGATGCATGATTTTACATCTATTTTTCTCAAATTTCTTTTTTACATATCTTAGAAATACATACCATTTAAAATGAGACAAGTTCCTCAAATTAAATGTTTTGAACTAAGTTTTGATAAAGCCTTTTGTTCATTTAATAATTGGACAGATAGTAAAAAAAGAAAAGAAAAGAAAAAAAAAAAAGAAAATTAAAATTTGTACGCATAGTTTATTCTATCTTTAATTATAATACATTTTCTTATAAATTTTTTGAAAAATTGATTTACAATATATAGAAAGATATCTGTTGTCACTAAGAAACTAAGTTTGAAAATATTTCAGTTTCTCTTGAAATAACCTTAGCAAGTATTCAGTAAAAATATTAAGACAAATGATTCTTGGACACAAAATAAGCATTAGAAAAAACTGTTAAACTATAAAATAATACACAAGTCTCCTGGAGGAAATAACTAAATTAATTTTCAACTTCTGAAAATAGTATTCATTTAATTAGATTTTGGATTCATAAAGTTCAGTATCTTAAAAATTTCGCAATTTACTTATTCAGTATGTTGGAAATTAAAAAACGTGTTTTCACAAAATTATCAAAAAGAAGCAAATAAAAAATACTCAGATTAATCATTACCATGTAAATAATAGCATTTAACATATTTCAACAAATGCTGTGTACAAGTGTGCAATAACTGTTAACAGTTTAATGCTTATTTACTGCTAAGGTGTCCACCAGCTGACATGCTAATTAGTAAAATATCTGAGATTGATTTTGTACTAATAAAGATATTTATAAGGTATGTGAGCCAAAATGATGCTGAACAAAAGGCTGATAATCTGTAGTTATCTACATAAGCTTGTCCCTTTTTGATTATAATTGTTACAAATCCTTAAAAATTAGCAATAGTAGAAATAAGACTAAAAAAAATCTTTAAGAAAAGGGAGTAACCTTCAAGGAATTTTGAACTGAACACTTTGTTTAATCTACAGGAGGAGATTGTTCTCATTTCACTGTTCATGTCTAGGACACATTATCTTTTTAATACTACTAAGTTATTCCTATTGTTTCCACTGGGTTTGGAACTGGGAGTATAATGTTATTTGCCTACTGCCTTGTTGCTATGATAGACTTTCTTTGCCTACTGCTTCTCTTTCTTCCTGCAGAGAACAATATACCCCCCATTGATTAAATAAAGGGTTTGGTTTGAAATTACCCTGAATAACAGAAACCTAAGAAGGCTGGAGGGCACAATGGCTGAAATGTGATAACAACCACAACAATGAGAACATTAACCCAACTGTAAATAATGATAACTCTTCATTCAAGAAATTCAGATCAAAATTATTTATCTTTCAAACATGTCTAAGTTCACTAGTAAATGTATTTTTTAATTTTTTGTACTTAATTCTGAAATTTAAAAATTATTTAAATTTTAGTATACCAGAATTTATTAGTAAAAACAAAACCATGATCATGTACAAAATTATATTTAAATATATCTAAAAAAAAAACTTAAATTCTCTTAACAGCTACTTTTATAATTATTGAAAATTAATGCTATATTTGATAGTTACATCACCTGTTTCTCTGAACAAAACTTTCTAAAAAGAAAAAGTTAGTTTCATAATAAAATTATGTTGAGAGAGACAAAGTAAATTTTTTAAATTTATGTACATATTTAAGTTTTAGCAATATACTAATTTTTAGTTTAATTAATGGTTAAAATAACCTAAGTTTATTGATGTACACATTTCAGTAAGAATAAAACATTATAAATATGCTTGAAAGAACTGATATAAGATCCAGTTGACACTCCTCTCCGGTCTTAGAACAACAGAAGTTTATCTCTTTTTTTTTTCTGTTTAGGATTGGGTTTCCAGTTCCTTCTAAAGTCTTCTCATTCCCTTTCACCCCCAGTAGCCCCTTAGGTTTTAGTGGCATTGTTTGGGATGAATTGAAAAAAAAAAATAATAAATAAAACACGTTAATTTTTTACAAAAGTACCAAGTTCTGGCAACATTTCACATTTCATAAAAATATTGGAAACTTGAATTACTTTCCTTCTAAAAATTAACTGCATGTGTGGCTGGCTGCTAGTTCCCAAGTATGCCTGTTTGCTAGAGTGGCTTGCCAATCCCTGTTGCAGACGCCTGCTCTGGCACATTTGTGCTTGTTCTACAGTCAACCTGTAGTTTATATTGCAACTATGCTGAGTAAACCATAGTTACATTTTCTGGGAGAGGGTATATAATCTGGTGTGATCACCAGTTTGAACAAGACAAGTACACAAACTCTCGGGCACAATGACTTGTGACTTTGTGTTAGCACAACTACCAGTGACTTCTGAACAGTTTCGTCTATCCAATTTCACTCACAAGGGGGTCAAACCCATAATGTAGTTTTCTGGCACTTCCTAATAGTGCTACACACTGGGATCGTCCCTCCTAGCTGATATTAGTCACTTCCTTACCACTCAGCCACACTATTCCAGCCATAAATATATGAAAGGATCAGCTACAGAAGAAACAGGATGTGAAGGGTATGTCCACATTATTGATGAACATTCTTGAGAATAAACTTAAATCTGAATTAGTCAATTAAAGGTTATCTAATTCGAGAATAACTAAGTTTTTGAAACTGCTATAAAATGCTCAAATGCAATTTTTCAACTTCCCAAACTGTTACTTAGCATGACAGGAAAAGCAGAAAAAGGAAACCAGTTTTTGTTATATAAAAGAAATAAATAAAAATTTTGATTAATTTTCCTTTACTTGTACAGAATAATCTTCTCAAGAAGACATGTACGGGGAAAACTTCATTCAACTTGTAAAATTTAATAAGAAAATTTGTTACCTGTCTTACTTCTCCCATAACAGCAATTGGTGTCTCGTCGGTAGCAGCTGCCACCTTGTGCTCCACCAGATAAAACATGTATTCATCATACAACAGTCGTATAAGGTGGAAAGAACCAAAGCTGGCAGCGCTACGTAAGGTTAAATCCCGGATAACCATAGAACTGAAAAGAAATACTTATAGTGCTTTTTAGAATATTCAATTAGATGAATTCAAGAAATTTTTCTCATTATTATCAACTATAATAAATTCCATATATATCTGTCATCAACTAATTATGTATTTAGCAATACAAAATTCTAATTCTATGACAACAGCAGAATAGTTCACAAAATAATTATATGTGTGTGTGTGTGTGTGTGTATATATATATATATATATATATATATATATATATATATATATATATATATATCTATATCTCGCACACTGAGTGCTGTTATTAATAGTGTTTGATGCAAAAAAAAAACCCAAAAAAACAAAGCTATAAACTATACATTAATAATAAATATACATTTTTCCAATATATTTATTATTAATATATTAAACAATATTTCAAAAGGTGGTTGCTCTGGATAAAAGGGAATGCAGTGTTAATTCTTGTTAAGAGGTACTTTTTCTTTCATACCTTAATAACAATGTCTTGCCTGGTTTGAAAAAAAAAAAAAAAAAAAAAAAAAAAAAAAATCAAACACATGCATCTACTAAAATAATGTTTATCGTAACACACACAATTAGGGATAGAGTGTATGCAAATATAAAAGTGGACATTGAGGTCAACACCCAGTGGTGAGTCAGTTCCAAAATCAAATTTTTACTGCATTACTTAAAAATCAAAACACACAATAAACAAATTAACAAAGTAAAAACACACACATAAACACTAGTAAACATAATAACAATCAACAATAAAATAATCAATAATAAATAATGAGTAAAAAAAGTTAAACACTATAAAATATCCACAAAACTGCATTTGGATACACAAGTATTTCCACTCAATAGCCTTTAGAATAATTTAAAACATAGCTATTACTGGCCACCCAACAACTGTTAGAATAGAATAGATCTACCCATAATGCACCACTGACCAGCATATATAAATAGTTGAGCCAAAACAACACACATGGCCTGATGATTGTGTTCAAGAATGAAACAGAGTATCATATTTGCCAACTTGTGTCCAAGTATGGCCATTACTACAACTTTTTGGAGAATATCTACTGATGTGCTGAATGAATGTGGCTCTTTAGCCCAGCAAAAGACCTACAAACAGGGCACTTAAGAGGTGCAACAGCAGGTATTACATTATCATGCAATTTAAAATGTCACAAGAAACTGCTTCTGGGCCTGCATATTTTACTGCAAATATCACATTTCAGTTGCTGGACGTCTACAACTTTATAGTCAATTGCCACCCTCCGTCAGTGTGCTCTTAAGTGACTCCTTAGACTAGCTATCAACAAACACTACCACAATCTGTACACATCAGATCGAGCTGTCTCCACGTGTCTTCAGGACGTTCAACAGGGACGCCTTTACGAACAACACTTTTAAACCTTGCATGCCTCCTCTCCTCCTCCTCAAAGTGACACCTTCCACTCTGAGCAGCCTCATTCCAATTATTGTGATCAGATGCACATTCTTCTCAGTGCTCACAAGGAATGCTGCATTTCTTCAGTGCATCCTTGATGCAGTCCTTAAAGCTCATCTTAGGTTTGATGGCATTTCTCTTCCCTGTTCACAGCTCACCATAAAACAATTGCTTTGGAATATGGCTGTCATCCATTCTGATGAGGTGGCCCACCCACTGAAGTTGATGTTTTAGTATCAAGGACTCAGTACTATCACAGCCACTCCTCTCTAGCACGTCTACATCACTAACAAACATTTACAAAGTAATGCCAAGGATATAATATAAGCAGTACTGGTGGAATCTCTTAAGCCTTTTCATTTGTCTGCAGTAAACCACCCATGTCTCGCAAGCATAAAAAATGCTGTAAGCACACATGCATGATTGACCTTTAGCTTTGTACTCACTGAAATTCCATGCTGAGACTACAGACGTTTATTCAGTTTTCTGAATCTGTCGCTAGCTTTTTGTATGCAGTTTGAAATTTTCACATCAAGATCACAGAACATGCTCAACGTGCTCCCAAGTTACACAAATGTGCAAACAGCCTTCAACCTCTCACCAGAGACAAAGATGATTGGTTCACAATATGGCTCTCTTGGAGCTGGTTGGTGCATGACTACTGACTTTTTCAAACTAATAGTCAATCCCAGTGCAGTGCATGCATTAGAAAAAGCATCTATGAGATGCTGCATATCTCCTTCCGAGTGATCCACAAGATCAGTCATCAGCATATAGCAAATCCCTGATCAACGACAAGTGAACCTTCAACTTTGCATCAAACCTCCTGATGTTAAACATTCTTTCTGTTGAGCAATAACAAATGTAAATACCAATGTTGCAGTTCTTAAAGGCCTGTTCAAAAACAATAGAGAATTACAGGGCAAATAGGGTTGGAGCCAGAATGTTGCCCTGCTTAACTACATTTTCAATTGTCACCGGCTCAGAGAGCTTTCCACCAACATTAACCCATGCCTTCATATCATCATGAAACAAACTTCCTCAGCTTCCCTAAAATATTCCACAAACCTTTTCTGTTTACGGTGTCAAATGCCTTTATCAAGTCAACAAATACCTGATATATGTGTGTGTGTGTAGGCATTTTGAATGCATTCTATTATTATATGGATCTTATGCTTATTTGGTTGGATTAAGTGGTATATATACCCAAAACAATATCAAACGTTGGAAGTATTTTGAATTTCACAATATACAGAGTGTACCAGATAATTGAGAACAAATTATCATATTAAGAAAAACAAAGATATTCAATTGAAAAACTGATATCTAACTTTGAATTTGTATAGTTGTTCAACTTAAACAGAAAAAAGTTATTCAATAAAACTAGATTGCCTCAAGAAATGACTGCTTACCCAGATCAGGTGGTTCTTGTTCATGTTGGCCACCAGGTCTATGATAGTAAGCTTCAAGGAGTTATTGGTATTGTGGGACCAGTTTGACTCCTTTCTTGATAACATCCCAGATATAGTAGTCTAAGGAATTCAAATCAGAACTAAAAGGCGGCTAATCATGAGGTGATATAATTGTGAAAATTCTTGGCCAGCCACTCTTGGGTCACATGGGTCACGTGGGTTATGTGGGAGGGTGCAGAGTACTGATGGAACATGTATGATCACTCTTTCAATCCAAAGTTTGACCACTGTATATAACAACTTGATGTAAGCAATGGCATTGAGCCTGAGGTTCTGCATGAAGAAGTCAGATAACATGACTTGACCTTCATTGCTCACAACCTCCAGAACAGTCATATAAACTTTAGTTTGAATCATTATGAGTAACTCCATGGTGTATGTTCAGAGTCACCTGCCATTTCTCATGCTACTTTCAAAAAGCTTGCTGTATCTGAGTTGTTGTGGTTAGTGGCTAGTGCCATGAGCACAGTGTGCCTTTTCATTTCCTATGTTAGATTGATGGTTGTCAATGCTCTCAATACGTGTGAAATTATGTTAAGTCATCCCCCGTTTATGTCCTGCTAAAAGTGTGTTCACAAATAGCTGTCCATTAACAGAGCTGAACATTAATATAATTTGAATCAATTATATCTTGATTACTTTGGTGAAGACCATCTGCAGATTTAGTCTCCATTAAGAAAGGATAACAATAATAAAAGGGAAACTACTACTAAAATCATTACATCTCAAGGAAGCAAATTAACAGGAATTTTCTTAAACTGAACATTCGAATTAGTAATTTTATAAAGAAACTTACCTATAAAATGACCATTTTAGTAGAAACTGCCTTGCAGCTTTTGGAAAATTACTACTTCCTTCATGTGGTTTAAGAATTTGATTAACAACTCCTTCAAGCCATACTGCCCACTGTTCTAAGGAATTTTGGGACTGAAGAGTTTTTTTGAAATCTTGCTCAAGTTGGTGAACCATAGAATCTTCACATTGGCACACCCAGGAGGCTTGCTCCTTAAAAAAAAAAAGAAAAAAAAGAAGAAAATTAAAATTATCACATATTTCCACTCATAGCCTACTTCATTGAAAAATGGACACAAAGGAATGTAGAGGAGAAGCAGATTTTTAAAGGACATCAAAACAATTTTTTTTTTATCTACACTAAAATAAAAAAATAATTGTGTTTATGTCTAAATTTTGCTAGCAAAATAGCTAATGACTCAGAATTAAGCTTTTAATCACATTTAACTTATACTCTAAAATTTTCATTTCATTGTTAAACGATTATACATCTCTATTTCAAAACAATAACAATTCTATTAAATTTATTAAATCTTTCAACCTAGTACCAAAGTACTCAAAGTAAGGTTTGTAAATCAAAAAATGCAATTTTCATTGTCATAAGAATAAACACAAAAAATTGATAAAACATTTACCTGAACATTGGCAAAATCAACTCTATTTAAATCTGTCAGCATTTGGTTTATTTGAGAAGTGTTTTGTAAAACAGCTCTTGCTGCCTGAGCAAGATGATTCAAGGACGTATATCGACGGAGTGTCTGGGCAAAGGCACCCACTGCACTAACCTAACAAAGTAACAGAAAAATTAAGTATTTTTAGGGATATACAGATATGAGTATATCAACTGTTTTGTATTTGACAAGTAGAGTGAGAGATATACTTTTAACATAGAGATAAGGATCACAATATATCATAAATATTGTTATGTAATGGAATAACCTGTCACCCCCATGAGTGACTACACTATGGGTAGAAACTACCTATAAGTATCTGTAAGTCAATGGGCTACAGAGTCTAGCTCGGATCTGTTAAGTACAACTCAGACTTACACGAAAACTACCGACCTTCCAATAGTAGTCCTCATTACTGGATTAACTTGTGATGACCCTGTGCATAACTGTACCTTTATTCTTATTGTACTGGTTTTACAATAAATCTTTACTTATTTTATCCACTGTGTTTTTCAAGTATATATTCCTATTAGCACGGAATATAACATTTATCTTAAGTGAAAGTGCATTAGCAGAATTAACAACTTTCCATGAGCATCATTAAATTAAAAAGTAAATGCTGTATTAATATAGGATTATTATTATTATTTTTTTTTAAATTAAAAATGATGTTAAAAATGTAGGATTTATTTATTAACCAAATGATGGTTGCCGTTTGAGATTTTTTTTTTTTTTTTTTAAATCATTTTTTTAGTTAAGTGTTCCCACAAAAAAAATCTTATTGGATAGGGTTTTGTTCTTGAGTAAAATTTTTTAAAACAATACTTTTGCAATATATTGCTTTACATATTTAATAAAAAAACAACAACAAAAAAACGTTTTTATCATAACTGAAATCTTTTAAAAAGTTTATTTACCTGAAGCCCACCTCAATGATAAAAATATTGGAAGTCAAAACTGATTTGTAATTAAAAAAATTGTTCTTGCTAATAATTAAATTAAAAACAAATTTTTCTGCAATTATCCTAATGCTAAAACCACATAGCATGTCATTTAAATTTTACAAGTTTTCTTCACAAGAAAAACCTTTATGGCACTAAAAATCACATCAATCATATATTTTTCATCATTTACTCTTATAAAATAACTAAGGTTCTATTTCTGTTGGATACCATAACAATTTGG
This sequence comes from Acanthosepion esculentum, assembly GCA_964036315.1. Classification (NCBI taxonomy): domain Eukaryota; kingdom Metazoa; phylum Mollusca; class Cephalopoda; order Sepiida; family Sepiidae; genus Acanthosepion; species Acanthosepion esculentum. The sequence goes on along the minus strand of OZ038483.1, from coordinate 116,026,640 downwards.
ATATTAATATAAAAGGAATACACTTGAGAGTTGAAACAACTATATTGTACAGATTTGTTTAGATGGTTGCAATAGCTAAAGATTCAATCTGTAAGATTTTAACACATTTAATTTTAAGAAAGATTTTATGATAAACAATTTGTTTTCTCTTGGTGCTGAAGCTGATTGATGTTTCTGATTTTCCAAAATGAATTTTAAGCTCATTTGTTATATAATTTAAAATTAAATATAATTAAAAATAGATTTTCATTCCAAATTACAAGATTGTCTTATTTAAAAATAGTCAACAATTGGAGTTAATTACAAAATCCTATACAGCTAGTTAAAATGTTTTATTATATCATTTTTAGGAATTACAAATTGAAGACATTTGAAAAAAATACAAATATTCCAGAAATTTCAATCTTATCTAGAAAAATAAGGGAAGCAAACAGAAGATAAATATAGAGCATTAAAAAGGGTTGTTAAACTTATAAATATACATAAAATATTCAGAATTCAAGGTATTTTCACTTATAACTTCCATATAAATATAAAAACAGTAAATAAACATCAATAATCCTCAATTTTTAGTGTACACTTTTATTTATTTAAAAAGGTATGGTTTGTGAAAAAGTATTATCATATTATACAATGATCACTACATGCAGAAAAAAAGAAAATGTCATCAATTGTATATATTTTTATAATAACATACTTAAAAAAAATCTAGATGCTCATTTAGAAGATAACAGAAATCAACACTTACTTTTGTCTTAACCATTTCATCTGGAACTCCATGCATGGCACCCTTTAGCCAATTTTCCAAACTTTTAGCAAAATTTCGAATAGCTTGAGTTAATGAGCCTGATGAAAATAAAAAAGTTATGAAATGAATATTAAACAAAACAATAGCATTGATATCCATTCCTATAGGTTAGGAAACCACATCCTTTTAATATATATATATATATAATAGATAGATTTTTTTTTTTTTTTCTCAAATACTTATAGAACAACTTTTTAAAACAAGCATGTAAGCATTTTATTAAAGAAAAGAAGATAAAATAAATTTTGAACTTATTTTAATTAACAAATTAGTTCATATTTAAAAATCATGATATAATAATAATAAACAAAAGAATAAATGAAACTCAGTATATGTATAAGAATAGTAAGAAACTGTTTTTCAGAAATTAAATAAAGGTATTCTGTAATTTGCATTCAATTAAAGTTACTAGCAATAAAATTCATTTTTTCTTTGACACAAAAGATTCCAATTGTATTTACATTTTTTTTATATATTGCCATGAAACGAAAACAAGTCTTTTAAATATACAGAAATACAATGATAAAATTTATATATCTTAAACGTAATGGAATTGGAAATATTTTTTTAATAAATATTTTTAGTAAACAAAATGTTCAAAACTTAACTCAAAAGTTTTGTGGATGGCACCTGATCATCATGGAATTACATAGTTTTATTTATTTCTGATTAATGCTCTATTTCTTAATAATGAGCATTTTACTTACAAGATCTGATTGCCTTAAAAGTGTTATCTTTTAGAAATAGTTGGCCAATTATTTTGTGAAACACCTTTTTTTTATTATTATTAACTCTTAGCATCCCATAAAGCATTTCTCTTATAATGCACTATACATTATAAGAATTTGAAAAAAAATTAATAAAAATGTTGGCCTTTTACATCTGTCAACAATTTAAAGAAAGTTCTATGATGAAGCTACCTAACAATGAATCAATAACATTAATATCATTATTACCTGTATTATAGACATTTTTACCCGAGAAAAACTGTGAAATAACAATATACTCATAACATCTTTATAAATGACAAATTAAACTCAGTTTAAAAATTAATTGTCAGGTCTACATCAGATCAAATCTGTGGATAATATATCAAAATCTAGTGCTTTGCTATTCAGAAAAATGAGTAAATAAAAGATAAATAATAAAGGTAAAAATATGATGTGTTGTGTTACTTACTATAAAGTATTTGTAAACCAGTCAATATATCCAATAAAATCAGTCTATAAATCAGCTAAGCCATCCGGCATGAGCACCAGTGTAGAAATAGCAGATATCATATATATACAGCATACACATATACAGGTAAATCTTAGCGCAGAGTACTTTTTTCTCAGTTAAATTCCATTTATATGTAGTTGTGGAATTTTGCAAAACATCTCATCTTTATATAAAGCAGTAACACAAATATGGTACTCCCATGATGTCTGAATGCATTTATCTCACAAACTTGTCACACAACACAGTTATGATGTCCCCTCTTTGTCGTAATCTTCATTGGGTCATGAACCAGTGGTCTGACTCTTAGTGGTGATTTTCTAGCAGTACTGCTCTTTTTCTATTAGACTAATGCCCAATTAGACCTATTTTGTTATTTCTAGTTGTGATAATGGCCTTGGGTGTGAGTCCCTCTGCAGCTTCTCAATACAGGATATAAAACTATCATTGGAATATTACAGATAAACCAAAATATTTACTTTTACCACTTTGGAGTTTGGTTTGCAATACCATAGTACAACCAAGTTGGTTGGACTTATCTACTGCTATAGTTGACAGAATGTTTCTTTATTTCATTTGGTTTGAGATTTCTGTATTTTTTGTGGTGCTGAAATTGCAAATCTCCAACAGAATTCACCCTAGAAAACACTAATCTTTTTCTTCTTGCACCAGGCCAAAGATAAAATCCCACCTCTATGAAATTTGACATTCTTCCTTAAATTTTACTGTTTAAAGTTCTTTTGGCAAACCATTTTTTCCTGTTGACTTGAACTGTGCCACATGTGTACATTCTATTTGTTTTCAAATCCACCAATTGCAAAGATGTGTAATAATTGTCAGAACAGAATTGATATAACTTATTGTAATAAGGCTTACTAATTCTAACACAACTCTGGTACTGACAGATAACTGGGCAGCGGCACCATTTAGTTTGCCAGTAGAAATCTTTAAGTCCAATAGATAAAAGGACTACATTGTAAATTGCCAAAGCCTACATGGTTTAGCTGGAAAGTATTGAAGAAATGAATAGCTTCCCTTCAATTTTATCATTGAATCATCTACTGATAGGTTTTTGTGAATACAGTACATGCTGGAAAAGTTTTCTTCTTTAGCATTATTCAAAACAGGTCTGACTTTATGTAACTGATATGGTGGTAGTGGGGGTCAGACTTTTTAAAGTGAAAATATGTTGTTAATTCATCATGCTTTTCCTTGGCATGACTCTGGAAATAAAGTTGTGCTGAACATCTTCTCTGGTACTCCAATAACATTTACAATTTGGTAACTGCACAGTCCCTATGATAAAACTCCCAGGTAAGCTTTTATTTCTTCTGGCATGGTAGGTTGGAAAAGTAGGTCACGTTCCTGTCTGGTATAAGTGCTCATCTCCATGGTAATATTAGCAAATGTTTCATCAGGAAAGAGTTGTAAAAATTAAACAGAAAAAGCTTCTGCTTGTAGAGGAAATGCTGGCCCAACAAACCTTGTAAATTCTTCCTAAACCTCATCTATCCAATGAAAGTGGTTCCTGACAGGTAAATCATCTGTATTAGCATTACTATCACTATCATTGAGATTGCTGATGTGCATGGATGACACAGAAATATCTAGTAGCATCATCCCCAATTTCATTATTTCTTAAGTCAAAACATTTCTAAATAAACTAGCTAAATTAAGGATTGCTTTTGTTTCCAGAGTCCTCCATTTTGTCATACCATTATGGATGAAAAAAGTTCAAAAAGCAGTTTTAAAAAAAGAGTCACATGGATGCAGCCATCAATAGAAATGTTTTAATTAAATCTTCCTTGCTAAAGAGTGCAAGAAAATCTAAAAGAGCTGATTTAACATGGCATATAGTTACTGTACGTTTATGTGGAGTTGGGTGATATGGGATGGAAGCACAACCGCAGTATTATGCAGTATGAGATGCTAAGAATTAAATATACTTTTATAATTTTTTTTGGAAAATATAAAAATTTATTTTTTATTGGTTAATCTTAAAAATTAAGCCATAATTTGTTTTAAACGAACTCAATGGTAAAATTCAAAAGAACTTTTAATGCACCTGCTCAGTGTAATAAGGAACAATAGCAGAGCAACTTTAAGGTGACACAGGATATAATCCACTTATATAAAAAGCAATATGTATGTACAACACGTTTCTACATCACCAGGAGAAAAGTCCATTATTTAATGGGTAAATTGCTGATCTCCATGTGGTGGACTCTTCTGGTAACAGCAGAAATATAATTTTATATTATGTCAAACTGGATAAATAAAACTCCATAATTATTCAATGATAAACAGAATGTTATTTGACAATTTTTTTAAAAAAGAAAACATTTTTATTTGAGAAATGTGTGTGTGTGTGTGTGTGTGTGTGTGTCTATATATTTTGTATATGTGCAACATTTTTTGAATATTTTTAAAAGAAAAAGCTATAATTTATGTCTTAAATAATTTTTAGTTCAGATAAATGAAAAATAATTCTGAAATTGTATTGTACTTATATCAAAAACTTAAATATTGCCATGATGGCACAGGTAAACTAGGAAGGTAGTAAGCATATTATAAATATATAAGTAAAATTAGAAATGTATCAAATGATTTTGTAATTCTCAACTATTGTTAGCTTGTGAAAATTAAGAATGAATAAACAGAACAAAGTTATCTTTCCAATGAATCTTTTAAAAGCATTTTTCCCAAAATAACACAAAAATTTATAAATGGCTAATGATTTCATGCTAAGGGCATTTTGACTCATTTATAAAATTTTAGCATGATACTAATAAGAGTATCATATAAAGTTACAGAAGGGGGGGGGACTATTTACCTATAAAATAACAAGAAACATGTCCATTTGCCATGATTTTTTTAATGTAAATATTTTGATTACTTTTCTGAATGCATCATTTATATTAGAACAAAAAAAAAACTAATAATGATTAAAGACATTATTATCGTGATAAAATACAATCAAAGTAGAAATGACAAAGTATCTATGATTATAAATTCTGTTTGTTCAGAAAAAAAGATCATTCCATTTGTATTTTTAAAAAAGATAAATCCCAATAAATTCTAAGAAATTTAAAACTGTATACTTCTCATAATCACAGAAGATACATTAAAAACATAGTAATAAGGAATATACTCTGTAAGATTTATGTCACAAGTATTGCATGATTAAACATCAATTTGATTCATGCAAGAATCATGAACAGAAGCAACAACAGTGAATACTCACTAGGTATTGGTCGTAGAACATCAGGTATTAGCACTTCAACAAGAGCCTGGTAAAATGCATAATCTGATCTTTGAACATATTTTTGCAAAGGCTCATATTTACACATCGCATAGAGTTTGTCTTTTGGAAGCCGTTTCTCATAATTGTTGTCAGTACTGAAAAAGTAATCAAGTTTTTACTTGTCACTAAATATGGTTTTTTTCTTAAAAAACATTAAAGTCTTAAATTATTATTGCAAGGATGCTGTGACAAAAATGTTACTGACATGTCAATTATCATTTGAAACCAACATCTCATCTTAGGAGCCACTTTTGCATTGTTTGAACAAAATTATCTTGATTGCTTCTTTTCTTACACTGCATTTTGTTACAGCATCATGACAATTGGACCTCTAATGTTTACTTCACATAACCTCTCACTGCTAACCTCACACCTATTATTATCATTGTACTACAACGGAAGAAAATATTCCTTTTGACATAACCTTTCATTGTTCTATTTTTACTAAGATTCTCTCTGACATTAACATTTAAAGTAATACTGAGATTCTAATCATTAACATGTAATTATTAAGTTAATGAAGTTTTAATAAATTCAAACAAAATCTATGTGTCTAATTTTTATATTTTTCCAATTTTTTAATACGTTGTTGTTGCACAATTGGGTAAAAATTGTGGATAAACTGTGTAAATTCATGTTTTTGTTAAAGTACTTTTAATCATCTTGGCCATTATCAAGAACTAAATGTGGCCAGTATCAGAGACAAAAGTTTTGTTAGCTACATCTTAGCATTTCTTGGAACATTGCATTTCAAATAAAAATATATTAACAACATTTAGCTATGGATAATGACTGAGATGCTCAAAAGTACTCTAGCAAAAACATGAACTTTTGATAATTTATCCACAATTTTGATCTGGATATTTAACACCTTATTTGAAAATTGGAAAAGTACAACAGAAAATCAAACAGATAGATCTTGTCATTTGAATTTAATAAAAAGTTTGTTTAAATGAAATTTTGTCACCTAAACACATTATATACATACACACACACTATATATGTTCAATTTAATAAATAATGCATCTTAATAAATATTGTAATATATTTATTCAAAGAATAAATCAATAAAGTTAATGTAATTAATAGCAAATTCACTTCACTAACAGATTAAAAAGGCATTAACTTACTGACCACTCGCTGAATGATGTGATCCTTGTTTTCATTAATTGTACAGTGGATTAGATGTTTGGTCCATATTGTTCGCAAGTACTTTTGGTGAAAACATTCACTATCTTCAAGCATAGATGTTATTTTTTCCTCAATTTCAGGTAAAAATTCCAAGTTGAAAATGAACATGATACTTGCCAAAAGATGTTTTATTAAAAAAGTGTGCTGTTGTAACAAACGTTTTTAATAAAATATCTTTCAACAAGTATCACATTCATTTCCGTCATGGAATTTTAACCCAAAATTACCTGAAATTGAAGAAAAAAACATCTATGCTTGAAGGTGGTGAATGTTTTCACCAAAAGTACTTGCGAACAATATGGACCAAACATCTAATCCACTGCACAATTAATGAAAACAAGGATCACATCATTCAGCGAGTGGTCAGCAAGTTAATGCCTTTTTAATCTGTTAGTGAAGTGAATTCGCTATTAATTACATTAACCTTACTGATTTATTCTTTGAATGACTATTTTATATATATATATATATATATATATATATATATATATATATAAAATGAATAAGTCTATCAATTTTGACTTGATTATAGAGGTGAAAGCTTATGTAGAGTCAGCTACACTTTCTGTGAAAATTGGTAACAGAGAAATGGTGCAAAGTGTGTCATGAAATCTTGAACAGACCTCCACCTCATGTTTTATCATCATGTATTATTATCATGTTTTTATTTAACCTCCCAGGAATAATATCAAAGCTTAGCTAGGATACTTGTATTTAAACATGACCCTCTCCACAAAGATGTTTTGAATTCAGGATTTTTCCTGCTCCTAGACTGGTTGCCATCCAAAACAAAAGAACCTGGTTTACCCTGCTATTTAACTCATAATTGAAAGAAGATGGATTCATAGCTTTTCCAAAGGTATTAGTGTAGTGCTAATTGAACAAAATAGAATTGATCAGAATTTGAACTCGGCTTGCCAAATCCACCTTCTGCACCAATAACACACACACACTCACACAGAGTATTTGTAAATTGATATTAGTTTGAGCTTACATATTACCTAATCTATGTGTAACATAGTAAGAGAGACTAAGATTTTTAGACTTAGTATGGCAACCAATCTAGGAGAACCATAAGTTCAAAACAGAAAAAGGTAGCAGAAAACCACTCCACTAACTTTACCAAAAACAGTCATGGCAATTCACATATTAAGGAAAAGGCAACTGTGGAGAGTCATGTTTATTTATATATATGGCATAAGAAAATTGTTATCTTCAGTTTAAACATGAAATGTTAAAATTTGAAATTGATTTTCACTCAAAATGAGCAAATACTAATTTTATGTTTTTGATAACTACTCTTTATAAGATTATACAATATCTGAAATACTAATAAAACAAATATTGTTTTGTGAAAAAAAAAAAAAAAAAAAAAAATACTTTTAAAAAATATTAATTTTCTTACAAAAGTATTAGTTCAATTTTAAACTTTCTAGATAGACTTGTAAAAGAGAATCCCACATTTTGGAACAAATATTACTTACTTCTGCTGCTGTTCTGGTGTTTGATTCCTCCAGAAACCCTGCCATAATGCTTCAATCAAAGAAAACTGTAAATTTACGACTGCATCTACAATGGCCTGAAATATACGAACATTTGCAATTAGAATTGTTTGTTTTGGTAAATTATGTGTAGGCACACTGACAAATGTAATCAAAATTGCTATTAAGTTTATCAACAAGAAACTAAAATTGGTTCAAATGGCTTTAGTAGCAAATCACTATGGAAAAGCAGATGGTATCTTAACAACAGCTGAATTCCTGTGTAACTAATAGTATGAAGATATAGAAACGGAAATTTTTTAAAATATATTACTCACCTGAATTTTGACTATAAACACTTACAGGATTAATGAATACAAACGAAGTTAATTAAAAAAAAAAAAGGAAAGTAAAAGTCTACCTCTGCATGTTCCCTGTAGACTTTTTCAAAGGTCCGGATATGTTCAAACATGATGCCATCAGGTAATGGTATCTGTGATGTATCAACTTCAACAAAGTTTGGGATAGCACCAGATGCATCACCTAAAAATTGCTGATGATGTTGTTGTTGTGTCTGTGAAGTGTCTTGATGAGTGCTATTATAATGGCTATACATGCTATCATTTTCACACCCTTCCACTTTATTATTGGCAAATCTCATTCTGGAAAAAAGAAACAAAAACTCCTTTACATTGTATACTAATATTTTATTAAAATCTAAAGATGATATCAAGAAAAATTAAAACTAACTTTGTTAATGACATATTTGTTTTTTTTTTAAACATTGCCAAATAAACCAAAACAAACTTATCGATGGGAATATAAGAACAAAGAGATGCATAAAGAGTGAAAAGTTATAATTATTTTCATGAAATGAATATGATTTTAAGAATATTATGGAATGATGTATATACAAAGAATAAAAAGAAACCATGGAAAAACAAACAAACAAACGTTTGATCCTTAAATTATTCACTAATAAAATGGGTTATCAGTTTTAGATGATATTCTATAAATGTTTTCCTTTCAAACTGAAGGAGTACTGATGATGTTATTTAAAGATGCATAGATTTTGTAAATCAAGTACAGATATCTATTTCACAATATGATTATCTTGGGAGGAGCCATAACTTAAATATAAAATTTAAGGCATAATTTGAAATGTATAATAGTAATAATATTAATAAAGTTATAATACTACATCACTCACTTTTTGCCCTGGTATATTGGTTGCTGGCGTAAAGCCATTGTCTGCTCATCTGTGAATTGATTTAGAGGTGAGTTGGCCTTGATCCGTATTCCATAATAATGATATTTTGAATTTCCTCTAAAATTCCAAATGTGAATATTTTGAAAAAAAAAAAAAAAAATAAATCATTTACGCATACAAATATATGTGTGTGCGCGTGCGCATGGAGATATAATCTGCTGAGGGTTAAATGTGAAAACAAGTCCATGAAGCTGAGTACAGATTTAAATATGTGAACTGTTTTTATTTTATTATTAATAACAACTTAGTGTCACTATTAAAAAATTGATAAAAAAACTAAGTTAAAAATATTTATAAAAATATAATATTTGTAAATTAATTCAGTAAAAATAATTTGGAAGGTGAAATAAATTAGTATTGTATGAAGATAAATTATTTTGATACACCTGCTTAAGTTACTGTACCATTCCCAAATACAAAAACTACTGATCATATTCATGCAAAAACATTTTCATTGGTTAAATTTTAATAGTTATAATAGTTTAAATTTGGAACGGTCAGTTTCAGTGGGAAGAAAAATAATCAGAATCTTACCGTGTACCAAGCCTCCTAGTCCGTAAGCCAATGAAAACTGAGCGTATTAATTTACCAAAAGAAGCTGGATTCATAGGATCTAAATTCTGCTCCTGGCAATGGCGTAGATAATGATTATACAAAGTACTCCGGGGCAAACTTACACCTTCAGCAGTCTCATAGTTATCGAGGAGCCATTGCACCTGCATAATTACAATAAAATATTTAACTCAGCATCTATATACTGTTACAAAAGTATTGGACGCTCCTCTATTTCCTATTCATACATTCTATTCTTTGGATATATAAAGAAAAAACATCATTTAAAATAGATAAAAATAAATAAAATAATATTTATAAACTGTCAAGTTAGATAACTCTTATTTATAAATATTTATTGTTTTGGGCATTAAAACATGCAGAATCTTTTCAAAACATCCAACTATTTTCTACAAATATAAAAATGTTATGTGCCCACACCCACACAGGTAATCTTTCCAGATGATATTTAAATTGTTTCCAGGTACTTAATGAATACTTTATGTTCATAATTTTGTAACCACCAAAAGCGCGCATGCTTCTCAAAAGAAAGATGGATAAGAAGAGTTAATCACCTTATAGATGAACTAAGAAAACAAATGTAATACTAACAGCAAAACTTACTGTGGCTGGGGACGCTCTCGTGGTGTGACTGAGGGGAGCCCCTTCGCCATCCATTGGACTACTCTGGATGACATATGTGCCGCCATGTTGAGTAATGATCTGACCTTGGATACTTTGTACATGGGTAATATTGGTGGCCATCTTTCAAGGAAACACAAAAGGAGAATGTAACGATAATCTAAAACAACTTGTAACATGGAAACATGCTGTGACACCAATGTCTCAGTGTGAGAAAGTTTTAGAAAACTAATCTGTATTGGTTTATTGATATTTTTCTAAAAAAAATTTTTTTTTTTTTTTTTTTTTAGTCAAACCAGAAAACAAAAAGCATATTATGCATACAAGTAAATTAAATTGCTTTCAACTAAAAGAATATTAGTTACTTTGAAGCAGATCAGTAGAATAAATATTGGAGTTGCCTGTCTTTGTCTAGTCACCGGTTGGACTTGCATCAAATTAAATGAATGACAGCTGAAATATTTTCATTCATTTAAATGTTTGTACAAAGATTAAGTATATGAGTAAAAATATTTACATCATTGGTATAGATGGCCAGAAAATTTAATATTTAATTTTAGGAGATATGTTCAGATAACAAAGTTAATTGTTGTACCATTTAAACTAATAAGCTCCATTCATACCAATCCCCATGAAAAGTAATGATGAGATAAACTATATATCTAGTGATTAAAATGACTAATATATGGAGGTTTGATAACAAAATTAAAATAAAATTTTAAAAGCACAGAATACTACCACTATCTCGTATTAAATCAACATTTGAATAAACAATATAAACAGTTATTGTAATATCTCTTACCTGACTGCCAGCAGTTTGATAATATGCTCCACCCACAGAAGAGTACATGGTATTCGGTGCATATTCTTGATATGCTGGCCTAAACAAAAATAATCGTAAAGAATCCATTGAGGTATAATGTAGCTGACTTCATATAATTTTAAATGTTAGAGTCAAATTTCAATTAGACTCATTATTAAAAAGGTATAGAACCAGAATTATAGTTAATTAGTAACAAAATAGTTTTGAATTTATTTTAAATACATGAAGATAGATTTTAGTGTCAAATTTAGACTAAATTTACTTACATCTGAGTAAAAAAAAACCAAACAAAAAAAAAAAAACAGTAAATTTCACCCTGTAAATTAAAGATACTTTAACTGTATTTTTAAAGTATTTAAACACTGAACATAAAAATATGCATGAGAGAAAATGATTAATATTAACAGAATAATTTGAGATTTTGCTTACAGAGGAATTCCAACCAAATAATTTGTGACAAGATCAGGGTGCAGGAAAGTTTAAGATGTTAGAAATTAAATGTAAAAAACTATTTTCAAGCAATGTATAGTTGCATAAAGTCAGCCAATTAAATACAAATAAGTAAATATGAAATAATAGTTGATTAGTACCTTTAGTAAAGAGTTGCTTTTCCATCAAGACAATTGTCAGATTAACAAGGCAACACTTTTTAGTAGAGTGTAGATAAAGAACACTAACAAATAATAAAACAAGATCAAACTGTAATACTTAACCTGTATTTTAAAATATGAAATATAAAACTGGTCATGAAAAGCAATAACATAAAGCTTATATGTGGACCTTGTGCCAAGACAGACAATGTCCTCCAAAAAGATGCATAGAAGAATGGCAGTTATAGATAATGAGTTCAAAAGCAATATTAAGTTGAGCACCGAAGAAAGCACATAAAATACAACTGGTAAATTAACAAGTTGAATTAGTCATCTGTCTTGCCCCATGGAACACATACCTGCAGTTTCAAAAGTCATAAGATCAATGCAACAAACTACATGAATTGCTGATGAATTACAGAAGGAATTTGAAAGATAAACCCAACTTTTAAAAAATTGTAAATAAGCAAGTTAAATTTCAAACTTAAAATATATATTTTAAAATAAAATATCAATAGTATTTGAAAATTAAAATGAAAAAACAAACATTAATAACAAAATCTCAAATTTAAGAACTATTAACATAAAATAAACTAAATAGCTAATGTAAATTATCTCATTAACTTTAGGTAATAAAAAGAAGCTTTATTGCAGGCAGTGATAAATGTTTTCATACCATGAATCAGACAGATCAGAATGCAAACAAATTAATAGATAACACAATTAAAACTTAATTTAAATAAATGATTAATAATTGAGGTGCTATAATAAATCATCTTTTGTAATTTGAGTTTCATTTAAATTAATTTTACAACATACATGTTCAATTTTGTCACAGAGCAGTTATGATATATTTTAAAACAGGAATTTTATTTTGGAATCAATTCTACAAAGACTGGCTACAATGCTTTATATTATGACACTTGAATTGAGTACAGTATTTAAAATTGATTTTGAGTTTTTACCAATTCAACAAAATTTAAAAAATACTAAATGGAAAATGCAGGTAAAATTTAATACATGAACATTTAAAACTATACTGTTTAAAAAAAAAAAAAAAAAAATTTCATTTTTAACATTGCACCAAAATATTAAAATATTTAAAAATTTAAATTTAAAAACTTAGAAGTTTACCAAACAAACATTTGCTCCATTATGTCACATTGTCTAAATATTGCTATAATGACATTGAAGAATGAACAATCATTTTCAAAACTATTTTCGGGTACATACATTCTCAGATCTAGCAATAGTTACTTATAATTAGAAATTAGTTCTTTTCACTGGTTGGATTTATAACTTAAAATTTCAAGTTTTCATTATCAAAGAACGGCTATTGTCATTACAATTTGTCAAGACATGAGAACAATATTTTAAGGAAACTAAGATGTTATATACTCAGAAATATTGATTTTAAAAGCAAGAAAAGAGAAGCAGAGTTCAAAGTTGAACAAAAAAGCAAGAATAACAAAACAATTAACAAGCATGCAGCCAAAATTGTTCACCAAACAAAATCACATCTAAATTCATCAACAATTCAGTCGTACATTTGGCCATTGGCAGCTGTGTAGATAGCTTGGTCATTGGCGTCTACGTACTGGACATGTGCAGAATATACTGTTTGACCAGATTGCTGAACCGATGTCTGCTCATGGCTCTGCTCAGCAGCTGCTTCAGGAACAGATGCTAAAAAAAGATAAAAATAAAAAAAAAAATGATAAAAATATGATCCAAATATTTTTTAAATATTGAATTATAATAAAGACAAATATATTTCTACTTAAAACACTTTGTAATAATATCATCAACTATTATGTAAATGTTAAGGTCTGTAATTATTTTCATTATTTCATGAATTACTTGGACTTATTATTCTCATTTGTTTTTATCACATATCAACTGTTTTTAGCATTTAGCATTCCTAATAATTAATAATTAGTAATTATTAGCAACCTGAATAATAAGAAAATTCATTATTATGGTAACACAAGATATGTGTGGCACCATTCAAAGTAATCATGATACTATAATAAAGGACTAAAAAAATAGTTAGATTGTATTATGCAAGGCAAGGTTTTCATAATGAAATTTTTACTAACCAACTCATGTTGGTAAAATTTTCAGAACATACTTATATTTATCAAGTGAATTTCAGCTTAGAATGTTTCCCTTTATTAAAAAATATTAATAACTTGTTTTTGGTGGGTGGAGGGGGCAGGTTTTATTATTCAAATAAACTAAGTTTAACATAAATTATTATTTATAAGTAAATCTAAAAGCTAGCATCCAGAAAAAAACATTAACACAATATCCTATATACCTGAATAAATTCTATAGCTTTCATCAGTCTTTCATTCACTGATTAGATTTTATTATTTCCCAGAGATTTTCTTTGTTTGAATATTGTTATGCATTCTCATATATCTCTTGTAATCATAGACAAGTTTTCTATTGGATTAATATTTTAAGAGGCTGGTGGACATTTCATTAATTTGATGTATTTGAAATCTTTTTTTAGTAATGTAGGCGATAGGCAGATTTGCAGAATGTTAAAAGAGCATTTTCTTGTGCCTTAAAGCTTCTTGGATGTGACCTGTAACACTCAAATAAAAAAGGTCTTGTCTAAGAACTTACATTAATGCTTTGCCATTAACTGGAAACCATTATCAAGGGACATATAATCTTACTGCCTACAGTACTAGCCTAAATATTACCTGCTACTACTTCCTCAGTCAGGTTAATTGACTATTTACATGAAATCTGAGATCCAGCCATCAGGTCCATTAAATATCACTCTACATTCATTAAAACTTATTGTTCAGAAATCAGTTTTCCTGCACTTCTTTATCCAATGGACACATTTCTCTTTGTGGTAATATGTTTGCTTTCATGTTGTTAGGCAGTGTTCTTAATATTCTGCATCTTTTCTCTGTTTACATTTGTACTAGTTAATCTACTTTTCTGGCATATTAACCTTTTTTCCTCTCAAATCTCTTTTTATGACATTGTTAAAGCCAGTTTTTTCTTGTTATCTTGACAATGTTTTTAGTTTTGTTTTTGTTGCTTTGATTTCTGTTCAATTTTTTCATAATTTCCAAATAATTGGTTCTCTTTTGAAGTTATCTTTCTTATGCCCCATGACAATCTTTACATATCTGAAATTAAAAAAATATAAATAACTATACTATATATTTAGGCTGTTAATTCATGTTTAATAAAATCTCATATGACAAAATTATTGTAAATATTTTAGTAAAAAAGCTGAAATTCAAATAACTTTACATATAAATATATCCTGAAAATATTAGATATTCCAATACAGCTAGGGAATTTATTCACAGGTAATAATGAATTTATATACAGGATGATTAAAACTAATTCAGTTTTAACAGATTTATGAGAGTACATTTATTGGAAAAGCAAAACTGATATGATTTCAAACAGCTGTTCACAATCCTACAGGCTCTGAAGACCACGTGGAAAAAGTTAATAGCTTTTTAAAATCACTGATGGAGATCAGCTTCCATATAGTGCACATTATGAGTATGGAAAAACATGCTGGCCAAATTATTGCAATAAAAACAACAAAAATACTAGCCTGAAGAATTCATGTAATAATGATATATTGCAAATAAATGATATCAGCTAATATTTCATTTTATTTAATATAATCTCAGAAACTTTCTGAAATTTATAAAATAAGGACAACATTTTAATAAAACAAATGTATATTAAAATTATAAATACACAATTCATGGTACTAAAGAAATATTGTAAAATCCCACTTAAGCAAAATAATTCAACATATTTTTGAATAAGTGAATTTAAGTTATGGTAAAATGAGAAATTCATTTTCTTAAATTTTCTGGTGAAAAAAAAAAACAAAACAAAAACAAACATACTAGCAACTATGTAAGAGTGTCCTGTATGTGCTTGGGCAGGTTGAATGATTGTTGTAGGTGCCTGAGACACTTTTTGGATAGCTCCTCCTGTTACTGGAGTAGTTGCTTGTTGTTGTTGCTGCTGTTGTTGTTGTTGTTGTTGTTGTTGTTGCGGCTGGCCTAATTGCTGTACTTGTGCCTGCTGCTGTTGCACTTGCTGTGTCGGCTGGACTTGTTGTACCTGAGCCTGGGGAGGCTGCTGTGGTTGCTGTTGGACGACTTGAGCCTGACTGACTACAGGTGACTTTGAAGCATTCTAGAAATTAAAACAAATACAAATCAGTACACATTGCAGGTATGAGACAGAAAATGGATTTTTAAAAATGAAAATTTAATCAAAATTAAAGAAAAATCAGAAACATAATTTCAACCTTTATGTTACCAAAAGATAAATGAAAATCTTTCACTAAAAATCAAATATTTTTCAATCTGCTGTGCATCACATCTCTGTTCATTATTTCAATGACAAAAGAAGTTAAAGAGAAATGCTGATTTGCCATTTGTAAAAAGGAAATATTTGCTTAAATAGAATTAAGTAATTGCACCAGAATTACTTAAAAAATTCATATTTAACAGTACATTTTTTTTAATCATTTCAAGCCCAAGCAAGGCAATAAAGCATCTAATACAAAGGGGAGGTGGGGAAAAGGTTGCTTACCGAAAGTAAAGGAAACAGAGAAATCATTACTAAGGAGAAAGGACAATAATAAAAAAAGAACAGGATTTAACTCTAATTATATGCACATTCCATTATACACAATTTTTCTCAGAAAAATTTACTTGATAAATCATTTTACTTGATAGGACGTAAAAATCTATTTGATTTCTGACACTATAGTAAATCAACCATAGAAAATATTCCTATATAAAAATAAAAATATGTACTACGATTCCTCCCCCTACCAACAGAGTATTTTTGAAAAGTTCTTTTTTACTTATTCAATATTTTTTTGAAGATGTGGAGAGAGAGAGAGAGAAAAAAAAAGTAAAAAGTACAATTTGATCATTTTAAAACTTCTAAATATATTAAAAGTTACCTGTTGTACATTTGCAGGATTCATGGCCTGTATATCATTCACATAGGTTTGAGTAGCCATTGGACATTCAGCCCTAGAAGAAATAATTCCAAAAATTTGACAAATATTAATATTTTAAGTAAGAAAGTGATTCATTCTATATCCTCTTGCTTAAAATAGTGGAGTTAGTATTATCTTTCAATACATTTTTATTCCCTTCTTTCAACTTTCTTTTAAAATTAGAAATCACTGCTTCAGATGATATGGTAATTTAAATTTTATTGTAAAATAAAGCTTGCAATATTTGAAAGTTATAAAAAACATATAATAGGTATATTAAATTACATACTGAATTCATAGTAATCATATTGCAATAATAAACAAGCACGAAATGACTGAATTTAACACTTTTAGCAAGTGTGTTGCATAAACAAAATTGTAACATTTGATTAACATTCCAAATGAAATCTTTTCTCATAGAATGTAGAAAAAAGTGGCATTAAGTAGCAGTGCTAACATTAGCTGAAACAAATATTATCTTTTGTTTATACCAATCTATCATCTCATAAATATAAATAAAAATATATCAGTAATGTAAGAGAATTTAGAACTAGAGGAACAGAAGTCTTATAACAAAAGTAATAGCAGTATAAATTACAACCAAGGAACAAAACAGATACTGATTAAGTAGCTTTAATAATACTGTAAGAAAATAATCAGTATTTTATATGT
Source organism: Acanthosepion esculentum (assembly GCA_964036315.1). Taxonomy (NCBI): domain Eukaryota; kingdom Metazoa; phylum Mollusca; class Cephalopoda; order Sepiida; family Sepiidae; genus Acanthosepion; species Acanthosepion esculentum. The sequence goes on along the minus strand of OZ038483.1, from coordinate 116,009,072 downwards.
AACAAAATAGATGTAAAGATAGATTTGAAAGAAATACACTTAAATTTCAAAATTTCAATTAGTTCCATTGCTAATATTTTTAACTCTTGAAAGTTCATTACAGGTGGCTATTTTCTTTTTAAATCTACTTCTCTTTTTTAAGTCCAGAATACTTTAAAGTAGTAAAAATACATGAACAATTTATAATAGTGTACATTTGTTTAAACAACTCATATTATCATCTTTATTGTATTGTGAACTGATTAAAGAATCAATAGTAATAATATGCTATTTAATATAAATTACAATAAAAATAAATAAAAAATACTTATCTGGCATTGGTATTTCATAAAAAAAAATGAACTAAATACTTCACTTATTTCATAATTATGCAAAGATATTTTTTTTTTACTTTAGACATGTATTTATTCTCTAAAATACAAGTTCTACTGTTTATAGATCTTTGAAACATTTTCATATATCTTAAACATATTACATAACATTCATAGTGATATGGTTTGTTACTGAAACTAATGTTAAGTAAATGTACCTCATAATGAAAGTGACTGAAAAGAGCCAGCTGGCTATACAGAAGAAAAAGTTAGGTTTTCAATTAATGTTCTTGGAGTACATTGTCTATTTTAAATGTACTGCCCACCAAATTTAGTTTTGATGATAAAGCTAAATTGTAATATTTATGAATTCATGAGAATTATTGTCATGTTTACAATGTTTTGCTTCACTTAACATACAATTCTAATATACGTTAAGATTTACCTTCTGAAAAGTCAGGGTTAGATAAATGAACAAAATATTTTTAGGATCAATTTGTATGATTGAATTTTTAATAAACTTACAAATCCATTTTAAAAAAAATCATAAATTTCTTCCTCCAAAGTTACAATCTCGTAACAGCATAATACCATTAACAAAACAACTGAATCATTTCAAGCATTATTCAAAGGATATAATTTCATTTATAAAATGTGTAAGGAAATTTATTAGCCACTTAGCTATGTCATATAAGTATGAAACAAACGTTTACCAGAATGTTCAACCAATGCTTACTTGTAGTAGCTAACAGCTCATGCACATACATTTTACATTCCTTCACATAGTGATTTCTTCCATGCAATAAATACAAATCTGGTAAAAATATGTGTGTAGTGTAATTCTTGGTTTACATCAAGTCATCAGTTATAATACAAAGAAAACAATTAAACACTAAGTTTTTAAAAAATCAATATGCAGTTCATAAGTACAAAGTTTTAAAATTTTCTAAAAATATTAAATACTTACATAAAAAAACGTTTTAAAATTCCTTACCAAAATATTTATAAGAAATAATGACAAAGATGTTAGAGTAGACAGTTAATACATCTTAATTTTTTTTCTGAATTCTCAAGATTATTCTTACCATATAAGAGACATGATTGAATTTTAGCAATTGAAAATATATATATATAGAAATATAAACATTATTTTCTTGGTGCACTGAATTTCAAGGTAAACTGAAAGAAGTAAATGGATTAAATGCAAATAAATAAAAAATATTATATCCATATTATCTAAGATTATTTTTTTTTAGTTCAGTCTTTGCATTATCTTTAATATTAAAAAAGAAATCTAATTACCTCCCTTGATTTGTGAGTGGCACTTTAAACGTTCACAAAATTTTGAATTTTTATTGACTTTGTATTTCAGGATTTAAAGAAAAAATAGAACAAAAGATACATTTAAATTTCAGTATTTTAATTAGCTTCATTGCTGGAATTCTTAATGAATATTTATAAGTTAAAAATAACTTAATTATTTTTGAAAAAGAAAAATCCAATATATTATGGATTTACTAGTAATAATAATGCTTTCTGTTTATTAAAATGTAGCACATGGATTTTATTTTGTTCTGCCTTGAATGATGTGGAAGACTACTAATGATATAGTCATATATATATATATATATATATAATATAATAGAAATATTAAAAAATAAAGACAAAAAAATGTTTATTACATACACATATGAACATTTTAGTCTCTTAAAATATAACATTTTAAAGAAAACTTCAAGAGTTTGAAGTATCTATAGATCTAGAGAAAATTCATTGTGAATTTATTTAGTGGATCATAAATTTATATAATTTGAACTGGCATAGTCTCATGTAAATTATATTTTATAATATTGAGAAATAACTAAAACCTTTAATTTTAAAAAGAGAAATAAACAGATTGTGTATCAAATGAATTTTCATTATAGAACCAATATGTAAAAATCATCCAGTTGTTGTAGATTAGGCAATTTAATTGAGGACTGACTAGAGAATTCAGAAAAATGAATGATGGTTAAGATTGCATTATTTTAAAATTTATTGTCAGTTACTATAAGGATTATATGTCATGCAAGTGAATTTGCTTTTTATTTAGGATATGAAAACATTCCAGTTGAAAATATTGAATGGCAAAATTTTTTTTGTTAACATTAAAAAAAAGAAAAGAAAACAATTACAAAAGTTAGTGATTAAAAAAATATTAAATTTTTTTATAAACATTAATTCCAATTTCCCAAAATAAAAGATTGAGCAAAAAACAAACATTTCATTCCAACAAAACAAATTTGATGAGTAAAAGAACATTCCATAAAATGTTTAAAATTGTAAAACAAGTGTGCAGTGAACCATAATCAGTGAACAAGCAGATGTTAGCCATAATACACAAGACAAAATAACATCTAAAACAATATCTGCTACTAACCAGTTTCTGTTATACTACGTCTCTTCTTGCTTGTTCTCCCATTGTCCAAGGTAACTCTGTCAGGGTTGTATGATAATGGAATGGAACTGAAGGAGACATTATGTTGGTAGTTAGCCAGTGACCAAGAAGGGTTAAATTATATCCCTTCAATCTACTGAGGAAGTAATCCTATTAGAAAAGGTGTATTTAGCAGAGTGCAACTAGCCCATTACAAATAAGTTTGTAACTGAATCCTTTACACAATAGAAAAGTTTTAAAAAGTTTTGTTAAATGCGATATTTTGAAAAAAAAAAAAAAAATAACTATTCAATAAATAAAATAGAAATTGCATCAAAATATACAATTTAGGATATATTTCCAATACAAGATTTTAACTATTTCTTAATCATTAGACAATATTTTAAATATAAATAAATGGTTAAAAAATCAAATGCAAATAACAGTAAAATTTGTCATTAAGTAGTAATTACAGGGAATGTATCTTTGTAAACATTTTTCCAAAATGATATTTTACTATTAATAACTAAAATATTTATAATTACACAAAGAAATTACATAGATATAAATCTTTTTCAAATATTCACATTTAATAGCATATGTTCTGAGTTTGAAACTGAGTTTGTGAAAAATCAAAAATTTATTAAAAATAGTACCTACATAAGAAAAATAAACAGAAATTTTTACATTACTTATTTGCTATATCCTATTATATTGCTCATCGACAATATCATTTTAAAACAACTGTTAGAATTAAGAATTCTAAATCAAACACCAAGGAGCTTATTAAACTACCTATAATAAACCTAAATAATACTTAACATATTGAAAAGAGTAGATGAATTTATAATTGGATTTCAAAATTAAAAGTTACATGCAATATTTGTTAGCTTAATCTGTAATAAGTTTTGCAAATGATCTAAATGCCAATACATATTCCTGTAATTCAGAGACAAATAGATGCTATTGAAAAGCACATACAAAATACTAAAAATACACATTTTGTATATATTCACTAAATGCAATAAGATACCTGCTGTAGAGTGATAGTTAGCAAGTTAATGTCCCAATATTGTGGCCTTGTGCTGCATAAGACTAAGTTGAGTTAATATTTACATTCACTATATACCCTATTTCAAACTGAAAGAAAATTATTTTTTTTAATATTTACAACTGAATAATTTTTTTTCCATTAATAGTTCAAAAGTTAAGAAAAATTTAAATTGATAAAATAAGAAACCAATTATAGTACATTTCTCTATTCATAACATATACTATTTTAATAAAATGCACATCATTTTTTAAAGTTAATCAAAAATATATTCAAACTCTATAAGTATACAGAGAATCTTATGCATAAAAATAAGCTTAGGTATATTCATTTATTTATATATGGCAAGCTAATATAAGACCTAAATTCTAGGTATGTTAGAGTTTTATATGACAAATTAAACATATTTTGTAAAAGTTCCCTTTAGTAATTTCTAGTGGTTTATGCCATTAAACTATAATCCACTCAATTTGACAAAAAAAAAAAAGAAAGAAAAAAAGTTTACTTTCCCAGGTGCTAACTCTCAATTTTAAAACCATCTGTAATGTTGATAAGTGCTATAAAAATGCTAATGAAGAGATCTGTGAAGAAAACTTTAATTGAATTTAAAAAGAATGAGATATAAGAGGGAATACTTCATAAAATGATTTCATGCTAGAAGATACATAACTTGCATGCAAACTTAAGTCAACTACAGAGTGCTACTTCAATTATGTGAAAATCTGACCTGATCTCTCTTAAATTTGTTTTTAATTTTTAGTTCTAGAGACAAGTTTTAAGGCAAAAAATGTAATAGCTAAAATGAAGCTCATATGTATTAAAAACTTCTTTATATTATTTTATCACTGGAACAGTAAATCTGATATACTTTATTTACATATAAAAAAAATCTATTAAAGATTCAATATATTAAAATTTTTTACTCATCAACAAAATTGAAAAACTCAAGATAAAAATGAGCAAATTATAAACTTGTAAATAGGAGTACTGAATGTACTTCTTGATTATATGTATATGTCAACCTATTTTTGTGGACCAATAAATCATTATTTAGATATACCTTGTGTATAGATAAACTGGAGGTTTTAAAAGTAATGTAACAAAGTAGCACATTTTAGAAAACTCACTCAAGATTCTTTTATAGCCAAACTTGAAGCACTAAGTTTAAAGGTAAAAGTAACTTTCTATTCAGATCAATAAAGGAAAATGCAATATATTTTATTCATTCATTTTTATGTAATTAATTATATTTTTAATGTTTGAAGTTAAAACTTGATTCTAGCCATTCCTATAATGCAGATTTCAACTTAACAAAATTATTACTGTAGGTTGTGCCTCAATTCTTTTTCTCTAAAAACAAAAAAACAAACTATACACAAGATCCAAATTCTAATTGAAAAATGCCAAACATACTTGGTATAAATGTATATAAAAAATAACCATTCTATGTAAAAATTAAAAAAAAAAAGAAGAAAAATGATTTTTTATGTATTAAAGCATGTTTTTTTTTAAATGTTATTGTAAAGCATAGATTAAGAGACTATCAAAAGAAAATTCAGGCTGAAATTATGCTGCTTGTTGGTGTAAGCCCATAACTGCTGAAGTTATACATAGGTACTTTCAATGAAAAGTGATACCTATGGTTCAAAATGCTTTTTGAAAAATGAAAAATCTTTCTTGAAGCTTACATTTTAGTTTTAATTTCAAACTAGTAGATTAAATTTAATATTTCCAATAAGTAAAATATGTATTTCACACTGATTTAAATTAACTGGAATTACTTTTTTTAAATTGTTAAACTTGCTAAAAATCAGCTATATTATTGAATCGGTCAACACAACATGATTCTCTTTATTAAAAGAAAATCTTTCAAAAATAAAATATACTTTTTTGAAACTATATTTGAAGAAGATTAGCCAATTTAAAGTTTACTTAATCTGATTTGAAGCAAATATTACTTACTTATAGTTTAAAATATGGCAGGAAAGCATTTTTTAACATGGATACTTTTATGAGGTGTTGACAACTATCTCGATAGACTTGTGTTTGGGAAATTTTTCTACAGGGGACATAACTATAAAATTACTTTAATATAACGCGAGCACTGTTTATATATATATATATATATATATATATATATATATATTTTAACTATTCAGTAATCTTAGAAATTTAGGAAAATATTCTAGGTAATCTAATATTTTATTGAATTTCAGGTACTTTTGGCTTTATATAGTCTTGCTTACAAAGACGCTTATTGAAGAAATGTTAGAAAATTACCAATAAATTTTAAATTTCTTATAGTTACTGCTCTTATTTTCTGATAATGTGTATGAACGTCAGTATTTACAAGAATCAGCATATTTATACACACACGCATAATTTTTTTTTTTTTTTAAATACTGGCTGGGTAGCTGAATTTTAGTTAGCTTTTCCATTTATGATTAGTAAATATAGTTTTTACTTAATATCACCTAACTGCAAGAAATTAATACAGAATTTTAAAAGATTTAAAACTTTATAAATTATTATAATTAAAAAAAAAAAATTCTTACAAAAATTCATTATTCATAAAAAAGTTTATTAATTTGTGAACAAGTCCTGAAAGTTTCACTAAAATTATCTGATTTTTGCAAGAATTTCCAAATCAATGTTTTTCACCGCAAAAAACCCAAAAAAAAACCGCTCAAATTTCCCATAATGTCCCACCCCCGCTGACGCGAGCAAAACAAAAATTTTAACCAAAATTATGAATCTTCTAAAAATAAAAAAAGGATTATAAAATAGAATTTAATAATTAAAAAATCCTTTTTAGTCTGTCTTCTTAAACTGTTTTTTAAGTTTGGGGCATTTTTTTCATCATGTATGCTCATTTTTTTTTTATCGAATCTGTGGAGGTACGTTACAAAAACAAATCTTTTGAAAACTGGCTATATAAAAAAATATTTTAATTTACAAAGGATACACTAAGTCTCTAGCATAACCACCTCTATATAAAAAAATATTTTTTCTACCTCAAAATCTCAATGAAATTATATAAAATAAAAATAAACATTTCAGACAATTTGTAAACATTTTTCTTCTCCCGCCCCCAATTTATTACGATTCATTCAATCATTACCATATGCGACAAACAGCGATCACGTGCTTTTACTTTTTCGATCTCACTATCGTTTCACAGTAGCACAAGAAAACAAAACAAACGTAAACAATGAAATTTGAATCGCCAGTTTTGGAAGTGTCGAATTACAAGTACTACTACAAATCTAGTTAATTCCACTTTCCATTAAAGCTAAAATATGAAAACTTTTTTTAACGGAGTTTACAGAAAAGAAAAAACGGGGGAGATGCAGAAATAGAAAAAATTCAAGGTTTGTTTTTACAGAAAGATAAGCTTCTTGTGTGGAAAGGATATGGAAAATAATCAGAGAGCAAATATTGTCATATTCTTTAAAAAAGAAAAGAAAGAAGACTACTGTAAATAACTTTAAATTATTAAATACAGTTTTTTTTCTCCCAATTCAAAAATAAGCCACTACTACTCTAAAAGCGAAGCGTATCAATTTTGTTGAGGCTAAAATTAAATTCGAAATAATAATATTCAATAAGATTCATAGGGAAACAGATGGTGTAACTTTGTGGAAAGATAAAATTTTAAAAACGAGAATAATGATGGATAAGTGCTTATAAAGAGAGAGAGAAGGAGACGCTCGACTTAAGGAGCCTGGGTACAAGGTTGTTGGTTGCAGTGGCAAGCAAGTATGAGGCTACGAGCACTTGGTTGTTTATCGGTCGTCGGTTGCCATAAGAACAGCTGGACGCCAACAATGGAAGGCTGGTCCCAGCAACGTACACATCCGCCCGACTCATCACCAACCAAGCAAACATCGGACACACGACTAACAATAATGATAAATGCCTAACACAAAACACACACGCACAACCATTTCTTCAAGCTGGGATAATGCAGCCAACGCACAGATACATTGTATTCAATTGTAAAGTTGGAGACAGTAACTCTGAAATTTTTAATTTTCAAGGAAAAAAAAAAAAATACTCAAAGTATCGGTAATATTCAATTTTGGAGAAATATATCTTTTTTCCAAAATAAAAAAAAAAGAAAAAAATTAAAGTTAATTAAATTTGCTAGTGCTAGAGCAACAATGAAAATTTCCAAATTTCTACAAGATGAATTGAAGTATGTTTCGTGAAATTACTAACAATGGAAGAACAAGTAAGTAGTAGTCTTAATCTTAAACAACTGAATTTTAACAGAATTACCACATGTGAACAATATATTTTCAAATTACCGAGACTTGGCGCCAATGTGTATCATAGTGCTGAAAAATAAACATTGCACCAAAAAAAATAAATAAATAAAAAAATTCCGATATTGTTAAAAGAAAAGAAAAAAACTAAATCGGAGAGCAAAACATATGGACCTTTAAATAAAACCTACCGGATCACCAATGATACGATCAGATAAAAATAATCGAAAGTAAAACTAAGGAGAAAATAATTCAAAGCTTTAAAACAAGAAGCATTGGCGAAAAAAAAAACAACTAGTGAAGGAAGGGATTGTGAAAGTAAAAATACAGTAAATTCGAAATCGGTTTATTTTTGTGAAGAAACAAAACAAAATGATAGCAAAATAAGAAACATGACTAAATCAAATGGTATTTCTTTCCAAGCTAACTTTTCGACGGTGGTGGTAGTAAGTAGTGATAATAATAAATAAAAGCAAACCTATAAAAAAACAACAAAAAGAACATAGTCGAGTAACAACACGTTGTTTGCATTTCCAGGATGGCATGTGAACAAGATCAGACTTGTCTGTTTCGCGAAGAACCGTGTGCAACGTTTTGGCAGTGCCATTTTCTATATTTTATTTGTTAATTAATAAAAGTCATTTTTCATTAAAATCAAATATTTTTCTTCGGGACATATACAATTCCAAAATTACAATGGATTAAAAATATCTCCACAAGTTCGAAGTGGTGGGTGACTTTTTAAGAGAATATGTTATTTAAATTTGTTTGTAGCCTCTACGTCTACACACGCAAGTTAAGTATGAAAGTACGACTTTTGCATTGAACAAATTGTTAAAAATTAAATAATTCTATGCTTAAATCAAATCGTGAAACATTCCAAGAAATAAATTCTGAAAGTTAAAAATACTTTGAAAAGCTATGCGTAAGAAAAACTTATTTTTTAAAAATTTGCAGATAGGATGAAAGATCGAAAGAGTCAACATTTAAGAATCAATCGGTTTCAAGATTAAGATTTAATTTTTTTTCTGACTAGTATTGACGGTGTCTTCAGGAGAACTAATGTTTATGACGATATCGAAATAAAGCAAAGAAGGATAGACCATGTTGGTTACTAAGGCACATGGCAAACATTAAACAACACAACTAACACAAAAAAACGATGATAGTAAAAAAATGACCCATTTAGGTGAGCTAGAGACAGCGAGAAAACAGACTGTTTCGATACGCAGAGGACACTGCAACATATGTTGGATATAAACATAGATTTGCAACACAATAAACAACACTGTCAGCAGCTTGCAGGTGAAAAAATTCAACTTGTCTACAAACTGGCCACACTCCGGTGTGCGTGTTAGTGTAGCTTCTTGTGTAATCGCCATTTTAAACATACAAAAACGATTGTTTTTCAGCAGACCACAAGATGGAACGCATAAAAACAAGATCGGAATTGAAAATCGTGGTCAGTTCGGCCACCTAAGTATGCAACTATCGGGTTACTATGAAGTCAACAGTGTGTATACAGTGTTAGAAACATAAATGGGAAAAGGAAAATCACCTTTTGGTGTATGTTGTTGGCGGGCTGCAGTCGTCGTAGATACCGTGGCTATGGCGTTTATTCCTAGGGCAACAGTTGCCACACTCTCACTATACTTTGTATCCTAACACCGAACTATTTATCACCAAACACGTACTTTGTCAAAACAAATGCAACTATGCACAAAGACTGCTCTCAAGCTCAATAAATAAAACATTTCATGATTGAATACTGCATATATTTGATCTATTTCTTATTCAAGATGCAGATTTTGAGTTCCATATGAAGAACTATTTCTTATTCGGATGCAAGTTCGAAACCGAACAACGCCTCTGCTTGTTGGATGATGCTAAGATGGCGGCGCTTCCATCAGAATAAGAATGGCGTCTTGACAACTGAGGCATGCGTTAGCGACGTCATTTCCGGCCCGGTTTCGTGCGGACACAACCGGATGAAAACTCATTGCTAGCATAACTAGCCTTTCTTGATGTTCATTTTTATCATTTTTGTAGAGTTCAAAAGTCACTATACTTTATTGTTTTAAGCCTACAGATCATTCTATGAAAACAGTGGAAAGCTAAGTTGACGAAATGGGAATATTGCTTCTCTGTGCTTGTTTGGGGTTGCCAAGATGGCGACGCCGCCATTAAAATGTGAATGGCGTCTTGACAACTGAAGCATGTTCGATAAGCGATCATCTATGGAACAATCTGGCAGAAAACTAGTGATGCTTTTCATGGTTTTCAATTCCAGACGGGCTCGGCCGACCGAAATCTTTATTTCTAATGCGATATAACGAAATATGCTCAACATTTGAACAAAAGTTTTATCCCGTCGATTGTGTATACGAACGTTGTTAGGGAAACGCAAATATAAGCCATGTTTTCATGTGACATGGATAGTAACCAGAAAGTCTCTGGCTGCTGCTTATGGTGATGATGATGACAAGGATAATAATGATGATGGGGAAAGATTTAACAAAAAAAGGATAGCCTTTCTTTTTTTAAAGTGCATTTTTCTTTGTTCTTATTGCTTTGAATACAATCCTACTGCAGTGATATACCTGAATGTAGCTATGAAATACATTCAAAGAAAATACCAATGTAAGAAATCAATAAAGATAAATTAAAAAAAAAATATTTATAAAATATTAATTTAAAAGGTAACATTTTTTAAGGTGAGAGATATATTGGGAAGAGAATTAAAATATACCTATGTGTTAAACAAATAATATACTCTCTGTTGTGAACAAATATTTAATTGTTCATAAAAATACAATTAATTAGGCAATCTAGTTGTTAAAAGTAGGAAATAAATTGAAGTTTTGTTATACATTTACTTATGAAAAATTAATTTATTAAGATCATTCTTTTTTTTTTACTTAGTATATTGTCCACCTGTTAAGCAATAAATAAGTTTTAGGTTTTATATTACTTTCAAACTGAGAAATTGGGATAAATAATTGTTTTTTATTGAATGCTATCTGATATATTATTCTAACTACTAACTACAAAATGAAATAATATAAGATAGTTACCTATCTCTGGAAAAGAATTGTGTGATCATATATTGGATATATGAGGATATTAAACAGCTGGTATCATCAATCTAAGAGAAGGGAAGATGGAAATGATTTAGTTTTGGACTGAATTTACAAAAAATAAGTGTAAAGAAAGAAATTATATAGAATAAAGAGTATATGTGGAAAATGATGCTTAAAAGGAGTAAACTAGTCATATATATATATGTGTGTGTGTGTGTGTAATACATTTTTTTCTAAAATCAATATCATAACTTAGTTTATAGTGACATAGGTTGAGCACTTTGGAAGAAAGGCAATTTGTTGGCTGCTGCTATTAATGCTAAAAGTCCTTCACTATGAATTGAGCACTCTGGTAGCCGGTAATACTTATATCACGTATGTAAAGTGTTAAAAATTCCTTTTCCTTGCTGCGTGAGCCAATGGCCTAAGGGTGAGAGTCTCCGACTGATGTCAAATCAGTAGGTTTTTGATCCTGGCTTGAAGCAATCACATGTTTAACCACACTGATGAGCTGTGATACAGCAAAACAGTCTGTCTGTGGATGACTACATATATATATATATACATACATACATACATACATATATATATATATATATATATATATATATATATATATATATACATACATACATATATATATATATATATATATATATACATACATACATATATATATATATATATATATATATACATACATACATATATATATACATATATATATATATACATATATATATATATATATATATCACAGCGATAAACGTATGAAGCTTGATATTACTAGACATATTAAAAACGGGCAAAGCAACCGGTTTCGCTCCCGCTCATCAGGCTTACAACGGGAGATTTAATTTAAATTAAAAAACACAGAAAATGTACAATGAAAAGGAAATGTGGAGGAGGAGGAAAAAAAATTATGAGCAAAAGGAGCTTGATATATATATATGTATGTATGTATATATATATATATATATATATATATATATATATATATATATATATATATATATGTATAATATTGCAATATTAAATTTAATTTGGTTTAAAAAACTATTATAACAATAGAAAAAGTTAAAAACACATGTGGAAAATTATTGAGAATTAAAAAATAAATCCAAATGTTTTATATATCTATTGGAAAAATAAATTAATTTATTCATTCATTTTTGGGTTGTTGGAATGGGGGGAAATTACACTCAGACTATTGACCTCATCTTTGTTGTTATTATCATAATATTTTGGCTGTTGTGTCCTTTGGCACTCATTGGGTGCTTGTCAACCTGTGTAACCTTATAGAGATATCTCACAGGCAACAGAACCAGAACAATTAACCTCTGTAGATTAAATATAGGGTTAATTTCAAAATTACGTGATAGTTATCTGGATCGACATGTGCTTGATTAAAAGCTGGATGGTACAATGGCTGAAATGCTGTGATTATAACAACAAAGATAAGGACCATAGTTTGAGCATAAATAATATAAATAATGATAATTCCTTATCCTAGAAATTCAGACAGAAATTTAAAAAGTAAGGCCCAAGAACCACTTGAGGTAGAGGATTACAGAGTAAGTCACATAATTTATGCAGATATGTGGGGAAGATAATGGTTAACCCTAGACTTGAACAGTTTAAGATTGTAGTGATTGAGGAAGCATCCTCTTGAGAGTTGGTTCCACAAAGCAGCAGTTCGTGGAAGAAGCTGCTCAAGCGGAACTTACATCTCACTAATGGAATACAAAGGGAATAGTTCACTATAATGTGTGTGGTATGGCGGGTCTTAGCCATTAAGGATAGAACTAGTGGAACTAAGGAATGTCGTCCATCTGAACACTTTCCATGGAAATAGCAATAGAGCAGAGAGAGATTTGCAACATTTCATCTGTGAGAAAGCGGTTGTAGGGTGGAAAATAATTTGTCACTCACAAAGACACAGAGATGCTTTTGGACTCTATTGAGACTGCAAAGTGAAGACTGCACAGCTCCTGCTCATATATAGCAGTACTACTCCATTTTCAGCATGATCTGGCTCTTGTAAAGATAGAGGATAGCAGGAGGAATCAGGTACTTACTGGAGTGGTACAGGGAAACTATAATTTTTTCAGCATCTTTAGCAATGGAGTGTATGTGCAAGTACCACTTGAGGTCTGGGCTGAGTTAAAAGTCCCAATAGGCACCCACAGCATATGGCTCCCTGAGGGAACATCTGTTCATCATGATTGGTGAAAGTTCTGGGTCCAATCAGAATATCACTAGTTTGGTTTTCAAGGCATTGAATGTAATTAGCCAATTTTTCCGCCACTGAGATATTAGAGCTCAGTAGGAGAATTCAGCTGCCAAACTCTGGTCATCTAGAGTTTTGGAGATGCACCCATATACTGTTGTATCATCAGCATAGATATTCATAAATGATCAAAGTATGCAGGTATGAAAAAAGTAATTTGAAAATACAAATACAAACTGGCATACAGCCACATCACATTGAAACATTGGTTCCTGTATGATCTCTGAAGTTAAGCAACATTGAACCTGGATGAGTGATAGCATGGGAATACCAGACTCTGTATGTTTGCATGTGTGGGTAGTGTAAGTGATAACGGCTCAGAATTGTTAATCAGAGAGCTGAGTTCCAATTCCGGTTGGGTTCATTATATTAACTTACACACAAATACACAAAATGAAACAACATCACAGTTGTCTCCTCTATTTGAGGTAATGAGGGCAACTCGAGGCGGTGTACTGGTTAGCAAGCTTGCCTCGCTAGAACAATTATGACTGAGTAGTGAGTTTGAGCCTTACTGGGTAACCCATACTTTCGACCTTGTGCCAAATCTAAGCTACACTAGGAAAATCACTATTTGAGGTAATGAGATATTCAATTGTTCTAGTAATAGGATTGATTGATTGATTTGTATTTTTATCACTTAACAACTTTTTCTGAGTTATTTAAAGTCAAAACATTTTTTTACAATAATGTTTATCCCGTACGAGGCCTAAGAACCACTTGAGGTAGAGTGTTACAGAATAAGAGGCACAGTTTATGGGTATATGTGGGGAAGATAGCAGTTAACCTTAAACTTGAACAGGTTAAGATTGTAATGATCATGCAAGCATCCTCTTCCACAAAGTAGTGTTTCATATAAAGAAGCTGTTCAGGTAGGACTTACATCTCACCAATGGAATATGAAAGGAATAAGGGTAGTTTGTTACAAAGTACATGGTATGGCGAGCCTTACCTGTGGAGGATAGAATGGGTGGAACAAAGGAATGTAGTATTTTTAACCTTACGACTGAGAATTGTGCCACTGACATTTCTTCTTGGGTAAAAGCCAGCTTAGATGTTATGACATATTACAGATTGGAAGACATTGTATCCAGTACTCTTTTAATAGGAGGTGTTGTCCAGCATTCACTGCCATATAGAAGGACTGATATAACAATTCAGTAATATTTTTGTTTCAAAAGAAATTTTCCTGTTCCATAATACTTTGCTTAGTTTTTAGAAGGCATCTTTTGCTCTCTCAATACACCTTTGAATTTCAGTGTCACATTTTCAGTCCTCTGTTAAAATACATCCTAGCTATTTAAAGTTTTGTACTTGATTTTGGTCTCTCCAATTTATTGTTTGCATTTTAGCCTCTTCCTCTTGCTGACAACCATACATTCTGTTTTCTTACAATTGATGCTTAGTTCTTTCTTATCAATTTCCTTTACTACCTTCTGTATGATTACTCATACAGAAAATCTAATGAATACAATAGCAAAATTGGTTAAATATGCTTAACAGAATAAGTAAACTAGTTTAATAATAGTACAGAATTAATCATTGGTGTGAATGTAAGTTTTAATGTAATTGTTCAGTAATTCTTGTCCACAATATTACTGGTTACATAAGTACACCAATAAATTGTCAGCTTAATAATGAAACAACAAATATTTATCTTTCAACATAATCTCCTTTCTTGTCAATGCACTTAATTCAATAGTGAATATTAATGATATATTTGTCAGAATTCTCAAGATTAGGAATTATTATTAATATAGTTTTTGCTATTCAGACCAGCATGCTAATATTTGTTGTTATACTCACAACATTTCAGCTGCTGTGCTCTCAGGTCTTCTTTCATTATTGGTCATAATGTTTTAAATGAGTTGTTCATCTTGGTTGTTATACTCCCAACATTTTGTCCATTGTACTCTCTGGCCTTCCTTCATTATTTTTCTTAGAATATTTGAGATGAGGAATTATTATTATTGTTGTCACCTAGGGAAGGTTACTGAATAGAATAATCACACAAAGGTTGGTAATGAACGATAATACTTAGGTCAAGAAATACACATATAATATTCGCCAGCAGGGTGTAGAAGAAGTAGTTAACTGCTAGAAGTGAGTCCAGTGAATTTCACAATGAATCTCTAACTGCAGGATATCTACCAACTGCCCCATGTGGTCAGATGTGGCACAAGGCTGAATTTAATGTGGGGTATCTGAGCCCATAGGCTCAGCCAAAAATTCCCCGTAGACTCTGCCCTTCAACATAGCCTCATCTGAGAATCCTCTCTGCCTGGAGACAAAGAGTTTGACCAGCACAGCTGGAGATGGATCTCCTACTGCAGACCAACATACAGTATTTACTACTGTATTTATGTGAATGGAGACATATCCATTATGGTCTGTAGGTATGCTACAACAATTATTATATGTTTTGCTATTCGGACCAACATGTTCGTCTTGGTTGTTATACTCGCAATGTTTTGGCTCTTGTACTCTCTATTTTTCTTTAGGTGTTTGTCTTCATACTTGGTAACCATCTTGAATTTTTTTAAATCCAGAGATATATTTTTCTCATACTGCCTTCCCTGCTTAGAGGATATTTCATGTCAGTTAATACTCATCTGTCTTATTCACCTTTGTGAAACTTGTTCGCTCCTTCCACTGAACTGGAGCATATGACTTTAACGTTACCAGACCTAAAGATTGAACACACAACTGCCAAGGAGACAGATATGTTTTAACCAATATATGATTCCACCACCCAAGTCAAGACACTCATACAGTCCCACCATCTGAATACAGACATTTAGTTTATGGCTCCAGAATTTTACTACTAGATAGTTCAAGAGACATATAGTCTAGTAATGCAATGGTTAAACATATCAGGTTTTCTAGCAGTTGTGAGTTCAATCCCTTGGCCTGGTGGTGATGAAAAGTCACATACACTGGTTTAGTGGAAGAAATAGACAAGCAACACAAAAATCAATAACAGTGGTGGTCATTAACTAGTATGAAATATCCCCTTAGCATTGAAAATGGAATGAGAACAATCTACCTCCATGGATGAAATAAAGGGTTCATTTTGAAATTCTGGGAAGGTTACTGTAATATAGCAACAACTCTAAGTAGAAGCTTATGAAGCTTTATTTGACTAATTCATCTTTAGTACTGAAAACATTTATTTTATTATAGTGGATGGTTACAAGCAAGAGGGGAGATGAGATGTGTTTATTTTATTACCACAGTTACCAAGTGGAATGGAATGTCCCACAATGCCTATCACCTATGTGGACTGACTATATCAGTAGCTATATATAGTGAGCACAGGATATGCCTAGGGGTTTTGCTTCATAAATTAGTTGTGCTGGTCAATCTCTCTGCCTTCGGGCAGAGAGGAACCCAGACGAGGCTATGCCAAAGGGTAGACTCATCTGAGGTGGGTGGTAGACAGCTACCCAACCCCGTGTATACGGGGTCTACGGGGAATTTTTGCTCGAGCATACAGGCTTAGTTTTGCCCCACATTAACAAACGGCCTTGTGCCACATCCTACCTCACAGGGAGGTAAGGTAAATAACCTTTGCTTCAGGAATTACTAGCCTGCCACCCAATTCCCTGTTTTTCAGTAGTGTATTCTCTTTTACAATAAACCTCTCTTTCTTTCATCTATGCACATGTTGTTCCTTCGCTCGGGTACCACCTTTGTAACCTCTTTAAGGATACAACACCAAGTTTAACAATAAACAGTTGAAGAAAGCTTGAAGATACAACAGCTGATGAGGTTGTTATATAACAACTAAGATAAGCATGCTTGTTTGAATAGCAAAGCATATATTAATGAATATATTGAACACTATAGAGTGAAAATTTCAGATCAGAATCTAGCTAATAAAATAATTATGTGTTAGGCTATGGACTTATTGATCCATACTCATATATAATCATTTTTACTGTTATAATTGTTTTATTTTTCCTTCTCATACAATCAGCATGCTGACTGGGATTCACTCAGTGATTTTCGCTATGACATCTTTAAACACCCAATTGAAAATTGCACCACTGAGTTTTCTTCTTAGATCAAAGGATGGACGCTTTCATGCCTTCTCGGAAATACCAGGTGAAACCTTAATCCTCTTTCCATGATTCACACCAGCATGTTTGGCTGCTATAGCCAACAGGAACCACTATTTTTGGCTATACCAGCATGATGGCTCTTGTTACAACAGGCACTTATTCGTTGCTGCTTGCAATAAATGCAGACAAGTCCTTGAAGGAGCAAAGTCCCTATTTGTTAAGAGAATGAGGCACCACATAGCCTCTAACAACTTTGGCTCTTGCAATTATTGGTGGCTCTGTAATAGGGCATTAAATAGGTGTAAGGTCTCTATTCCTTGCTCTTCAGTCAATATGAGGTGTTATCATCCTCTGCTGATAAAGCTGAATGCTTTCCTTGTAAATTCTCCTCAAACTCTACTCTTGACTCATCCAGAATATCCTTGACTAACTCCTAGAACTGAGTCTCTGTTGAGTGATATGCATATAACCTCTTTTATCATCCTTTTATATAACCTCTGCTATCATCTCTAAACTAGATCCCCACAAACATGTGGACTTGATGGTATCCCTATAATAGTAATTAAGAAGTGTGCTCCCGAACTGGCTCCTGTTCTCTCTAAACTGTATAATAAATGCCTCGTTGCCTCCTACTTTCCTGCCTTCTGGAAGTCAGCATCTGTTGTTCCAGTTTTTAAGAACTCCGGTGAACCATCTAACCCTTCCAACTATCAGCCTGTTAGACTTCTACCTCTTTTTTGGAAACTTCTAGAGGCCCTAATCAATGCTGAATTGGTTCATCATCTCTCATTGCAGAACCTTTTCTCAGACCAGTAATACAGCCTCTGTTTCTCCAGGTCAAGTGCTGATGTATTGATGATATTTGCAGAAAGAGTTTATCATGCTCAAGATAAAAACCGTGAAGCTTGGGCTGTTGCATTGGACATCTCGAAAGCCTTTGGTCTAGCTTCAGGTCTTCTCCACAAGCTGAAAAGTTACAGTGTCTCTGGACACATTTTTTGAACTTATCCAGTTTTTCCTGTCAAATCGTGAAATGGAATTTATCCTGAATAGCCACTTGTCTAGATCCTTTCATACTAGTGTGGGTCTCCCCCAGGGCTCCGTCATTGGTTTTAATTTTCATTAATGACTTCCTGATTACATCAGCTCTCAACTTGGTATCTATGTTGACAACACAACAATTTACTCCTGCCACAATAGTAAGGCTTATCAGTCTGACAAGGTCAAAATGGCAGCTGATGTCCAAAGTAACCTCAAGACGATAGTTAACTGGGGCAAAAGATGGCTTGTTAATTTTACACTTCCAAAACTAAACTTCTCTCCATTAATCATCTGAGAGACCATCAGCATGGCTGATGCTATCCTCCAGGAAAGTGACTCATTGTGCCTTCTCAG
The DNA here is from genome assembly GCA_964036315.1 of Acanthosepion esculentum. Lineage (NCBI taxonomy): Eukaryota > Metazoa > Mollusca > Cephalopoda > Sepiida > Sepiidae > Acanthosepion > Acanthosepion esculentum. Next base: position 115,990,197 of record OZ038483.1, on the reverse strand, counting down.
TCTAATGTTTTCTGCTGATATGAAGTGGAAAGATTATATTGAATCCATTGCTAGATCAGCTGCTAAGAACATCAGTTCACTATGTCAAGTGAGACAGTTTTTCTTTCAAGAATCTATCTTACATATCTATAAGTCTAACATTTGTTCATGCTTAGAATATTACTGCCACATATGGTCCAGTGCCCCTGCTATTTACCTTGAGTTCCTTGATAAGATCCAAAGAAGAATCTGCAATATTATTGGTCCTGATCTAGCAGCTCAGCTTCAGTCACTTTTCCACTGCCATAAGGTTGCTTCTTTGTGCTTTTCTATAAATACTTTCATGGTAATTGTTCGAATGATCTCTTTACTATAGTACCTAGAGTTTTTAAATGTAAGTGTAGCACTAGACTGGCATCGAGATCTCATCAATTTACAGTTGAGCTGGTTAGATGTAGCCTTAAATTCTATGCTAACACTTTCTTCTCTTGCACTTCTTGCTTGTGGAACTCCCTTCCAGCTTTATGTTTTCCAGTCAACGTAAATCTCAAAACGTTTAAATGCAATGTCAATCGTTATCTACTGTCATCCTGATTACTCTCTTGTCTTTATGCTCATCATTAATGTTTCTGTTCTTAATTCTTCCACACCCTGTAACCTCTTGTGTTTTAGTGGCAATTATGCCTTGCTTGGAGTGATTCCAATTAAAAAAAAATAATTGTATATTAGCCCCAACTGCATTTGAACCTGATATGCAAAGGTAAGCTTTTAGGTTTCCTGAGAGCTACCTACTGACTTTAATTCTGTCTCTGTACTCCCTGGTATAGTTTTAGTCATTTTTTGCACAAACAAATTATATCTTTCTGTTGGTTTGGGCAAAACATTGATGATTAATTATGAAATTTTGTAAATTTTGATCTAAAATTTGTTTTAGCAAGTTTCAGCATTCCTAACCACGAATAATCCTAATTTACAATGCACAATATATAACTTGAGTGCTCAAACTTGAAGTGGTAACAAGTCTAGGAGAAGGAAAACTCTGAATTTAAAACCAGCCTGAAGAGAATTTAATTATTAATTTGATTGTACTTATCTTTTATAAATTCATGTAAAGTTAATGTTTGTTTGTGTGTCTCCACCTTACACAGTAATGTGCAGAGAGTGGGGGTGCAGATGGTGCGATGACCCCGGGCATCCATATCCAGAGGTCATCCAATCAAAGAGTGAAATAAAATTTTAGTTTATATTTAATTAGAAAAAGTGTTTATTTCATGTTTCATCAGTTTTTATAAGTTTAAGATGTCTTCCTTTCTCACATTTCTCAGTACTAGGTCCTATAGGCCCCACTACTTGAATCTTAGGGGTACACAATCAAAGAGTTGGCTTCAGGCATCACCAAACCTCTACACATCACTGCCTTACATCAGTCAAACAACCAAGCCCATACCACTAACATAAAAGATTTGCTATCAGTCATTTACATATATTACTAACGGATGATGTTTATAACATTAGTGGTAAGATTTAATTTGTATAACAAATTTTAAAGGCATATTTTAATAAAAATGTTACCTCTGTTATTTATTTTTAATGCAAATTTTAAGAAATTGCCAAATGAAATCAATGTTTCTACCAATAAAGTTTTTTAAAAATTTATCATGATGGTATAGAATGAATTTATATTTGCCTTGTCAAAATTAAGTTGTAAGTTATAAAATTTACATTATTCATAATAATAAGCATTATAGTCATCTGATATTTCATGTTACTACAAATTAGTTGAACAGAGTTGAAAAAAATTATGGAATTATCTAAATAAGTTAAAGTAATCTGTTTAATTAGATTTTCTTGAAATAGTCCCAAATTATTTATACAAGAGGAAAATAGTAAGTTTTATTAATTATTATTAATAATAAGTAAAATAGTAAGTTTTATTAATTATTATTAATAGTAAATTTTAAGTTTTTATTATTAATAGTAAGTAATAATAGTAAGTTTTATTAATTCTTATTATTAGCATAAATATTAGAAAATAATTCATATGCTTTTCTCATGGCTAGCTCTGTGTAGCTATACTGAGTACAAGTGGATTTAGCATAATGACAAAAAGAACTTTAGAAAATAGATGGCTTGTTGAAAATGTTGTTTGTACAGAACTTTTAGAGAGGTACGAGAACTTCAATAACAACATATTTTTCTCCATTCATAGAATAGGTATTCAGCTAGTATTAACAAATTTAGTTTTAACAAATTCACTTTTCAAACTATGAATTGTAAAATGGATCAGACTTTCTCTATCATTTTCGTGTGTGTGTGCATGCAAAGTTAGCTAAGAGGCCAAGGTGCACTGAATTTTGTATTTCTTATCTATTTGTGTCACATAAATATCAACTTTTCACCAGATTGTTTGAGGTAGTGAGCCCTTGGATATATGTTTGCAAGATCAGCAACGTAAAAATGTGCTCTGAATTAACAGGTAGACAAAAAAGACTTTGGTATTGACTGAAAAGTACTTTAATCCTTGAAAAGCTTTTTTCACCCATTTTTTTTTCATCTTGATTTAGCAAAAACAAGTAGGTGAAACTATTTTATGTCACTATTCCAACACCTTCAATTTATACAAATAGAAAAGATACATTTAAGCAAGTTATACGCAATCCTTCATTGCTGTCAATTACAGTATGGATAGTTATATCTGAAGAATATGGAAAAAGGCTTAACTTTGCATACATGTTAAACACGGGTTTTACATGGAAACATTTTATTTTGTCATGGGTAATCAATATATTTGTTTATTATCATTTTAAAATTCAGCCATAGTATAAATTGAAGTTTCTACAAGCCAAATAGGGTATTTTATGCATAAGGAAATCTATTTTCTGTTTGGTTACATGAGTTCAGATTTGATTTTGGTATCTCCAATATGTAGTTTGGGCTGTTCCCTTTGCTAACAACCATGTATTCGGTCTTGTTACAGTTGATGTTTTTGTCCTTTCTTCTCGGTTTCCTTCACTAACTTCTGTACTGGTTTTTGTATTCTTCTTTCCATGTCTGCTATCAACACTGTGTCATTTGCATAGTCTAGAACACAAGAACACAAATGTGAAGCAGCCAGTGAGGATCAAAGTCATTACCAAATTAATGGTCAAACACTAGGTTATTATCCAATACTTTACAATGAAAAAACCTAATAATATTTATTAAGTTTAAATTAGCCTGGCACTGGTTTCTGAAGGTAAGAGGTGTCCTTTTTCTCATGGATTACCAAGACTAAAGAATGAACCAACCAATGTATTAACAACTTTAAATATATAAAACAGATTTGAGCATAGAGGATATGTTAACAAGTTATCAGCAATCTTTACAAAACACTTTCAAAAATGTTCTTTTTTACTTACAAAAGGAATAAAGTTATTAAAAATTTTATTGAATTCCAATCTCATTGATTAGTTGGATTTTCTTCCATATATTTCATAACTTTTAAAAAATAACATTTTATTGAATTTTTGGGCTCATTTTAATTGGTTTGATCCTCTGTCCATATATTTCCTTACTTTTTTAAATAATCATTTCTAAGTGCAATGTCCCTTCAGGACGTGTGTGATCATGGCTCTCCACAACTTCTTATAATTTGTAGCTTTTAAGTCTTTTTACTATCCACCCCAGTCCCTGTTCTGCCATCCATTTATTACAAGGTTACTTGTTTCCCTTTTCTTTAAAACTTCCTCATTACTTACATGTTCTGTCCATGGTATTCACAGCATCCTTCTGTAGAACCACATATCTAGTGCTTCAAGTCTCTTCGTCATCTGTGAAACAACATCCTGTATTTTTGATTTGCGTGTGCCTTTGCATATTGTTTGCATTTTCTCTCACTCAGAAGGTTAATAAAAGTACAAAATAATTTTCATAAAACATATCAGACTTTTATGATACACTATAGGCCAAAGGTTTGAGGCGACACTCTGGATTTTAAAGATTCACCAAAAATTTGAAGGTTTTGTGCATTTTTCAAACTTAAGTGAATGGATGGTGGAGCAGGGTTTGGGAGAAATGACAAAAAGAAAATATTTGTTAAGGGGCAGGAAATTGTGGAGAGCCACGATCACCGACTTTCTGAAAGGACACAGCACACAGAAGAAGAAGAAGAAGAAAAAAGAAGCTCATTTTTAAGCCACATGGACTTCCTCTTCCTGAAAGTTTTTATCATATATTCAATGATAATAATAATAATAATGATGATGATGATGATAAAAATAATAACTAGAAAGACCTGTGAAAGTTTCATAGTTTTCCTCTTTGAATTTTCTGAAGAATCCTAATTTTTAAGTTAATGATTGAATAAGAAATTCCCCTATCACGAAATTGAATATTTGAGCTTAATGACTTTAACAAAATAATGCAATAACAATCATAATGCTGGTCATTATTTTAAGAAGTAGGTGTAAATGAAAAGATTTGAAATTGACAACTTTTCCATTTAACTGAAACAGACTTTAAACACTTCTTTCTTTCTTTATTTCTTTTTCTCACTGAAACCAAGTAGTGTTTTTTGTTTTTCTATGCAATCAAACCAGAATAGTCCATTATTTATGATGTATTTGAAGGAAACGTTGAACACTTCTATCTTTCCTTCTTTCTTTCTAACCATATCCCCATCTTACAAACATTTCTCTTAATAATAATTTTAAAATAATTCAGCAGACAATGTTATTTTATCTATGGCAACTGGATTTTTGGCAATTACCTTACTTGATTTCTGCTGTTTCATATTGTGTGTCAGAAAAATGGCATGGTCGTGTGAACTAACAAAGGAGGTAGCAAGCACAATTATAATAGGATAACCATAATAACAATGAAATTAACCCATTATTACAAAAATTTACCTTAACATTTTAGCTCTTTTTACTTAATCTACCTAACTGGCTAATAGTAATATGGCAGATTTAAAATTTTAAGTATCTCTCTCCTCTTTAAAATGTTGGATGCCATGCACTAATGGATTAAATAGTTTCGGCATTCTAGGTTAGTAGGAGTTAATTAAATCAAAGAACTTACCAGTTATTAAATCCAGAAGGTGGCACCAAAGCTTTGGTTTATAATCTGAATATGCCTCAATATATTTGGATTTATCAAAAGTATTTTTTCATTTTAATTAATTCTTTGTTGTACAATTACAAAACAAGTTTATGTGGATTGTACTCTACATATGGTATCTTTGGATGATACTTGCTCATTCAAAAGTTAAGCAACGTCAAGCCTGGTCAGTACTGAGATAGGTGACCGCTTAGCTATACTCTATTTGTGCAGGTGGTGTAATGGATAATGGCCCAGAATTGAACATAAGAGAGCTGAGTTCCAATTCCAGTTGGATTTGTTATATTCACTTATACACATATATCCTTGGGAAAGGCATGAATCTGTCTCTTCTCCCTCCATATATGGGTTAATTAGTAGGACTTGTATCAGTAAATCATTATGTCCAAAAAATTCTTAAAATCTAAAAATATTTTCTGGTTTTAAATAGCCTGTAGAAGCTTGATATACTGTAAAAAACAAATCAATCATTCAATCTAAATGTCTTCTCATGATGGTGGTCAGATTTTTTAAATCATTTCAACCCAAGCAAGGATGATAATGCTACTAGGATGAAAGGGACTACTGGTAGTGAAAGAGAATGAGAATACTTTAGTGAAGAGAAAGGACAATAAAAAAAACAGAATTCAGGAAGATATAAGATGGTGATTGGTGTTGCATTTAAGTTTTTGAAGATTGTAGCTAGCAGGGAAGCAATAAATTGGAAAGGAGTTCCATAATCGAGAAGTGTGTGAAAATAAACTATTAGAATGGAGCATATGGTTGTATCTAGCTAGTTCAACAGTAAAACAGTGAGACCTAGTTGCCAATCTAGTAGCACGCTTAAATTGATGTAGTCAAGGCATCAAGGAGAAAATCTCATCAGAACAATTGCCATGAAAATATCTGTAGAAAAGACAGAGGGAAGTTACGTCACGTTGGTGAGAATGTAACTGATGTTGCAATGCCAGGTCAGGATTGATTACATTACAGACTTTTCTTTGAATTTGTTTATTTTTTTTCTCAATAGTAGATAGGTTTGCCTATCATCGTATTCACACTCCCGGTCTTTTGAACAGGAATAGAGGTTTATCTCTTGTTTCTTGTTTAGAACTGGGTTTCCAGTTCCTTCTAAAGTCTTTTCCTTCTCTTTAATTTCTAGTGATTCCTTGCATGTTGGTGACATTATCACTTTGCTTGGGATGACTCTGTAACACTCTACCTCGAGTGGCTCTTGGGCTTTGTACAGAGTAAACATCAGTGTATATAGATTACATTTTAGGAAATGGGTTGGGTCATAAATGCACAAAGAAGAAATTTAGAAATTACCATAGTGAATATATTTTGTAAAAAATTCCAAGAAAAAGATAACAAAACTATTTACTCTATTATTAATTTTTGATAAAAGCAAAGCAAATAAGATGAAAGAAAGATTTATTCAAAATTAATTATAATGACAATGCTTCCTCTAAGTCACGGGTTCTATTTTTGCTCTTATTGATGATTCGTAGATGTTATCTTATGACAATATCTATTCCCATCACATATCACTATATTCAATTTGGTTGTGTATTGGCCTTGTGAAATGATTAAAAGAAAATGTATAAATACAAAATAAATCTTTATATCTTCTTCTTTTATGTATATCAGGATATAGGCAATCACAGCTCTCCACACTCTCCTGTCCCTTATAGCTCTTAATAAGTTTTGTCTTTTTGTTATTTCTCCCAAACCCTGTTCTCCCATCCATTTGCTCAAGCCTATTAAATATGTCACATGTTGCTTTCCCCTGTGCCTCTTTTCCTCTATCAATCCTATGAATATCAGATTTTCCAAGCCCTCCTTGCTCATTACGTGTCCCAGAAATTTCAACTGCCTGTTCCTGATGTTAAGCATAAGTTTCCTCTTTGTTTCCATTCTCTCCAAAACCTCGTCGTTGCTCACATGTTCGACCCATGGTATCTTTAGCATTCTTCTGTAGAACCACATTTCTGTTGCTTCAAGTCTCTTCTTCATCTTTGACGAGATTGTCCAGCATTTGCTACCACACAGGAGGGCAGATATCATGTAGCAGTTCAGTACTCTTTTCTTTGTTTCCAATGAAATTTTCCTGTCTCTTAATACTCTGCTTAGTTTTTGGAATGCGTCTTTGGCCATCCCAATACGTCTTTGGATCTCAGTGTCGCATTTTCTATTCTCTGTTAGAACACTTCTCAGATATTTAAATTTCTGTACCTGCTTGATTTTAGTGTCCCCAACCTGTAAATTGCATTTTGGACTCATCTTTTTGCTGATGACCATGCATTCTGTATTCTTGTAGTTTATGCTTAGTCCCTTCTTCTCACTCTCTTTTGCTGCCTTCTGTAGGAGGTTTTGTAGTTTTCTTTCTGTGTTTGCAATCAGCACTGTGTCATCTGCATATCTTATATTGTTAAGATTGTGGCCGCTAATGATGAATCCTGGTAGGATTTCTAGTTCTCTTAGTACTGCCTCACTGTATAGGTTGAATAAGTCCAGTGAGAAGACACATCCTTGTTTTACACCCCTTTATATTTTTGCATATCATCTGAATTTATTTTTTATCTGTATGCAGTTTGCTGCCAGTATAATAATGCTGAAGGACGAAGTGAAAGTTAAAGTTTCAAGAGTTCAACTGTAAAAGTCCTGGTGCATACAAGAGATAAAGAAAGAGTCAGGGAGGAAGTAAATATATATGTATATGTCTGTATGTATCCAAATGTAGTAGCTACTTGTTTAACAATGTGGGTGAATGAAGGTATGTATGTTTTCAAATATATCAGAATAGTTTAGCCATTTAACATCAGCAAGTTGCGCAAAATATTATATTTTGGCTCTGGGTATGTTATTAAAATTAATCCATCAATCCTAGTTTAGGTTAATTTTCCATTTTGTTATATACATCTCTAGAGATTCACTTTGATACACATTGGCTCACATCCTTATATCCTGGTTGTGAAAACTTTCTGATTGGTTGATTGAAATATGGCTTTGTAGCTTGGCGATTCTGAATATACATCTATTTTTAGAGATAGTGAAATTTTGATTTCCTTGTTATTATTTATTTATTTTTCTATCACTACACTCTCTCTCTGTTGATGATAATGATGATACTGATGCTGTTTATATGTAGAATTTGTTTTAGATTTACATACATTTTTTTAATTTGTTCTAAGAATAAATACAAATTTTCTTTATTGAAGTGAACAGGTGATGACTAGAATGGATCAAGATTGACCAAGTGTTTTATCATAAAAGGAGTAAAACTCAGAATAACTGTGAAATAATGTTGATAAAGAATTTTTAAGTACTATAATAGTTATTAGCATGGAAAGTGGAATTGGTAAGTTGAGTTAATATTCCAGCAGAGTCTTGTATTTGCTTCATACTAATGTCCTTGGGAAAGGCATGAATCTATCTTTCCCCTACCAGCTAATATGACTTAAATAATAGGATTATGCTTCCCTGATCACTACAATCTTAACAACTCCAAATCTAAGGTCAACCACTATTTCTCATAATGTTACTTATTTCCTCCTCTTATGTAAATACAACAACATCATTCAGTATCTATCTACCTTGAGTGGCTTTTGGGTGAACATTTAGTTAAAAGAAAAATCTCAGCAAAGGAAAACTCTGAATTCAGACCAACTACAAACTAAAGATCCTTTAACTATTAAAATTTTTAACTTCCCATGATGGATATGTCTCCAACATGAAAAGTACCTTTAACTCTACTTTTCTTTGCTTTTCCTTTTTTATCATATCACCCCATGAAAGGCAGTAAAGTCACTAAGAGACAAGGGGTTACTGAGTATGAAAGAATAAGAAAAAAGAGAAAGATTATCAAGGAGCAAGAACAATAGAAGAGTAATCAAGAAAACATTAGATAACGAGTGAAATTGTATTTGAATTTTTGAAGATCAAAGTTGGTTGGAAAGTGCGGAGCCAGAAGAGAATTCCACAAGTGAGAAGTGCAAGAAATGAAACTGTTAGCATAGAATTTATGGTTACATTTAGCCAATTCAACTGTGAATTGACGAGATCTTGCCACAAATCTAGCACTGCACTTAAATTCAGAAAGACCAGGTACCATAGCAAAGAGTTCATTTGAACAATTACCATGAAAGTATTTATAGAAAAGGCACAGGGAAGCTATATTATGGTGGCGAGAAAATGACTGAAGTGTCAGGACCAATAATATTGCTGATTCTTCTTTGGATTTTATAAAGTATCTCAAGATATATAGCAGGAGTACCAGACCATATGTAGTAGCAATATTCAAAGCATGGATGAATAGTAGACTTATAAATAAGTAAGATAGATTCAGAATAGAAAATTGATACAGTGAAGCAACTTTCTTAACAGCAGACCTGGCAATGGATCTAAATGTCTATGGCAGGCTGTGTTATTAATGTTGACTATTTTGATAGTTATAATGAGTTGACAATCTTGCACTTATTGACTGATACAAATTTGCAGTATCAAAAGATATTCTTTTTCACTGAATCAACATTAGCCTTCATCATCTGAATGTGTCAATCCAAATGATAATTGAAAGCTGCAATGATGTAACATAACTGCCTCAAATGTTAAGAAATATTGTTATAAATTATTTATCAATATATAAAAAATTGAATTAAATGTTTTCAAAAATACTCTGCTAATAGCTTCTAAAAGCTGTGTGGGAAATTTCTAAGTTATGTTCTAATTTGATATTTTACAAGCAGATAATATTTCCATATCAGTAGACTAGTTAAGTAAAGCATAAACTATTTTAATTTTTATTGAACTGTCTGCTGATCTGAAAAGCTTGAAAAATATATTGATACATTTCAATACAAACTCTATTAAAAAGAACATTTAATGAGCAGAGAGAATTTTCACTACACTTTATTTATTTTTTAAAAACATTTCACCCCAAGCAAGGCAATAAATCCACTAAGATGCAAGTGTTAGAAGAGGAAAAAAAAAACTCTATTAAGGAGTGAAAACAATTAAAAGAACAAGAATTAAGAAGACAGTAGATAATGGTTGACATGGTATTTTTAAAGATCAAAGTTGACTAAGAAGTAAGAACTTGGAAGAGAGTTCCATGAGGGAGAAATGTGATATTTTTAAATCATTTCACCCGAAGCAAGGCAATTAAGATGCAAGGGGTTACTGAGTGTTAGAGAATATGATTAAAATATACTATTAAGGAGAGGAGACAATAAAATAACAAGAATTAACGAAGATAACAATTAACAATCCCATCAAATTCTTGATGGTCAAAGTTGACTGGGAAGTAAGAAGCTGGAAGAGAGCTCCACAAATAAGAAGTGTGATAGAAGAAATTGTTAGCATAGAAGTTAAGGTTACATCTAGCTATTTCAACTGTAAAATGATGAGACCTTACTGCCAATCTAATACTGTGCCTAAATTCATAAAATCTAAGAATCACAGGAGAAAGTCCATGAGAACAAGTATTTATAGAAAAGGCACAGAGAAATTACATTACAGCGATGGGAAAGTGACTGAGATAACAGGTCAGGACCAATAACATTACATTATATAACATTACTTCTTTGGATTTTATTAAGAATTTCTAAATATATAGAAGGAGCATCAGACCAGATGTGGCAGCAGCACTCAAAGCATGGACAAATGGTAGACTTATAAATATATAAGATAGATTCAGGTGAGAAAAATTGTCTAATACAACACAGGGAATCAACTTTCCTAGCAGCAGACCTAGCAATTGATTCAATTTAATCTTTCCACTTCATGTTAGTGGAATTCACATTAGTCCAAGAAGGTGAAATGAATCACTTTCCTATAGGTTCTCATGGGCTATGTTGATGGAAGGTAAAAAAGGTTCTTTCAGATGATTAAAAGACAGCAGTTTCATTTTGGAGGCATTAAAATTAACATGCCATTCCTTGCCTCAGTTAACAACAGAAAGTAGATCAGCTGCTAGTTTAAACTTATTGAGCCACTCAGACTTACTTTTAAGACAGGAAGAAATGTCTGTGTCATCAACATAGATACTGAGTTGAGAACTGATGCTACTTGGAAGGTCATTGATGAAAATTAGGAAGAATGTGGGTCCAAGGATATAGTCCTGGGAGACGCCTGCATTAATGCAAAAAAATATAGAAGAGTGGTCATTCAAGACAACTTTCATTTCATGATTTAATAGGAATGACTGAATCAGCTAAAAAATTTATCCTGAAATACCAAAACCTTTCAACTTGTGAGGAAGACCAATATGCTAAACTATGTTGAATGCCTTCAAGATATCCAAAGCAACACCCGAAGTTTCACCATTCTTATCTAAAACTTAATGGACACTTTCAGCAAGAACCATTAACATATCAACAGTTGACTTGTTTATCTGAAAGAAGACCCTTTAAGGTGAGATAAGCATTTCTGAGTTATTAGAGCTTCTAGAACTTTACTAAAAAGAGGTAGAAGGCTAGTAGGCCAATAGTTAGAAGGATCAGATTTTTCCCCTGAGTTCTTAAAGATAGGAATGACAGAAGAGAACTTTTATTTATTATTTGATATTACTTCATCTTCTTCTATATGCCACATCCCTTCAGTCTTGGGTGCTTCAGGGGACTAAAGCTTTGCTGTGTGATACTTCCCTCTGACCCTGCCAGCAACCAGCCATTTCCCCTTTTCCTTCTCCACAACCACACAAGCGGCAGGCAACAACTTTTCAAGGAATGTGAATGGGACCCAAATGGGGGTTTACCATGCCAGACCCAGTCACTGACATGCCTATCACAGGCGAGATGGAAATAACAGACTCGGCTAGAGGGATGTTATGTTCACTTGGAGCTTGAACTCCAAAGACCTTCTTCTCTGGGCAGGAAGAATAAAAGTGAGCAGTCTTTCCATACTTCCAGCACATTCATTTTCAGTCAGTCATTATGACCAGTATTTTCAAGCCTGCTACATTGTTGGGGATTGAGAGGAAGTCTTCCCAATCAAGCATGACATCAAAACTCCATCCCCCATTCAGGCTATCACAAGTTGCATCCAGCATCTGTCTGAACCGTAACAGATATGCGGCCAGATACTCCCCAATAACCTGAGGAGGAACCTCAAATATTGCTAATTGGTCTGCTTTTGTACTCGGTTCAAATAATCAGATCTTTTGTTATTAGTTCCTGACTTACAGCATTTATGCAGTCTTCGGGTGTGGGTAGTAATATGTCCCAAATGAAGAAGCCCTTACCTTTAATTATTCTTTGTGGCTTAACCCCCGGGGATTCCAGTGATTTAATCACTGTGTCTTACATAGGGTGACAAATTTTGTGCAAATGCATGTCCACCATGAAGACTTACACAATCCTTTTTTCAACCTTCTTTAGTTCTTGAGGATCTTCCAAGAGTCCACCTTCTTTTACAAGGTGTGCATAACTATTGGCCCTTTCTAAAATCTCCCTCTTGTTGGAAGTCCCCTCTTAATGTATAATCAACATTGCAGAGATTTTAGGAAGGGCCAAGAGTTATGTACACATTGTCAATAATCTTCTCCTTATTTTGATATGTTACTTTTTCCATACATTCTTGGACTTTGGTAATTTGGCCATTATTGGCTCCATACTTTTAGTTTCTTCTTTTTTTGTTCAGGTTTATTTCATACTTCAAAGCACAAGGACTTTTGTTGGTCTTATTTTTCTTTTATCTGGAGGGTCCACCTTAGCAGTGGTCCCAAATAGTTTTTTTTTATAGACTTCACTTGTCGGCCATTTTGTTTTTTGAGATTTCTCTTTTACAAAAATTCTTCCTTTCTAGACAAAAAGACAGTGTGTGTGTGTGTGCATTTTTTTCCTTTCCAGGTAAAAAGAGAGTCTGCGTGTTTTTTCTATTTAAGCAAAGGTAAAAAAACGAAAAAGTAAAAGCAAGAAATCAAAACAAATTAAAACATCTTCTACATGTCAAGGTTTGGCGAGCAGAAATAAAGAATTTACTTTAAAACCATAGACAATAAAATAACAAAAGGGGGTCTTTTAAATTAAACAAATAAAATCAATAAAAAAAAACTGAAAATATTAAATGCATTAATGTGTGGTAGTTATATTTCTGGTTCCTTTACTACTAACATCATGGGAAAATGTATTTCTTATTTTATTTAATTTTCCCACAAGTCCATGATATTTGCAGCATCCTTCTGTAGAACAACATTTCTATTGCCTCAAGTCTCTTCTTTATCTGTGAGGAAATTTCCCAGTAATCACTGCCATTTCGGAGGATTGATATTACATAACAGTTCATCATGTTTTACTTTATTTCTAATGAAATTTTCCTTTTTCTTAATACTTTGCTTAGTTTTTGGAGGACACCTTTTGCTATTCCAATGTGCCTTCAGGCCACAGTATCCTCTATTAAAGCCCTTCCTAGATTTAAATTGTTGTACTCATATGATTTTAGCATCTCCAATTCCTAATTCACATTTTGGGCATTTCCTCTTGCTGACAATCATTGTCTTCTTACTACTCATGTTAATTCTTTCTTTTCACTTTCATTTGCTACCTTCTCTAAGAGTTCCTGCAGTTTCTTTTCTATATTTTCTATCAACACTGTGTCATCTGCATATCTATTGTGTTTGCCAATAATGAATCCTGGTAAGGTCCAAGATTTTCCAGGATGTGTCTTTCATTTAAATTCACAATGTATATATATTAATGTTATATAAACATGCCAGGAGGTACGGTGGAGTAATGGATAACGGCTTGGATTGAGGAATCGGAGAGCCGAGTTCGAATTCCAATCGAATCCATTACATTCACTTACGTGCTAACACCCTTGGGAAAGGTGTGAATCCTCTTCTTCTCCCTCCAACTATGGGTAAATAGCAGGACAGACTGGGTTCTATAGCCTTGGACGGCAACTGGTCTAGGAGAAGGACAACTCTGAATTCAAAACCTGCGGAGGGTCATTTGGGGACCTTGTGGCATTCGTTGCACCAGGTCCCTGTATTCGTCCCTCCAAAAAGTGTGGATGGCCCTGCACAAAGCCTTCACCACTATAATCAAATCTCGTGTGTCGGTGTCGGGCTTTCAGTTTCTAGGAATTGATCTGTCTGGCCCTCATACGCTGAGTTCGACGGGAGAAGCAAAAAAAAAAAAAAATAAATAAACATGCCAAATTAATTATCCCAGATCTAATCATTGTTCTGAGATACATCTCATTTATGTGTGGCTGTAGTCAAATCGTATATGTCTTAGGTACAGAGGATTTATTCCCCTATGCAGCAGCTTCCTAGGTGTAGGGTTAGAGATTGAACTCATAATTATTATTAATTAATCACTGGGTCAAGAAGTATGGATATACTCAGAATCAGTTGAAACAGGATTAGCAATAACCAAACAATTAGCCAAGATGAGATGTCCGTAGACATGGACAGTAGAGTGAGAACAATTGCAGATTGAATAAAAGGTTCAGTTTGAAATTCCTTGAAAGTTACCCAGATTGACAAGTACCTGAAGAAGGCCAAATTGAAACATTGCGATTGTAACAAGTGGAACTCATACATACAACCATTGCTAAAAATGCTAGAAAAATGATCAGCTCCTTCTACTGCTCCAGGAAGTACCTGACTTCTTCTGTCATGCTTTGTCTTTATGCAAGCCAGATTACCAAAAATGGAGTATTGCTGCCATATATATTTTTTTAAATCATTTCAACCCAAGCAAGACAACAAAGCCACTAAGATGCAGGGAGTTACTGAGTGTGAAAGAATAATAAGAAAAAGAAAAATATTAAGGAACTATCATTTAAGAAGACAGAACAGAATGATTGATATTGCATTAAAGTTTTTGAAGATCAAACTTGACTAGAAAGCAAGAAGTCAGAAGAGAGTTCCACAAGTGAAAAGTGCAAGAAAAGAATAATAGTTTAGAACTTATAGTCACCTCCAACCATTTTAAATGTAAAATGATGAGACATTGCCATCAATCTAGTACAGCGCTTAAAGCCTAGATACCATAGAGGAAAGTTCATCAGAATAATTATCATGAAAGTATTTATAGAAAAGTCATTTTGCTATTTAACCCATAGCTAGAGAGAGAAGAGTTAGATTTATACCTTTCCCAAGACTATTTATGCAAAAGTGAGTGTAAACTCAGTATTCCAACTCAGCTCACCAATTTCTCATTCCAATCCACTAGCAATAATCTGTTACTTTTTTTAAAAAATCATTTCATCCCAAGCAAGGCAATAAAGCCACTAAAACACAGGGGGGTTACTGAGTGTGAGAGAATATGAGGGAAAAACACTATTCATCAGAACAATTACCATTAAAATATTTATAGAAAAGGCACAGGGAAGCTACATTATGCTGGTGGTGGGAAAGTGATTGAAGTTGAGATGACAAGTCAGGACCAATGACATTGCAGATTCTTCTTTGGATTTTATCAAGAAACTCTAAATATATAGTAGGAGCATCAGATTATATGTGACAGCAGTATTCAAATCATGGATATACTTATAAATATGGTAGACTTATAAATATGTAAGATAGATTCTGGTCTAGCACAACTCGACTTTCCTAGCAGCACATCTAGCAATTGATTCAGTATAATCTTTCCACTTCATGTCAGCAGAAAACTCAAGCAGCACTTTCCAGCCTTAATAAAGTTCAAAATTGTTTATGCAGTTTTGTAAAGGATGACTTATTTTCCATCCTACAGCCTCTTACCCAACAGACACAATGTTGCAAGCCTATTATACTCTATTGCTGTTTCCATGGCAAACATTCAGATTAGCTTCATTCTTTAGTTCCACCAGTTCAAGTCTTTATAGCTAGAACTCACAATACTATGACTGCAGAGTTGAATCCCCAACATTTCCTCCATATTCTAATTATAAAGAGGAAGTATCGCCCAGAAAGCTTTTTTTTCAAGAAACACTACTTTGTGGAACAGATTCTGTGTGAATGCTTCCCTGAATGCTACAATCTTAATCTCTTCAAGGTGAGAAATGGAACAATTTTGTTAGAAATGAGTGCTGGATTGCTATGTGATATCCATTCTATTTTATGGAACTGAATTCTGGACAATCTCCTAACAGATGAGGAAAAACTAGAGGCAGCATAAATGGATACCTAAAATTCCGTGGATAGAGTGTTAAAGATAAATGGCAACAGAAAAACACTTATACTCAGAATCAGGAAAAGATAGTTGAAATTCCTTGGACACATAATGAAGAAGGCATAGAAAACTTAACACTCACTGAGGGCAACAGAGATAGGGGAAGTTACTTACCTGACAACCTTGTGTGAATGGTGCAAGGTGTGGGAGTCTTAGCAAAGGGAGAAACACTGCTAAGGACCATAAGGGAGCAGAAGTTTTGGAGAACCATGATCATCACAGAATGCAAAATCTGAGTAGGAGAGCAGGCTGACAGACCTAGGTGATGTGATATTTTACCAATAACTGTGTACAAGTTATTGTGATTGGAATGATTACACGATACACACATTAGAGAGTATCTGTTCACACATATACAATAAAGTTTGTAGAGGACCGGGGGGTGAATATGAGGATGAAATCTCTGGACTAAGACTTCCTGCTGGCCGGTCCTGCTACATAGGAATGTTGGACTATAATGGAGTCCAAAGAAGATAAATAAACAAACAAACAAGACCGATATATATGTACAAAACAAATATATATTAATAACAAATAGATTAATACACGAATTACAAATACATTGAAGACATGAATAAAATGTTACAGTGTCTGTATGGAAAGTTGTGTGTTGAATTTCCGTACAGATGTGTATTTTGTTTTTTAGCGTGTTCCCAGAATATGGGAAACGCTGTATGTATGAGAGTTCACATATTGGTGTAAGTGAAAAAGCGAAAGTTTTTATACCTCGCCTCACGTGCAAGGTTTCGGCCCGTGGCCTAAGTCGAGATAGTTGTTCGCATGTGCGCGTAAGCAGAGAAAAGAAAGAGAGAGAGAGAAGGGTGAACAAGTATTTATACACGTGGGAGAGAGACCCCTGTTGAAGGGTTAGGAAATGAGGAGGAGATAACCCGATAAGTTCCTTACTTGTCAAGTTTCATCAAGGCTGCTCAGCCAGTTATAAAGATATTCAAAATTGATGGATGTTTTACAATAAGACCTTGTGGGTGATTTTCCACCCTACAACCCCTTTCCCTCAGATGAAACTTTGCAAGCCTCTTGCTGCTCTATCGCTATTTCCATGGAAAGTGTTCCGGACTGTGGTTTCTAAAGTGAGGTGCACACCCCACAGGGAGGCAAGTTTATTTTTAAGGGGGCCAATTCAAGAACGAGTTATTAACAGTAATTTTTTTTCTACTGAGTCTGTGTGAGTATGAGTGTGTGTGTGAGTTAATACGATGCATATACAGTATGCATACATAAAAATATTTGTGTGTATGTATGTACATGTGTATGTACATGTGTAATTACGTATGTACTGTGTTATGAGGTCCTAAGTTCTTCATGTTACTACTCAATGTTAACTAATGTCAATTAGTTAATCTACATATTACTAAATACTGTATATAATATATATATATTTATATTAGTAACACAATATTTTTATAAATATTGTAAAATTCTAAAATTAAATGTTAATACTATTGCATATATGCAATTTCAAGTTCTTAAGGAAAGTTAAGTTAATGGCTTTTTATGCTTCTTCCATGTGAATAGGAGTTCACTTTTTGAATAATAAAAATGATATATCATGGTGAGGTCAAGATTTTAAAGATGTCTATGTGGGGCCTGCCCCAAAAGAGTTTGGGAATCACTGGTTCAGATGAACTACATTTCTCAGTTCCGACAGTTCTAACCTTAATGGCTATGACCCACCATGCGCATTGTAATGAACCACCCTCATTCCCTTTGGATTCCATTTATGCAATAATAGTTCCACTTGTGTAGCTTCTTCTCACAAACCACTGCTTTGTCGAACCAACTCCCAAGATGATGCTTCCCAGATCACTACAATCTTAACCTGTTCAAGTCTAGGGTCAACCATTATCTTCCCCATATAACCCCATAACCTGTACCTCTTACTCTGCAACCCGCTATCTCGAGTGGCTCTTGTGCCTTGTACAGGAAGAATAATATAGTGAAAAAAAGAAGATATGTATATAATGAGCTACATTGTTTTTAGTCATGAATTATATTTTGGTGAGCTTTAATATACACACTGTGACTTCCATTCTAAGAAAAGTAATTATAATGCTGCAGCAAAATTTATATATCATGCATGGATAAGATTAATGGTTGAATAGGTGTTTTCAAAGGAAATAGAGTGTAATTACATTAAAAAGCAGTTATTTCATGGGATATATATATATATATATATATATATATATATATATATATATATATATATATATATATATATATATATAGTAGGTCAATGAAAGAAATGCAAGACATAAAAAAACAAGAAAAATAACTATTTATAATAACACTAATAATATTTATTGTATGTTAGGCTTTTTGGTCAAATAGAAGCATCATAAGAAATAAAAAATTAAGTTGGACTTTGGGGGGGGGATTTTTTTTTTCACATGTGTTATAATACTGATGAGTAGAGTTTGGGGCTAATTGTTTGCCATGATTACAGTTGTAGAGTATTTGTAAATGGGTTATTGTGGAAACTGTGTTCATTGAGTATGCCTAAATTCCTATTTAAACCTAGAATGTGTGAATTTATTTCAAAAATGTATTTTAATTCAGACTTTTGGCTATTACTGGCATTTAAAAGAATGCATCTAACTTTATTAATACACTTAGTTGAAATGTACAGCTACAGATTTTATTTGTTATATGTATATATTAGGATGAGAATTTCCAAACACGGTCAGCATGTTGTGGCCATGTTCATAATTGATATTACTGAGAGTTGGCTTCTCCTTTTTTTATTATTAACACTTCCATAATTTTTGCATGTGGATGAGTTTATTATGGTTGTATTTTCCACAAGTACGTTATGGACAGAGGTTAAAGTTTGAATCCACCTCCCAATAATATCAATTATGAACACAGTCCAGGAAACAAATCATTATCTGAATGCAAGAAAACTTTAAAAAGCTTAACCACAGTGCCTTGTCAATAGTCTTCAAGGAAACTTATATGAAAGAGGGATTGTTGCTTAAATTCACAATTACACACACACACATATATATATATATATATATATATATGAAGAAATATAGTCTTAAAGTGTGCTATATTTATGGGATAAAGTGCTCAATATCAGAGATAGAGCGTGTGTAAATATAAAAGTGAACATAGAAGTCAACACTTAGAGGCGACAGTCTGTTTCATGCTGTTGCCTCTAAGTGTTGACTTCTATGTTCACTTTTATATATATATATATATATATATATATATATGTATGTATGTATAGCTGGCCACTCGTATTTGAGGATACCTGTCTAGTAGGATGGCTAGCCAATCCCTATTTCAGATGCTTCCTCAGGTGCATTTGTGTTTATTCAACACCCACAGAACCCACCTGTGGTCTATACTGCAACTATGCTGAGCAGACCTTAGTTACAGTTTCTGGGAAAGAGCGTGTTGTCTAGCATGATCAATAATCTGAACAAGGTCAGCATGCTCAAGCCCTCAGTCACAATGACTTGTGACTTTGTGCTAGCACAGCTATTGAGAGTCCGCAAGGGTTCCGTTGACCCAATTTCACTCATGAGGCTTGGGTCAACCCAACCTTTCCAAAGGTGCTGCATGCTGGGATCTACCTCTCCAGTCTGATAACATCAGGAAGTCTCCTTCCTGACAAATTGACCAAGGTGAGATTTGAACCTGGGTCTCACGGTCAGAAGGTAAACGTTCTAACCACTCAACTACATGCCTATATATATATATATATATATATATATATATATATATATATATATATATATATATATATATATATGAGGCATGGTGGAAGTTAGATTGAGGAATCGGAGAGCCGAATTCGAATTCAAATCGAATCTGTTACATCCACTTACGTGCTAATACACTTGCAAAAGGTATGAATTCTTTTCTTCTCCCTCCATTTATGGGTAAATAGTAGGGCAGACTGGGTTCTTGGATGGCAACTGGTCTAGGAGTAGGACAACACTGAATTTAAAACCTGCGGAGTGTCGGTTGGGGACCTTGTGATACATGGTGCACCAGCTCTCTGTATTCGGCCCTTCAAAAAGTGTGGTTGGTTCTGCACAAAACCTTCCCCACTATAATCAAATCATATGTGCAGGTTGTTTGGCTGTCAGCTCCTAGGAACTGAGTTGCCTGATCCTCATATGTTGTAAAATTTTCCCCAGTGAGTGCCGGTCAATTTTCAGATACTGATTGAAAATTGACCAATATAAAATTTAAATGCAGTTGTTAAGACAATGGAGCAGTCCATTAGTAAAAAACATTGTGTGCATGAAACTCAGAGTTGCACCAGACTGTGAGAAAAAAATGTATATTTATTATTAACAGTATAATTTTTAGCTTTGTTATTTTACATTGAGCACTTTTATTACCATCAGCACTCATTGTGCTATATTTTATACTTATATATATATATATATATATATATATATATATATATATATATATATATATATATATATATATATATAAAAGACATTTATGATATGTTTAACGTTCTTTTTATAGATACAAGTATTTAAGCAAATGCTCTGTTTTTATAATAAACAGTATTAAATAACATTTACCGGCCTGAATGTCCGAGAAATTTTCATAGAACGAAAATTTTCTATGAAAATTTCTCGGACATTCAGGCCGCTAAATGTTATTTAATACTGTTTATTATAAAAACAGAGCATTTGCTTAAATACTTGTATCTATAAAAAGAACGTTAAATATATATATATATATATATATATATATATATATATATATATATATATATATAAAGTAAAGTTTATTTCTACACATATTCATTTTTACAGGCAACTTTAAATAAGCCTTTCTTTTGAGTGTTTTGCTTTTTCCAAGAGAACAGTTTAAATGTTATTATATTGTTGCAGATGAAAAAAAATTCTATATGTTAAAAAAGAAAAAAACACTATAGATTAAAAAGGTTTGTATAATTTTTTCATGATTTCAATGATTTTCTTTATTTTACAGCAATGATTTTGTAATGTCTTCTGTCTGGATTTGACTTTAGAATTTTTTTCTTTGAGCAATGTTTAACCTTCATGCCTGCAAAAAAATGGTGTGTCAAAAAGATGGTTATTCTCTTGACACTGCTATTACTTTAGCCTCGTCTCTACTGCAGAGTATCCAGCAAAATGAAAATAGCAGCACCCATGAGAAATCACTGCCAATGTCTTTATAGTCATTTATTTCCTGTAAATGGCAATTTTTTATTTTGCCCTGAAAATGGGCCAGCACAGCCAGGCAACAATGCTATAACAATGCAGCAGTGAAGGTGTTATCTTACCTGTTTAACTTCATAGCAATAAAGTATCTGATGCTTTTATGGGGATTTCCATATACAAAAAAAAAATAACTTGGTTATCTCTTTACAAGTGCAATAGAAACAAACTCCTACTCAGCATGAAATTAAAAAAAAGTAAGATTTTGTAGCAATGTTTAATCTTTATGCCTCCATTAAATGGTGTGTCAAAAGTATTCCTGTAACACCGCTATTACTGTGCACACTTATGGCTCCCTCAGCAACATTCATTTACAAGATTATAAAAATATGTGAACCAAGTAAATGCGATATTTATTATTTACCTTTTATAAAGAAATAAATTTTCGTATTCAAAAATTTATAAAAAGTTCCAAAACTATCAAAATATGTAAACCAACTACAATGCAGTATTTATTATTACCGTTTTATAAATAACTATGGAAACTATTTTAGTTAATTTATGTGGTGAGAGCAAATAAAAGAAATGCCTGGAAAATACATTTTTAAAAAAATTTAGGTGTTTATTTAAATTTTCTTGTTATTTTATTTAATTACTTATTTCTTGTTAGTTTATGAATAATTTAAATTATTTTCTTTTCACCTGTCTATATTTCTGAGATGAGGTATTATATACACTATTTACATTTACACTATTTACATTGTTTGGACTAACATCTTTGTTGCCATATTTATCCCAATGTTTTGGCTGTTGTACACTCCAGCATTCTTCAGGTGGTTGGAATGTCAAACTGAACCCTTTATTTCATTCGCTGGGGTGGACTGTTCTAGTTCCACATGTCATGTCTATCAGTTAAATCCTGTTAATTCAACTCTCCAAGTTCTCCACTACCTTAACCAGGTATTGAACATGCACTCTTTGGGTCCTGTCACTGGATCTATCTAACGTCTTTATCCACTGTGCCATGTGTATGAATTTCTGGGATTTATAAACCTAATGTTTTCAGTAACCATTTTTACCACTTCTCATATTGAAATTTTTGCTGTTATCATTGCCTGTTTTTTACCAGAGCTCATATTTCTTTTCCTATTTATGTCTTTATAAAATGTTAAATAATAGATCTTTATAAAAAGGTAAATAATAAATATCGCATTGTACTTGGTTCACATATTTTTATAATCTTGTAAATATAAAATTATTCTTGTAAATAAGCAATCTAATAAATATTTGCTAGCTTTATTTTTATATTTGAAATGTAAACACAATAGTTTTTTTTCATTTGACATTATTTCTTCTTAGAAATGTTAACTTTATTGGATACATGTGTTTGAATTGACATTGTGGGGGTTAATTGCCCTCACTAATTTATATTAAACACAATGCTACAAAATAATAACAAGAGAAAGAAACAAGAAAATTCAGACAAGAGAAATTGTACAAATAAATAGATTTTTATATAACAAAAGTACAAAACAATAGTTATGAATGTTGTTTAAAATGGTGAAATAAACTTGTCTTTTTAGATTTTTTTGTGTGAAGTAATGTTCCAGTTTGATAGACTGCAAGTTGTAGAGTAATTTGTGTGAATTTGAAAAAATTCTGTTCTATGGAATATTGTTTGTATTCAAAATAAACAGTTCAAAGTTTGTGGAAAAAGTGTGTGTGGGTGTGACTTATTTTGTGTTTGACATTTGTCCGTTGCTTAGTTGTTTGCCAATATGAGTTTAGTTTGTATTGAATGAAGGAAATAGACTGTGGTTATGTTAAAAAAGGATTTTTAACTTAAAGTCTGAACTTCAGTTGAAAGTTATTTTATGATGAGTGTTGTCACATAGAGTGTAGCTTTTCCGGTTGATTTTTCCCCCACTCCTGTTTCTTAATTGTTTGCTATTTATATAAGCAATATAAGTCATGTGATAGGCTACAGAAAATGTTTAAAAATTTTTTGCACAACTGTACCTTTGATCAGGTCAAATTAAGGTCAGATGTGCGGACATAGTTGACGACATGCCATGTGCCATGTGAACCAATCAAATTATGTTAGTTGTGTAATTTAATTTGGAGCCTATGTTTTGTTTAACTTTTGAAGTTTTAAGAACAATATAGGATCTGGGTTCTATAACAATCTTGAATTTTTATTGTCATAAACATTGAAATTAATGTCACCTGGTCTAGATTGAGAAGTCCTATTAAAGAAGAAAAGTAAATGTGTCCTTACTAATTAGACCACAGGAAACCATTATGATAGGTAAGGCTCAATTACCTTTTATTGGAATCTTCTGAATATGTATCTGCAAGCTTTATTTCCATACCCAAAATGTAAACCCAGTTATTTTTAAATAGATCTTTTTAAATATAAAAAAATTATAAAATAAAAATGGCCTTGGTGTCTACGTCAAGGACCATCTCCCTCTGGCTAGAGAGTTCTCCCTTGAATTGCTGGACCATGCATACATGTGTCTCCGGCTATCTCTTCTCAATGCCCTAAGCTATCTCTTCTTCCTTTATCGCTCTCCATCCTCTCAGGACTGTGGAATACTTGATGTCGTTTCTGACAGCATAGACAAGGCTCTCTCTCTCTACCCGTACGCTCACATATTTGTGTTTGGCGATTTTAACGCCCACCATAACAAGTGGCTTCAGAATGCTACTACTAACCTCGCAAGCATACAGACAATTAACTTTTCAGTTTCTCAATCCCTCACGCAGATAGTTGACTTCCCCACGCGTTTTGCCTACAACCAGGACAGTAAGGCCTCTCGTCTCGATCTGGGTTTTAACTCCATCCCCGAGTCTTGTAGTGCCACACAGCTCTGACCTCTTGGTAACTCTGATCATGTGGTAGTGTCTATTAACATCTTCTTTAACCCCACCCCCTGAAAAGAGCCTGCTACCACCCGAACCTCGTTCTGCTACCAACGAGCTGACTGGGACTCGTTCCGTGATTTCCTCTGCGATGTCCCTTGGGATGTCGTATTTAAGCTCCCAGTTCAAGAATGTGCTTCAGAGGTCTCATCCTGGCTTAAAGCTGGAATTGACGCTTTCATCCCCTCAAGGAAATTCAAGGTCAAATTGCGCTCCTCCCCGTGGTTCTCCGCTGCTTCCTCAGCCGCTGTTGCCCATAGGAACCACTTCTTCCACCTATTTCGTAGCGATATGTCCGATTGCAATAGACACCTCTTTGCCTCCGCCCGCAACGAGTGTAAGTGTGTCCACAATGAAGCTAAGTCTCTATTTGCTGCTCGGATGAAGGAACGCATCGCATCTCGCAAACTCGGCTCCAAGGATTATTGGCGTCTCTGCAAGAGCATTCTGAACAATTGCAAACTCTCTATACCTCCTCTGTTCAACCAGTTTGAGGTCCTGACCTCCTCTGCCGACAAGGCTGAATGCTTTGCTCGGGAATTTTCTTTCAACTCAACGTTTGAATCTTCCGGTGTACCCATACCCGATTTCCCTCTCAGAACTGAAGCCCTTTTGAGCGGATTACTCATATCCCCGTCATTGGTATTGGGCATTATCTCTAATCTAGAACCCCACAAGGCTAGTGGTGAGGATGGATACCAGCCATTGTCTTGAAGAAATGCACACCTGGATTGGTGCCCGTCCTCTCTAAATTATACAACTATTGCCTCAAGGAATCTTGTTTTCCTGACTGCTGGAAGTCCTCATCCATTGTTCCTGTCTTTAAGAACTCTGGCGACCCCTCCGACCCTTCTAATTACCGTCCTATCAGTCTCCTACCCCTCTTTGACAAGGTCTTTGAAGCCCTTATCAACACCGAAGTGGTTAACCACCTTACATCACATGATCTGCTCTCTGACAAGCAATATGGATTCCGCTTTGCCCGATCTACAGCTGATGTGTTTACGGCCATCACTGAATTTGTCTACCAAGTTATTCATAATAACGGAGAAGCTCGTGCCATGGCCCTTGACATATCCAAGGCATTTGATAGGGTTTGGCATGCTGGCCTGCTTCGCAAGCTCCAGGGCTATGGTATTACAGGTCGATTGCTTGACCTAATACTATCATTCCTGTCAAACCATGAATTGAAGATCGTTCTCAACGGATTCTCCCCCAGCTCCTATCCCACGAACGCAGGTGTTCCGCAAGGCTCCATCCTAGGCCCTACCCTGTTCCTTATATTCATAAATGATCTTCCTGATGCCATTGATTCCCAAGTTGGCATCTACGCGGATGACACCACAATTTACTCCTGCCTCAGAAACAAATCTAGTGTCGCTGACAAAATTAACCTGGCCGTCCGTCTCGAAAAGGACCTTCAATCGGTTGTGAACTGGGGCAGGAATTGGCTGGTTAACTTTAATGCCTCCAAAACAAAACTGCTCTCCATTAATCACCACAGGGATCCTTCCCTGCATCCTAGTAGAATGTCTGAAGCTCAACTTCTCGAGAGCTCTTCTCTGCAGCTGCTCGGTCTCATGCTGTCTGCTGACCTGAGATGGAACAAATACATTGAGTCAATTGCTTCATCCACCGCAAGGAAAGTTGGCTCCCTGTGCCGGTCCAGGAAATTTTTCTCCCCGGAATCAATCCTCCAAATTTACAAATCAACCATCCGCCCTTGCATGGAGTATTGCTGCCATATATGGTCTGGAGCCCCTTCTGTTTGCCTCGGGGTTCTTGATAAGATCCAGAGACGGGTATGCAATGTAATTGGCCCTGATCTGGCTTCTTATCTGCAGTCTCTCTCTCACAGACGTGCTGTCGCCTCTCTTTGTCTCTTTTACAAATACTTCCATGGTAATTGCTCCGATGAGCTGCTATCGCTGGTTCCCAGGCTCCATGAATTTAAGCATCATACGAGGCTGGCATCCCGTTCCCACCCTTTCACTATTGAAACTGTTAAGTGTAGACGTCTCTTTTATGCCAATAGCTTCATATCTCGCACCTCACGCCTGTGGAACTCCCTTCCCTATTCCTGTTTCCCTGACAACTATAATCTCCAACTATTCAAATGTAACGTCAATCGACATCTCCAGTTGCAAATGTATTGCTGGTAATATATATTTTTTTTTAAATGTATTGCTGGTATTTTTACTATAAAATTGCATTTTTATATTTTCATAATGTTTTGAACCCAGTTTGAGTGTTAACTATTTGCCTATAGTTGGGACCTTAACAGGTGCTACCACCCTGAGCCAGGGTGGACCTGAGAACAGCAGCAATTAAAAGGTGGTTCCAAACTCCTCAAAACCTCCTGATTAGAGGCTTTGCTACCGGATGTAGTTTATCATCATACCAGGATGTTCTAGAATTGGAGTGAAAGCAATGATGACACATGTTCTGAATCCATCATAAAAATTCAAGATGTGGAATTAGTAAATACTGAAGACATGGCATCAAATATTTAAACTGTCAGCTGTAGATGAATGGTTTCTCAGATGAATGATTAAAAATAGATTTGAGTGAACAAATGAAGCATGTAAGTCTTAGCAAGGACCATATTTCTTTGAACCTCATTAACTAGTGCTACAGAATCACAAACAAATAATAGAAACCACATTCCTTGAGGACTCTCAGCAACAGTAACAACTGAAATGGATAGCACATGTAAATCAAAGAGAAAATAATGACATAATCAAGATGTTGATGTTCCACACTACCTCAAACAAAAGATTAGGAAGAAAGCCCCTGTCTGTACTTGGAAAAGCAATAACAGTTGATTAGAGAAACCTATTTTCTTGAAAAATTGTTTTAATAATTGATTTTATAAATTTCAACTGAAATTAGCAATGAATGCTGGATGTTTTCCTTGTAAGGAAACAACTATTATTACCATTACTATTACCATTTAATAAGGAGTTAATTCCCCAAGAACTATCATTAATTTTGATAAAGTAGATGTCATATTACCCAGTGTTAAGAATATTGCAGCCTAAGGGATGTATTTTACTTTTGGTTTCCAAAATTTAAAAAAAAAAAAAAATCAGTAATAAAAGATTAATAGTGAAAATGCTTCATCTAAAATACAACAATAAATGAAGTAAAACTAGTAAGACAATAATAGTGAAAATTCTTAATTTAAGAAGCTGGAGTAAAACTAATAAAAATAGCAACAGTGAAAGTGTTTTACTGTAGAATATAGAATAAATTTTGCAGACTTCTTTCAAGGAAAAAATAGTGTCTTTAATGTTCTGAAATACTGTATATAATCAAATAGATTTAAGGCTGAAATTATTTTTTCACAGTGATAATGAATATATGAAATTTTTATTACTAGATCAACCAGTTTCAACTTGGATTCTTGAAAAGAAAAAACAAGATTTATTTATAATTTTTTTCCTTTCTTTGTTACAATATTGTTGGTTGGCTAGCTGACTCGATATTTGGTTGGTTGGTTGGTGGGGACAACATGGAATGAAAGATGATCTTATGCCATGGCCAAACTAATGTTCATCTGAAATGCAAGATGTGGCAGCCATGATGTGTGCACAAAAAAAAAAAAAGGAAAAAATATCCATCAGATGAGCAAGAAGATTTACATTAGAGAAGGGATATCTGAGCTGTTAGCTATTGATCACGATGATTGTCAGAAGCAATTTTGACTCTGTTTGTATCATCATTTACTCCGCCACTATCGTGACTCTTGTTATCATATCCATCATTGTGACTGCAATTGCTTCCATCATCAACAGAACCCATGAATTTTATCATCACATTCATCATTGCTGCCATCATCATCAGCATCATCATCAATATTACTGTAAGCGTAATGAGTCATAATTTCTTTTTTGTTTATCAAATTTATACTTCAAAAAAATAAAGTACAATTGCATTTCATTTGCATATATATTCATCATTATTTGCAATAACTTGTTGCCATTTATCAGCTCGGCTCTTCAATACGTTTTGAATAAAAATTTCACAGGTTTTGATTTGAAAAAGTTTTCATCAAACATTTGAGTCTGGTTTTCATTAGAGAACGTTTTCCCCATGAAAGTGTTTTGCAGCAATTGAAAAGGTAACAATTGGTTGGTCAAGGCCAAGTGAATATGGTGGGTGGAGTAGAACTAATAAACTCAATTCCAAAATTTGGGATTTGTATTGGGTGAATATTTAGTGTAAAAAAAAAAGACTCTTGCTGTTTTCACCATCCCTCTTTGTGCCTGCTCTACCATCCATTCACTCATTAGGTAGGTTAGTTGCTGTTCCACTCTTTTTCAGTATGTCCTGCGAGTGTTACATTTTCCAAGCCCTTTTTTCTCATTATGTGTCCCAGAGATTTCAGTTGTCAGCTTTCTGATTTTAAATACAAGTGTTCTTCTAGTGCCCATATTTTTAGAACTTCCTTATTTCTCCTGTGTTCAGTCAATGATATTTTTAGTATCCATCTCCAGGACAAAATCTCTATTGCTTTTAGTCTCTTCTTCAGCTGTAAAGAAATTGGGCAATGGTTAACCTTTGTACCTACAAAAAAATAGTGTTTCAAAAGGACTGTTTATTTGTTGACACTGCTATTACAAGGAAAGCTTAAATATTAATTCAATACTTAAATACAGTGATCAATTTTTATCTCTTCTGTAGTTTATTGATGCCTATCGCATCTACTCCTCCCTAGCTATTGTGATGATGGTCAAACCAGGAGTCCACCACAGGAGCTAGCTTAAATGCCACCCGTTAGGGCAGCTTTTAAGCTAATTTATAATAAAATGTGCACTGCAATTTTGGATACAAAAGGAAAATAAGAATTACTCCCCTTGAACCATGAAAGCAACGATAATGGCTAGTATAATATATTAATATATATTTTTAACCTCCCATAATCTGGCAACCTTGAATCTGAGCTCTGCAAAAACTGTTCCCTGCACCTAACTTTTTTAGGGCTTTTGAATGAGTTATGAACAATTGAAATTGGACCAGTGGGAGCAGAGTTGCTTGGATACACACTCGCACAAACACACACATATGCTGTACTTTATATATAAGATGGTATACTATTCTAACTGTATACTTTACAATGCCAGGGAAGTTGAAATTAATACCTGCTCTTCCTTCCTAAAGCAGTATAGCACACCCCCATTGCTGTCATAGCTACACTAATTTTTTTACCTATCATGTCACATAGATATCATCTGGTTGATTGCATTCCTACAAATGGGGGAGAGTGCAACCATTCAATGTGCTTCTGTCCCTAATTATTTTGGCACTTCAAATGAAAAGGTTTCTAAAATTTGCATCCTTATCACCAGTAACAAATGACATCCAAATCACTGTTGCATTGATTATCTGGATAAGAAAGGTTTTAATGAATGGCAAATTCAGTATATATTTTGCAACTGGAACTGATATCATTTTTAGCATTGCATCAGTAAAGAAAACATCAAAAATGAAATTATCCATACAAAAACCATTAGTATCACTACTAATCACTACAGTGATAAAACTAATAAACATAATCTTGTTTGAATTTTGTTAGACAAGATATTCAAGTCATTGTATAGATTGATTGATTGATTCATTCATTTTCTATGGCTTATCAACCTTTTACATATTATTTAAAGACAGAAAATATTTTTAGATTGTAAGAATTTTTTTTGAGATAATAATGGTTTAGTGATTAATTTACTAATTAAGCCATAGCTTAATTATTAAATTTACTAATTAGGCCATAGCTGGAGGAAGAAGCAGTGGATTCATATCGTTCCCATGGGTATTTGTGTGTAAGTAAATATAACAAACTCACCTCTCCAATTAACAATTCTGAGCCATTATATATTACACTGCACATTCAAGCTTGCAGCAATACCTGGTATTCCCAAGCAGTTACCAATCAAGATGATGACCAGGCTCAGCATTGCTTAACTTCGGTGATCATATGGGAACTGGTGTTTCAATGTGATATGGCCATAAACCTGTTTGTATAGAGTTGGTTTGGACAAATTTACTACAAAAATGAGTAAATAATTTCAAATAATCCAAATCCAAATCTAGGGCCTTTTCACTCCTATTAGAGGAACCCCTCCCTGGTTGACCTTGTCTTCAGGTGAGTAGCCATACTCATAACAAATGAGGGTTAGTGAGGTCATAGTTGGAGTTGTTGGCTGTTGACTCTAAGGAGTTCATCCACTCTTTAATAGCTTTTGTTTTTGTACTGTTGAGGTTCCACTTACCCTCCTCATCAGACCAAGGTTGGGTGAGGGAACCGGTTTAGTTGTCAACCACTTAGGCTTTGAATTTAGAGTTGTCCTTCTAGACTAGTTGCTACCCAAGGCTATAGGACTCAGTCAGTCCTGCTATTTACCCATAGCTGAGGGGAGAAGAGATGGATTCATACCTTTCCCAAAGGTATTTGCATGTAAGTGAATGTAACAAACTTGACTAGAATTTGAACTCAGCTTTCTGATTCCTCAATCTAAGCCACTATGCATCACTTCACCATGCCATCATAGTCCAAATAAACTATGTTTAGAATATATGTATTCTTCCCCATAAGTAAAACATTTCTCATAAATACTAATGGCATTACTTTAACCTCAACTAGCAGTAACTGTGAAAAATTTACGGTTTTCCTATCTGAATTTTCTGATGTATTATAATATTTAATGAATAAATAAGCTAATTGCTAGCTCCATGACTATAAAATATCAACAGAATCTCTTCTATTGCATTGTTAAATATTTGAGCTTAACAACTTTGAGAATCATAAGTATGAATGCAGAGCATTATTTTAAAAAGTAAGATGGCACAGATGAAAAGATTTGAAAATGACAATTTTTTCCATTTCACTGAAGTAGATGTTAAACACGTGAGAGCATTATCACCCTCTTCATCTTCTCTTGCTTAATTTTCCCCCGCGGAAACTAACTAAAATCTCTGATATGTCCTTTCATCTTTCCTTGCATTGAAAATGGAATTGTCCATTATTTATCATGTATTCTCAGGGTATAATATAGATGCTAACTAAGGAACAAGCAGAATTATATGATGCATTCAGGGCAATATCATTGCACCCCTCTCTCATCAGTCATCTTCTTAGCATTATCAACTTTAGCATCACTATCAACAACATCATTCTCTTCATTATACTGATAATATAAACCAAAGTTCTCAATTATTAAGCAGTCTGCAGGTTTTGCTATTTCCATGCCAAACAGTGAATGAATTTCAAGTTATATGTTTTATGAAATTGATATTAATAGATATCTTGAAAAGATCTAAAATGTCAAAAATGTGAGATGCAAGCTCAAATTCTATTGAAAACTGTTTCTTTATTTCTCATTTTTTAAAATTTTAGCAACAATAATAACATGGAATAAAACTAGTAATAAAATAATAATAACAAAGAGGCTTCATCTAACAATTATAGGATGGAGTAAAAAAGTAATAAAATAATAATAGTGAAAATGCTTCATCTAAAAAGTAACAGTAATAAGATGAAGTAAAAAACAAGCTGGGAAGCAGGAAGCAACAAGACATTTGTTGTAAAGTCTGGAGAGAACAGGAGCCAGCTCAGGAGCACATTTCTTTAGGATGATGGCAGGGATCCCGTCACATTTGCTTGCTTTGTTGGGGTCTAATTTAGAGATGATGCCAGAAACAAGTGACAGAGTTATGTGTATACCACTCAGTGTAGCCTCTGTTCTAGGGAGAAAATCTAGCAGAGGTGCTTTAGATGAGTCGAAAATGGAGTTAGAAGAGAACTTCCAGGCAAAGCCCTCTACCTTATCTGTAGTAAATGTCAATACTTCAAATTAATTGAAGAGAGGAGGGACTGAAGATTTGCTATTGTTCAATACACTCTTGCAGAGTCGCTAGTAATTCTGAGAACCAAACTTCCGAGGGGCTATAGGGTTTTTCATTCTATCAGCAAATATTGATTTTGCTTCTTTGAGAACACACTTGCACTCATTACGAGCAGTGACAAGGAGATGTCTGTTACAATCAGACCTGTCACTCTTGTATAACTGGAAGAAGTGATTCCTGTGGGCTATAATGGATGAGTAGGCAGGTGTGAACCGAGAAGATGATCATGGTTTCACTCGGTATTTCCAAACTGGAATGAAAGCTTAAATGCCAGTTTTCACCTAAGAAGAGATCTCAGTGGCACATTTCTGAACAGGATGATTAAAAATACCTTTCCAGGGGACATCGCAAAAGAAGTCATGAAATGAGTCCCAATCACTGTGTTGATAACAGAAAGAAATTCTGTTAATGGTTGGATCATGACTAGTGGGACAGCAGAAAGAGATATCTGTAGACACCAGTGCATGATTGGAGTTTACAAGAGGACAGAGCTGTAGTGCATAACAGGAGTGGTAGAGAAACATGTCCATTAGAATTACTGGGGAAACGTGTGGGGAAGTCAACTATTTGTGTGAGAGATTGCATAATAGAGAAGTTGAAGGTCCGGATGCCAGTGAGGTCAGTGACATTAGAGTGAGTAAGCCACTTGATGTGGTGGGCATTGAAACTGCTGAACACAAAGATATTTGCAGATAGATGTAGAGAGAGGGCCTTATCTATACTATCAGAGATTTTATTAAACACGTAACAGTCATAAGAAGAAGAGGAATGATAGAGGAAGAAGAGATATCTGACTGAGTGTAATAGAGAAGAATGGAAGCAAACAGTCCAGAGACTCAAGAAAGAGTTCCTTTAACAGTGGGAGATGTTACCAAAAATATTCACCAAAGCCATGCATGTGGACATTAGAGTCTTTTCGAAGGAGAGGAAGATGGCCAGGAACAGAGAATACAGTGGAAAAAACAGTAATAAAATAATAATAATGAAAATGCTTCCTCTAAAATGCAACAATAATAAGATGGAATAAAACTAGTAATAAAATGATGGAGGTGGAGTGATGGATAGAGGCTCAGATTGAGGAATTGGAGCTGATTTCGAATTCCAGTCAAAATTATTACATTCACTTACATGCTAATACCCTTGGGAAAGGTATGAATCCTTTTCTTCTCCTCTAGCTATGGGTAAATAGCAGGACAAACCGGGTTCTATAGCTTTGGATGGCAACTGGTCTACTACAGAAAGAAATGGCAACCTTCTGCAGGAAAAAAATCTGCCTCATCAGTCATGTATTGAAAGATACAGGGTGTGAGTGCTATTTGAGGACATATTGTTTTAAGTTCACTACACACTCAAATCATTTATATTATTATTTCTTTTTATTTCAGATAACCCAGTCAGAGGAAGATGTTAACCCAAGAAATGAAAAGACATGCAGTCATTGTTGCTTTAGCTGCAAAACATAGTGATTTAAAAATCAGTAACATTTTACATGTTGCCAGTTCATTTGTTCATAAGGTTCGGTTGGAGCTAGATGGATGTGATGGCAATGTATCCCTTGTAGCAAAAAGAAAAACGTATTCACAGCGCTCTGATACCGTGAGAACACCAGAATTTATACGGAATGTTCAAAACATCATCGATGAGAACCCCAGAAGATCAATGTGGTCCATCACCAAAGAACTCCATGTATCAGAGCGGACTATCAGAACCGCGGTACATCAGGACATTCAATATAAGTCATATGTAATGAGGAAAGGCCAATTCATACCAACGAAGAAAGGAAAACTGTCTCATGTGTTCAAGCGGTTGCTGAACAAAGGGAAAAATCCCCACGAACATGGCATGCTTTGGTTTTTCTCTGACGAAAAAAACTTTGACTAAGATCAGAAAACAAACAGACAGAATGACAGGTGGCTATGTGCATCTCCTTCTGAAGTACACAGAGTGATGCACACCAAATATCCAGCTACTGTGATGGTTTTAGGAGTTGTGAGCAGTGAAGGTCATGTCATGCCACCTTACATTTTCTCACAAGGTCTTAGGGCCAATGCTGCTGGATACATTAATGTTCTTAAAATGGTTGTTAAGCCCTGGATAAATAAAGTATGCAATGGAAGGCCATATGTCTTTCAAAAAGACTCTGCACTTTCTCACAAAGCCATTGGATTGGTTATCAGAGAATTTTTACGATCATGTGACCCCCAACATGTGGCCCCCTAACTTGCCAGATTTAAATCCTATAGACTATTACGTGTGGAGCATTGTTGAAAGGGAGACTAATCGACATCCTCATAGTACCATAACTGCATTGAAGGCCTCCATTGTCCAGATGATGTCCAAAATAAATAGGGACCAATTAATTGCAGCTTGTGGACGGTTTTGAGCCCGAATAGAAGAAGTCATTGAAACCAAAGGTGGTTTCATAGAATAATTAGATAAAGAAGTATCATGAAGGATATTTGTGTCAATTTGAATTAAATATATACATTGTTTGCTAAGATATTGCTGTTTATTTAACATACTAAAAATGTCCTCAAATAGCACTCGCACCCTGTACATGATCGCCTAAGTGTGTATCATGCACGACACATAACTGACTGAATAAAATGATACTAAAAATGCCTCATTCATTTAGAAAAAATGAATTTGAATATATATTCATGAAGTTGATTTTAGTCTAGCTTACACATTTGGACCACCCATTGAGGATCGAATCTTTTGAATAGTAATAGTCTGTGAGACTGACTTGTTCACCATTACTCCATAACAAAGCAACCTGATTATAGAAGGAGGTACTGAAAACTTCTTGGCCAAGAACTTTTCAACATTCTCTCATAAATCGGTGCATCAGTGATTTCATAGCCAAATGATGGAAAAAATATTTATTTTACACAACAAATTTTTATTTTTCGACATAATTTTGTTCTTTGTCAATACAACGCGGTACTAGTTTAAATCAGTTGTTTGGCTCTCTGGAAGGAGTTCAAAGGAAAGGAATCCCTTCCAAACACCACCATAGACACACCACCATTATCTTTAGATGAAGATTGACTTTTAGTGTGGTAGTTCATTCTGCTTGTTCCATGATCTCTTAGATTCCATTTGCTAAAGTATCTTCTTCCATAATTTATCTCTAAAATAGGACAGTTGTGTTATATTTAAACAGTGAATCACACACAGAAATATAGCCTAGTAGTTTTTTTTGCTTAATTTATGTGGAAGTCACACATCAAAGTGACTAACATAATCAAGCTGATGCAATTGATTTTCATAACTTGACTTAGATATTTTGAGTTTGATTTTGTTTCCTGTGTCATATAATGCTAATTATTATCGAGTAATGTCTTGATTTGAGTGTTAGAAACCTCAACAGTATACCCATTACAAATCACTTTCCCATGAGAAGCACAAATCTTTTTTTTTTTTTCCTTAAGATAAAAACAAAGAAAAAAGTGCTGAACTACTGTGTAATATCAAATCTCTTATATGGAAGTGAATGCTCGACAATGAAGAAGTGACTTAAGGCAAAAGAAATGTGGTTCTATAGAAGGATACTGAGAAGATCATGGATGTTGTTGTGTAGGATCTACCTAATCTGCATAGGTGACTACCAACTATATAAATAATGGTTGATACCGGAAGACGAAGAAGAGTGGAATCACGAGATCCAACTAGAGACTCTGATCGACTGCGACTAGTCAACACATTCTCCAGGAACGTCTTCCCAGAAATATACAGAAATACTATATGTACTTATTGTGTACACTTTCTTGTTATAATACATTCTTGTTCCAAGTACATTTTGTGTTGCATTATTATTCCATGCAATAGGCGAGATTCAACATTGAGTCAAGACTCAACAGATGTAGCATGGGAGCAACAGGGAAATTTTAAGGAAAATGGAAACAAAATGTCATACTTATAATAAGAAAGAGAAAGTTGAAATTTCCAGGGAGCATAATGAAGAAAGAGGGTTTGGAGAATTTGACATTCACAGGGCATCCTGGAAGCATGGAAAAACAGAGACAAAACAGCAAGTAACCTACCTAATGGGCTTGTGTAAATGAATAGCAGGACAGAGGCCAGGAGGTATAGTAACAGGACAAACATTGTTTAGAGTTACAGGGAATAGAAAACTGGAGAGTCATGAATTCCCACATTTTAGAGGGATATGGAACATAGAAGAAAAAGATAATATGTTGAAAATGTTCATTTTTCTTATATCTTTAATTTTAGAATCAATAAATGTGTCAATTTTGGCAGTTTAAGAAAAATGCATGCTGAGATGACATCTGTCACAATATAATCAAATGTGATCTTTTTGAAGTTCAAACTAAATGGTCTTAATGCCATCTAATAATAAAACAGTACAAAACATTTTGTCCAACTCAATACACAATTATAACTGCATTATTTATTATTGCATTCATTATATCATTGAATTGTTATGATTTATCCTTTACTGCTTTACAGTGTATATGCGAATAGGCTATGTTTATGTTCAGATTGAATTTATATATATATATATATATATATATATATATATATATATATATATGAGTTAAAGCTCAAATGCAGATCAAATATGAATTGCAAGCAGACAGGATGATAAAATAAAGAACAAATAGGAAACGAATATCAATCTAACATGTTTCACTTTTATTAAGGCTTTGTCAAAGATTGAGAAAAAACAGACAAAAAGACAGAAACACTAGTATTTTAAATTTTGTTTGG
The DNA here is from genome assembly GCA_964036315.1 of Acanthosepion esculentum. Classification (NCBI taxonomy): domain Eukaryota; kingdom Metazoa; phylum Mollusca; class Cephalopoda; order Sepiida; family Sepiidae; genus Acanthosepion; species Acanthosepion esculentum. The sequence continues at coordinate 115,953,239 of OZ038483.1, read as the reverse complement.
GTCAGTTCTCATTGCTCAGACACATGCCACATGTATTAAAACTGTAGATAATTCTATGTGCATGTAGGTTTGTGAAGAGTCTTGTATGTGTAAGTGGGCATCGAATGGTAATGGGTTTTTCTAACTCTGTATTTGTGTCTGTCCAGTGGAAGTTCCAATATCTTTACCTTTGTGCAGTCAACCCTCACAGCGGGGTGTCACAAGATTCTAATTTATGGCTGACCTCTTCAAGAATGTATTCTTTGTATTAGATAGATATAAGTTAGATTCTTTAAAAGATCAAAAGAAAGATGACAAATGTAATGTAATGTTTTAGGCATGTATTTATAGTTAGTAATAATGTTGTATATATATATATATATATATATATATATATATATATATATATATATATATATATATATATATCTATATATATATATATATATATCTATATATATATATCTATATATATATATATATATATATATATATTGTCATCCACAGACAGACTGTTTCACTGTTTCACAGCTCATCAGTGTGGCTAGATATCCAATTGCCTCAAGCCGGGATCAAAACCCAACTGATTTGGTATCAATCGAAGATTTTACCTCTAAGCCATTGGCACATGGCAGGGATGAAGGTGAATTTAGATGTATTTATTTTTAGACAAACATGCCGGTGACTGGAGAAGTCGAAAATTCATACAAATTCATTATATATATTTTATTGCTTAAACGTTATGGCCATTAGGTTCTTTGTAGCCGAGAGGTTAAAACAAGTCAGATCTAATGATGGTTTCTCCTAGAGAAATGTAGGTTCAAATCCTGTTGGAAATGCATATTTTTCTAATAAGATTTCTTGAATCAGGCTGGTAGATGTAAATAAAATATATACGGTTTAATAAATAAACAGACCAAATATGGGTATCCATTTTAAAAATAACATTTAAGCAATAAAATAAAAATATGTCAGATTAATAAATGAAAAAATCCATTTCTAAATGTATATATATATATATATATATAGGATTAATACAAATATAAAATCTGTCACCTAGCTGATTGATGTTATATTCAGCATCTCGACTTCAGAGTTTCATAGATCGACACTCCAGCAATCACTCTGTTCACTCCTCTGGAGATACCACCAATTGACTGCTTATTTTCTTGTTTTTTGTTATTTTTATATTAAGTTAAAAAGTAATTTATGCACTTTTTATTGGTGTAAAGTTATGCGTGTGTGTTCTTGCTCAAGTGTGTATGCGTTTTTTCATGATCATGTGTGTATGTGGGTACATGTAGAATGTTGTGGTTATTTCTCCTTTTCATTGTTTTCCATGCCTCTTTATACTCTCTCCTTATTGTTTTTATACCTTTTTCTCTCCTTTACTCTGAGTGTATAGATAGCTAGCTAGCTAGATAGATAGATATTGTTTACTGTTTAATATCTTATTCATTTATATTATGTATTTATTTGTTATCTAGTCTATTATACCATTTTTATAGGTACTATGCTATTATATATAACAAAAATAAAACAGCTATATATAGATCAATAATAATTTGATATTTATTAATCCAATATTATATAAAGTAAAATTATTTCTCGGTTGTTTTCTTCAGAGAGATGAGTACATGTTTGTCAAATGCTTTCAGAAAATCAATGCATGATTAGAGTTTAATAAATAGGTCGCATATTTTTCAAACATAAATTCCTAATTGAACAACAGATTCTAAATTCTGCAAATAAAAAAGAAGAAAACTTTAAATTAAACAGTAAGCAAGAATAACTTGTGGAGAGTTTGTATTTGACTCTGTGTTGCTAACATAAGTTGAAAGTCAGTGGACCACCATTTATTTTACAAACAAAACAAAGATTTGATTAGAAAATGAATGGCCAATGTTTATTGACACATGTAGGTACAAGATGCAGAGTTATAGAAAACGGTCAACCTCAAGTTAGCCCAACACTGAAAAAGGCAACCAAATCTCCCCCCCCCCACATTGGAACAGCTACCAAACATGTCCAAACTCAATAGGAAGTGAGAAAAGCCGAATCATGTCCTTTCTGGAAGTGGATTCATAAAATTCACATGTGACCAGAAACATTTTTTAGTTTCCTTTTGCATTATGGGAAAATTAAATTCTTTATTTTTTTTTAATTATTATTTTATATATTATTTTACTTATTAGTTTATTTTCATTCTCCCACATTGTCACTCACAATCTACAAAGAATAATACGCATATCTTACTAAAGATAACATCATACTAATGCAGTTTCTAATTAATCTTATTTAGTAATATTAAATATAAAGCTTAATTCCTTCTTGAATTCTCCTACAGGATTCAGCAATAAAGTGGAGTCTAGGATAGCTGATGGAGGATCAGATGTAGCAAGAGCCAAACAAAGCATTGATACAAGGTATGTCCTTACTTCATGGAACAAATTTAAATTCAAAGTTTTTCTTCTCCTACAATCCAGTTTGCTCCACTATTTAGTCTATAGCTGGGTGAAGAAGAGATGGATTTATGTTGAAACCCATTCAGAAATATCTAAGCTGCCAGTTGCATACAACTGCTTTCTAAGATTAATGGTTAAAAATGGCTTTGTGTGAGTAAAGTCTATAAGTATCAGTGAAGGCCACACTTTTTTGAACCTTGTCCTACAGAATCACAAATAAAGAATGGTAAACTACCAAATAACAGAAACTGTATCACTTGAGGACTTTCAACAGCAGCAACAGGTAAAATGGATAGCACATATAACTCGAAGAGAAAAGAATGGCATAATCAAGATTTTGACATTCCACGCTACTTCAAATAAAAGGTTAGGAAGGAAAAACCTGTCAGTATTAGAAAGAGCAATATCAGCGACTGGACTTGAGAAACCTATTTTCCTGAAAAATTGTTTTAAGAGAAAGATTTTATAAATTTCAACTGAAAGCAATACTGACTGCTCAGTCAATGAATACTAAATGTTTCCTTATATGGAAATGACTAATGTTACCATTACCATTAGTGTAAAGTGAATGCAATTGATTTGGTTGGAATTTGAACCCTGCTCACCAATTCTACTTTACATGACAATAATCATTATGCTGTCCACACATCCATATTTTCTTGTATGAACATGTGATGAGATAACTTGATGGAATATACTCAAAGAGAACCCTTTTTACCTTCCATCAATATGGCTAATGCTAACCTCCAGGAGAGTGACTCATGGCACCTTCTCAGACTAACATTTTCCACTGACATGAAGTGGAAAGATTATATAAAATCAATTGCTAGGTCTGCTGATAAGAAAGTTGGTTCCCTGTGTCATGCTAGAATCTATCTTGCATATTTCTAAGTCTACCATTCATCTTTGCTTTGAATACTACTGCCACATATGGTCTGGTGCTTCTGCTATATATTTAGAGATTCTTGATAAAATCCAAAGAAGAATCTGCAATTTTATTGGTCCTGACCTGGCATTTGGAATTAATACATTAAATACCTCAATCTAATTTAAAGGTGAGGTAGATAAAACTTCTTACAATTCTCCATCATTTTTCAATCAAACTGGAAGGTTGGTAATTTATTAGTTTTAATAATAGGGAATAATACTATGGCAGTATTAATTGGCATAAAGTAATTTGATTACTTAACTAATTGCAGACTTTGTATAAAGTCATAAATATTAATTGCTTCTCTTATTTGTCAGATTGTATAAATAAGCATAAATTTTGTGCCAGGTCACTCCACAAGTGCTACTACAGGTTGAGAATCCTTTATCTGAAATTTTTGGGACCAAAAGTGCTTCGGTTTTCAAATTTTGGGGATTTTGGAATACAGGCTATTTAATTTGTATATAGCATCTATAAAATGGGGCAACTTGGGAATGGAACCAAAGCATAAAAATGATAACCCTTTACATTTCATAACGCAGCTTATACATATACCCTGAAGGTAGTTTTATATAAATAACATATACCTTGAAAGTAGCTTTATATAAAATTTAATAAATTTTGTATATACACAGACACCAGTAATAACACTAGTCATGTAATGCTCACATGAATTTTTAAGTGCTGAAATTCACATAAAAATAATGTTTTGTACTTTCTGTACATGTACAAAAAAGATGATCACTACTTACAAAAAATATATAAAAGCAGGACTTTTTGACATTTTGAATAATATCTTTACTGAACACGAAACACCTGGTAAGTAATCCATGAACAAGAGTGTTGCTGTGACAATCGCTAACAAAAAAACTGGGGCTAACATAGGCTATGTAGCTGGGCTTTCTGAAATTTTCCATTTGTGGCAAGTCATGTCATGTTTGTGGAGTTTGGAATTTTGGATAAAGGATGCCCAATCTGTAGTATTATATGACCCAGATCTACTTGTTGCATGGTTAGTGACTAACTTGGTACCCCACCAGATTTTGTCTGGTGAGGAGATTGGCTAGATGACCAGCAGGATTAAAAACAAGACTTCTCAAAGGGCAGAGAAACTTTCTTGTAGGATCAATGGCCTTCTAGCACAATGGTGTGTACTGGGTTTCATAGTTATGTATACAGTCAGTGCAGAGATAACATAGTATTGATAGGTGGAGGGTTTACTAGACTGAAGTCAATAGCCAAGGCAGAGAGTTTCTCTTGATGGAATCAATGGCCACATATCCATGACCAAGACAAACCTTCAAGTTGGACAACATTGACTATTGTTTGACCTGGAGAGGGATGGGCCCCACCCAGTCTACTTGCCTAATTAATACATTGCATGAATGAATACCTCTCCAGCTTCCAACCCATATATATATATATATATATATATATATATATATATGGAGTGAACTGGTCAGGTGCTTAGCTGTGTTAGTGACCCTATGACCACACCCAGTCATAAGACTGATGATGATAATGAATTTGACTACTTAACTAATTGCAGACTTTGTCTAAAGCCAAGATACTAATTGCTTCACTTATTTGCCAGATCATATAAATCAGTGAGCTACTTCATTTGATAAAATTGTATAGTTTTGTCTATTTTGCTGTTATCGACGGCCAGCAGATAAAAGAATTTACACTTCAGCAAATGTATGTGGATAAGCTATCAAGTTCAGGACATAATACTGCCAATGGAAACAAAAAGAACATTTATACTTAGGAAGTGACAGTAGAAATTTCTAGGATATGTAATGAGGAAAAAAAGGATTAGTGGTACTACTATAGTTTTGAAATCTCAAAAGGCAAAACACCACTTCACATGTTAGTTCTGTTATCAAGTTAAAAGTTCTATCAATTGGCTCAAGTATATCTTTCTGGTCATACTTAATTAAAAAATTAAAAAAATTATGTTGATTTCAAACTGGAGGACAATTTTGGAACAATAAAACAGAATTGTTTGGCTAAGTCAGAATGGTTTAATTACAAGAAAATTGCATATTAAAGTTTGTTGTAAAAAATAAATATTTTTATATGCTTAAAAAGGTTTTAGTGTTTTTAATTCAATATTTTTGTCATCTAAAAAATAATGTATTTTGTAAGCATTTTACTTGCATAAAGGTTTTCATTATTTTTATTTAAACTTTTTCAGAACAACAAAATAGACTTTATTGATTGGCTATGTCAGAATGGTTTATGTGGAATCAAAGATTCAAAAACTCAAAATTTGATTATTTCAGCATTAAATCACCATGGATTTATATAACATTTAATGTTATTGCTTCTTGAATTTTTATCAAATTGAAAAACCTTTATTAATGTTGATTGTCCTAATTGAAAACATAACAGTTTCCAGACATTCAATGTAAATATACACAGGGAATTGGGAAGTGCAAAACTATAGTACTTAGAAAATTTAACACTTGTTGGATTACTGAAACGATAATTACAGGCTGTGAGATTTTGAATTACTGCTCCCTGATAATAATTACAGGTGGTGCAAGATTTGAAAGAATCCATCTCTTTCTCAGTGACTTTTTATAGTGAAAAGACGTATTCTTTTTGCTCACACGAAAATGTAAATATCTCAACTACAGACATTGAAGGTTGCTCTTAACATTTAATTTAATTTCACATTTTTCCTTTTGTAAAATGCCCTATCAATATATTTGCTAATATTTCTTTGTTTAAATTCTATGTCTTATTTTTTGTTTGGACTTACATGAGTCTGTCAAAAATTGTTTGCAGGTCAAATGTACTGTGAGCATAAAAATCTCATCAAAAGTGTTGAAGCCTGCAACAACACTCACGGGTCATATTGAAGACAAAGGGATAGAGAGAAACAGTAACATACCTACTGAACTTGTGTAAATGGATGGCAGAACAGGGAATCAGGGTTAGGAAAAAGATAAACATTGCTAAGAGCTACAAAGGATAGAAATTATTTACACTATTTACATTGTTTGGACTGTTATCCTCATCTTTGTTGCCATATTCACAATATTTCGGCTGTTGTACACTCCAGCTTTCATCAGGTGATTGGAATTTTGAACTGAACCCGTTATTTTGGGGTAGATTGTCCTAGTTCCATGTGCCATGCCTCTTCTGGATGTCTTAATATCATTTATCTCCCTTTAACTCAACTCTCCAAGTTTTTGTTCACTTCAGCTGTAGCCAGGTATTGAACTTACAACTTTTTGGGTCAAGTCACTGGATTCAACCAATGCTTTTATCCATTGGGCCATGTATCCTTGAACTAGAACAATCTACCCTGGTGGATGAAATAAAGAGTTCCGTTTTAAATTTTAATTACCTGAAGAAGGCCGAAGCATACAACATTATGAATATGGCAACAAAGATGAGGACAACAGTTTGAACAATGTAAATAGTATAAATAATTACAATACCTCATATCAGAAATATAGACAGATATTGAAGAATAGGAAGTTGTGGAGAGTCCTGATTGTCAATATCCTGAAGGGACATAACACATAGAAGAAAAGGAATAATAATCATGTTTTTCATTATAAAATGAGAATAAGAAGCCAAATACTTGAGAAAAGGATTTCATAATGATCCCAAAGTCAGACAGTTTTTTAAAAAATATGTTATGGTCTAGAATGATGATATTTCATCATTCTAAAAATAACCTTGTCATCAGTGATGATAGAAAAGAAGGATATTTTAACCCTCATGATTATAAAAATGACCCTTCCACCACAAGAGAGTCAGTATAGTAGAATAGAGTAGTGTAGACTAGGGTACCCATAGTAGTAGAGTAGACAAGTAATAGTAGTACGTTTCTGTACTACTATTACCATGCCAGCACTTTTAAGATCGAAAATAGACAATGTCAAATGCCATCCTCACAAACAAAATTCTCAGAACCAAACCATGCCAAACGCCATCCTCAAAAACAAAATTTTCAGAACCAAACCAAGTAAGCACTGACTTTTAAACAAAAAGCACACTGAAAACATTTTTACTCACACCATACCAATATTCTGTAATTCACATCACAAAAAGAAAATACAAATTCTTGCTATTTATGTCAACACGTGTCTCAAGTTTTTATTGTTTATGTTATTGTTGTACATTTTAATTCATTTCGTTTTCAATATAAAAAAGAGAGAACAATTCCTCCTACACTACAAATACATTTAACAATGGGGTAATTACTTTAACAACATTCAAATAATATCAAGTCAGGATTACTACTACATCAAGCTCTAACTTACCCATCCTGTTACAAAACATTTCATCCCCAGGCAAAGTGAAAAAGTCACTAAGATGCAAGGGGTTACAGAGAGAGAAAGAAACCAAGAAAAGCATTAAAGAAGAGAGAGAAGGCAATAAAAGAGCAGGATTCAAGGATACAGATGATGATGATTGACATTGCTTTTAAATTTTTGAAGATTGTAGTTGACAGGAAAAAAAGAAGATAGAAAAGTGTTCCATATGGAATTATTAGCATAGACCTTAAAGTTACATATAGTTATTTCAACTGCAAAATGATGGGACCTAGCTGCCAATCTAGTCAGTTATGTGCCATGCGTGATCCACGCTTAGGTGATTATGTATCTTTCAATACATGACTAATGAAGCAGATTTTTTCCTGCAGTAGGTTGCCATTTCTTTCTACGGTAGACCAGTTGCCATCCAAGGCTATAGAACCTGCCTGGTCTGTCCTGCTATTTACCCATAGCCGGGGAGGAGGGAGAAGAAGCGAATTCATACCTTCCCCAAGGGTATTAGCATGTAAGTGAATGTAATGGATTTGACTGAAATTTGAAACTGTGCTTAAATTTTTGAAGTCAAGGTACCATAGACGAGATCTCGTTAGAGCAATTGCCATGAAATTATTTATAGAAAAGACACCAGGAAGCTATGTTATTGCTGGAAAGTGACTGAAGCTGAAATACCACGTCAGAAATGATGACATTGCAGATTCTTCTTTGGATTCTGTCAAGAATCTTGAGACATATAGGCCAGATGTAGTAACAATATTCCTTGCACAGACAAATGGTATACTTATAAATATGCAAGATAAATTCTGGTAAGAAAAATTGTCTAGCACTGTGCCAGTGAAGCATCTTTCCTCGCAGTAGACCTCACAATAGATTCAATTTACATTATTTACATTATTCGGACTATTGTCGTCATCTTTGTTGCCATATTTGTTACAACGTTGTACGTTTTCTTCAGGTGGTTGGAAGGTTGAACTGAAACGGCCGAAACGTTGTAATAAATATGGCGACAAAGATGAGGACAATAGTCTGAATAATGTAAATAATGTACATAATACCTCATCTCAGAAATATAGACAGAGATTCAATATAATCATTCCAATTCTAGAGATAAAACATTTATGAGACTTAGAAAAATGAAAATGATCATCATAAACAAAGAGACATTCATAAGAGTGCAGATGTCACTGTTCAAGCTGATCCTAAAAAAAATGAAAGCAAAAAGCTTGCAAAAATATGTGGACCTTGGCAGAGAACAAAAATAGTTCCTAGACGTGAAGGTCACAGTAGCACTCATAATTGCTGGAGGAGTTAGAAGGGTTCTGAAGAGCCTTGCAAGGTAATTGGAAGAATTGAAAATCTGAGGAAGAATTGAAACTGTCCAGATGACAGTATTAATAAAACTGTCTAGGATATTAAGGAGAGTGTTGTGGGTATTCAGAAGACATGTTGTCACATGTTCCCCAGTGAAAGCTATTAGATACTACTGGAGGTGCCTTGGTAGGGGTAATGTTTAGTGAGGATAGTTTGATTTATCATAACTGCTGAGTAGTAAGTACAATACTCAATGGGAGCACCTTACAAAAGGTGCTGAAGTACTCAGGAGACTTGCTGTCACTTGATCTTGACTGAAAGCTGTCAGATACTACTGGTGTCCAATATAATAATAATAATAATAATGATAATAATAATAATATTGAGGAGAGTGGTGGAGTACTGAAGAGACTTGCTGTCACTTTATCTCAACTGAAAGCCTTCAGATACTACTGATATTCAATATAATAATATTAATACAGATGAGAATGCTGCAATAATAAGGAAACTTGTTATTACTTGATCTTCAGTGAAAGCCAACATATATTACTGGTGTACAGAATAATAATAATAATAATAATAATAATAAGGAGGAGGAGAGTTCTGGAATACCGAGGAGACTTGCTGTCTCTTAATCTCAACTGAAAGCCATCATATGCTGCCAGTGGGCAATATAAAATAATGATAATAATACTGAATAGAGTGCTGGAGTACCGAGGTAATTTGTTGTCACTTGATCTCTACTGAAAGCCATCAGATATGCAAATTCATATAATAATAATAATAATAAAAAAAAAAAAAAGTACTGATAAGACTTGTAACCAGATATTAATTACCAGTGTGAAAATTCAGTGGATTCAAATAATAATGAACAGAGGCATAGACCTTAGAGATTTCATGCTTCTAATATATTTCATTTTGGATTTTGAATTTTTACAAACTAACAAATAGATTTGCATAATTGTTTATCCAAATGGAGATGTCCTTCAACTCCCCTTTGTTTACCTTTTGTGATACTTGTATTTATTTACTGCTTTAATTAGAAAATCATATTGTTGTTACACAACTTGTTTAGGTATTACTCAATTACATTGTATTTTTTATTGTCCCTCATAGGTCTAATCAAGAAAGAAAAGCAGCTTATTGAGTCTTTTAGCCAGGTGTTATAGTTGTCCTTGTCGTAAAATCTTCTCTGTCTTTCTATCTCCACGCCCCCATGCAATCATTAGTCATTATTATACTTCACTGTTTCAAAGAGAGAGTCCTAATCTAACCCCTCATTTCTCCTATTTTCCCAACACAAACAGACTCCCATTTTGTAATCTTGACAAGTTAATTATTCATGCATAGAGTAGGATACAGATTCAGAGCTGCTGAAGTAGTATAAGCTCCGTGTCATGCCGCTGTCTGAAGTAAGCCAGGAGCTTAACCATTATCACACCTGCCTGGCCCTGCCCCATTCTGATCTATCTTCACATCAACTGTTGCTGACCCTGGTGAGCAGTCTAGGAAACTGTTCTAGAATAGGATTGTTAACCAGGGACCACTTGTCAAACCTGCCTAAAAATGATAGTTTTTTTTTGTTCTTTTTTAAATTTCATATGATATCATATCTTCCTTCATCTGTGTCCAATTATAATAAGAAAGGAAGGCTTCAATTGTTGTGAGGTTGTATTATGTAGCCTAAAAGATTTGTTCGGTTTTTGTCATTTAGATGGTATGAGGATCACAAAATTAAAAATTTTTTAAACTGTATTACGACTGTTCAAATCAAATTTTTAAAATTAAAATTTTTTAAACATATTATAACTGTTCAAATTAGATTTCTTGAATTCATTTTTTTAAAATGTATTATTCAACTGAAAATTTATTAAATTATTTTTTTAAATGAATAATAACTGGTCAAATTAAAATTTATAAAATTAATTTTTTTTAAATGTCTTAAGACTTCAAATTAAATTTTTTTAAATTAATTGTTTTAAAATGTATTATAACTGATCAAATTAAATTGAAAAAAATGTATTATGACTGTTCAAATTAACGTTTTTAAAATTATTTTTTTTAAATTGTGTAATCAGTCAGTCAGTTAAGTGCCATATGTAATACACACTTAGGCAATTATGTCTCTTTTGATTCCTGACTGACTAGACAGAAGATTTACCCACAGCTGGCTGTCGTTACTTTCTGGTTGGCAACCAAGGATATAAGAGCCAGTCTGTCCTGCTATTCAGAGATGGATTCATACCTTTCCCAAAGGTATTTAAGCATAAATAAATGTAACAAACACAACTGGAAATTGAACAAGGCTCTCTAATATCTCATCCCAAGACATTATCCATTACACCACACCAGACATCAATGTGTAATAATTGATTAAATTAAAAATCATAAATTTAAAAAAAATGTATTATGACCATTGAAATTTAGATTTTTAAAATTAGGATTGTTTTAAATGTATTATTATTGTTCAAATTAGAAGTCTTCAAATGATTTTTTTAAAATGTATTAAGACTATTTAAATTAAATTTCTTTAAATGTATTATGACTTCAAATTAACTGTTGCATCGATCATGCCTTGAAATAAAACCAGAGCACATCACTGGTAACATGCTTAGGTGCATCTTCATGATGCATTTTTGATCAATGGACAACTGTCATAACAATGTGCATTTAAACAAACATTTAAACAAAATTGATATCTTTTTGCTTATTATGTCTAACACTGGCGATGGAAGAAAATAAGCACCATTTTCAGCAGATTATGATTTTTTATTTTACAGACAGTAAAAATCCAAGTTTGACACAGAAATAAAGTTATACTATATATGGAGAAGGTTCTGTGAAAGATCAAATAGTTTGCAAAGTTTTGTGCCAGAGATTTCTTTCTGAATGATGATACAAAGCTGGATAGATCCGTTTATATTGATAGCAATCAAATCATTACTTGAGAATAATCAACATTAAACAATGTGGGAGATAGCCAACATGCTCAAAATCAAGCATTGGAAATTATTCATACCAGATTGGTTATGTTAGTTTCTTTGATGTGAAGCTTCCTTATAAGTTAAGCAAAATTATCTCCTGTTTTCATGTTTGATTTGCTAGTATTTGTTCTATTTTTTTTTTAAATGAATTATGATGATTAATGAAAAATGGATAATTTACAATACAAAATATTATGTGATAATCAAAGTGACTCAGCAATATACTAAAGGTCAGTTGTCATTCAAAGAAGATGATGCTATGTTTATGGTGGGATTGAAAGTGAGTTCTCTATTTTGAGTTTCTTTTGAAAAACCAAACGTTTAATTTGAACAAGTTCTGCATCCTATCAGACCAATGAAAGCAGCAACTAAAGAAAAGCATTCAAAATTAAAGCGGAAGGGTGTAATATTCTGCCAGGATAATACTAGACTTAAAGACTATCTATGAATTCTGTCTGAATTTCTGGGGTGAGGAGTTATCATTATTTACATTATTTACAATAAGACTAATATCCTGATCATTGTTCTTATTATTACCTGATTAACTTGTGACTTGACTTTCTGAGATGAAGGGTTACCCTCATTTACAGTATTATCTTTGTTGTTATTATCATCCGATCATCCTCTGAATTTCTGGGATGAGAAGTTATCATTATTTGGGTCAAGTCACTTTTGGATCAATCAACCAACACTTTTACTTACAGGGCCATGTGACTTAACCCAAAGGGCTGTGAGTTCAATACCTGACCACAGGCAGAGAACAAAAACTTGGAGAATTGAGTTATCAAGGAGAATTAACTAAAAGGCATGGCACATGGAATTAGAACAATCTACTTCTGTGGACTAAGGGTTTGGTTCAAAATTCCAACAAATATCACTTGAAGAAAGCCAGAGCATACAATGACTGAAACATCATGAATTAGGATAATAAAGATGAGGGCAACAGTCCCAACAATGTAAATAGTGTAAATACATTTTAAAGGTATAACAAATATGTCCATATTGATTGGTATACTCAAGTAAGAGATACTTCTATTTTGATCAAACTTTCATCAAGTTCATGTTTAGACGGAGAGGCAACGTGATTGGCCCTGATCTGTCATCTCGTCTGCAGTCGCTCTCTCACAGACGCGATGTTGCCTCGCTCTGCCTTTTTTACAAGTACTTTCACGGTAATTGCTCCGAGGAGCTGCTTTCGCTTGCCCCCAGACCTCGTGAATTTAAATTTATCGTGAATTTAAACGCTGCACGAGACTGGCTTCCTGCTCCCACCTTCTACACCGTGGAAACTGTTAGATGTAGACGTCTCTTCTACTCCAATAGCTGCATGTCTCGCACATCTCGCCTATGGAACTCCCTTCCCTATTACTGTTTCCCTGACAAATACAATCTCCAACGGTTTAAGTGTAGCGTCAATCGACATCTCCAGTTGCCTTGATCTATCCACTTCCCTTCTCCACATCCTTTCATTTTTCATTCCTATCTGCTCTCGCTCCAAATCTTCTGTAACCCCCTTGCCTTGATCGACCCACTGTCTTTCTCTTTCACCACATCCTCTCCTTTACCACTCCTATCTGCTCTTCCTCCAACCCTTCTTTAACCCCTTGCGTGATAGTGGCCTCCAGCCTTGCTTGGAAAAAAAAGAAAAAAAAAAGGTGTTTGAGTTTCATGCTTAGTGAATAATAATAGTTAATCAGATGCATGTATCTCATCTTATCTCTTGATATAAGATCCACAATCTGCACTTTGCCTCATAAGGTCACAAGCTTGATTAAAACATGGAAAACTGGAGAAAAGTGATTTGTACATTAAACAAAAACATCTGTTATCTAATTCTATACAAGAAGTCTGCTCACTCAGAATGACTAATCAGCAACATCATATATTATTCATAACTTAATATGCACATATTTCAGATCTTCAGCATTACATTTTCATGATCTTTAGATCAAAGCTTTGGTCCTATTACACATCAATCGTGTTCCTTGAAGTGAATCAGTGCAGTATTCTGATTGGTTTCAGTTCATTAAAGAAATTTGTTAATTTACAATCAAAGATTTGAGTGGGCAACTTTCTTTATTGTACATGTACAAGGGTTACTCCAAAAGTAATGCCTTCTATCTTAGTATGTTGGCTTATGACATCAAATGCAGATGTTGGTGATATAGCAGTAGAGGATTAATCTTCCAGCCAATAATGTATAATTGTTTTTTGTCTTGTTACAGATGGCAGCCTGGTAAAATGTAATCTAACATGAAAGTATGTACAAAGTAGAGCTGAAGTACTGAATTCCTCAATGCAGAAAATTTGTATCTGTTGGCTTTCAATGACACTTGTGGAGACGAAGCAGTGGATGTGATCACAGTTGAGTGGTGGATAATGTGTTTCAGCAGTGCTAACGGTGATATATATGTCAAGCCAAATTCTGGATGGTCCTGCACGAAACCAATGAAATGAGGAATGCATTGGCAGTGATTATGTGGGAAAATAGTGTTTTTGTAACTGAAAACTTTCTCTATCCAATGGTGTTATTATGCTCCCTGTAGCTTCTGTAGTTTCCATGGAAATAAATAGAGGGTATTACTTATATAAACTTTTATTTATTTACTTATTTTTTAATCATTTCACCACACTAATGCCACTAAGATGCAAGGAATTAGTGAAGAAAAAGAACAATAAAAGAAGAGGATACAGGATGACAGAAGATGTTGATTGACATTGCATTTAAATTTTTCAAGATTGTAAATGACAGGAAAGCAAGAAACCGAAAGAGAGTTCCACGTGTGAGAAGTGCAAGAGAAGAAACTATTAGAATATACCTGACCGTTATATCTATTTCAACAGTAAAATCATGAGACCTAGTTGCCAATCTAGTAGTACACTTAAATTCACGAGGTTGAGGTATTAAAGAGGAAAGCTCATCAGAACAAATTCCATTAGGATATTTATATAAAAGGCACAGGGAAGCTTCTTTGGATTTTATCAAGAATCTTGAGATATATAGCAAGAGCACCAGACCAGATGTGGTAGCAATATTCAATATATGGATAAATGGAAGATTTATATACGAGCAAGATGGGTTCTGGCACAATACAGTGAACCGACTTTCCTATCAGTAGACCTAGTAATAAATCAATATAATACTGTGAAATAATATCTTGAGAAAATAATGAATTTAAAACATTAATTGAATTTTTAAATTCGCAAAATATCTACCTGTGAATGCATGTATATGTATACATGTGTGTTTTCAGCCAATAAGCTTCAATGAAATAAACATGACAAATTATCTAGCAGGTGAATCATTGCACAGTCTAGAGATTATCAGCATGTAAAATGGAATCAGTGTGACAAGTTCAAACTCCAATTAAGGCTTTTACAGCACTCCATTTAAGTTTGATCTTACTCAGGTAGAACATAGCAAAAGGAATCAGTACAAGTCACTAGAGTAGTACAAGGAACCAATCATTTTTCTGGTATTTTTAGCATTGGATCATATATACAAGTTTTAAGAGTTTTGGAGGTGCACCCATATACTGTTGTATCATCTGCATAGATATTCACTAAAGATCAGAGTATGCTATTAGGCAGAACATTAATATAAAGCAGAAAGAGGGTAGAACTGAGAAGCAAGCCTTGGGGGATGCCTGCATTGATCTCATGGACCTTGGAAGACTAGACATTAACAGTGACCTTTATGAACCTACTTAGGAAAAACTTGATAATTGAGAAAATTCTTCCAGTGATTCCATAGCTGGAGAGCTTGTGTAACAAAACCCTGTGCGACACTCTTGTCAAAGGCTTTCAATATAGCTAAGGTGATCATCCTCATGATGTAATTTTTGTCTAATGCCTCACTGATTCTGTGCATAGTTAGGATATCAGCAGTGGACCTAGCTGAGCGAAATCCATATTGTTTGTTGCTCAAACATTTTGTTGATGATAGCCTCAAGGAGTTTACTGATAACACTAAAGAAGCTGATGGGCTGATAATGTGATGGAAATGAGTGCTCATCCACAACATTCTTGAAAACAGAGTATACACTTAATGCCTTCCAGAACCTTGGGAGGGATTTCTCCTTCAGACAGTGATTAAGCAATTTAGTCAAGATAGGAGATAACTCAGGGTTAATATTCTTAAGAACAACCACTGGGATTTTATCTAGACTGGTAGTCTTCTTGGGGTTAAAGATTCACAATTTTTCAGTTGTTCTTTAAAATATATTGGCCTATTTGGATTTTTTTCTGAAGAAAAATATGACAAATAGTTGTGTTTAAGAATAGAAACAGTTATTGTTGCAAGAGAATAATAAAAAATATGTGACTAAATATTTCATATGTAAAATTATTATTTATTTACTTCTGAATTTTGTCAATTAATGTCAGCATAAGTGCATGTGACTTTGGGGACTTTCTTCAAACGTGGATCGTCTTGTGAGGATATGAGATACTCACTTTTCCCTCTTGAGTGGGGCACATATAACTTCCTGTCATCTGATTGTCTCAAGTGTGCACATGCTAAACTCAGTTGGGTCAACCACCTGTTTACATGTTGGGAACAATGACGGATATCCTTTGAGGCACAATTATGCACCTAGTAGCTATGAGGTAACCTTCCAGGTCAAATGATGCCCCTGACTTCTCTGATGTAACACTGAGTACAAAGTCTGCTTAAGGATCTCTTTGGGTGAGCCCAGTACATATTGGTGTCACCACAGATTAACTCCTCTTAGAAGAAAATTTCCTTATTGACATTAAGTTTGATTCAGACCTCTGGATTTCCTGGCATGAATCACATACATATCCAGCAAACTCAAAAGCATGAATCCACTTCTCCCTGTGATGTTAATACTTAGATCAAAGGTTCTTGATTGACATTTGTTTCAGACCTCTGGGATTTCCTGGCATGAATCATGTACTAGATTACTTTTTCTTCTATATTAATGGATAATTACTTCTGGCTTATAATATACTCTTCTTCTTCTTTTATGCACTGTGTCCCTTCAGGACATGGATGATCATGGCTCTCCACAACTTCCTATATCTTATATAAAAGCAAATAAGCCATAGGTTATGCTTCCAAAAATGACAGCTGTTTGGTCGACTGTATAACATAACAGATAATATGAAGGGGTGCTGAAAATTTCTTGGCTTGAACAGTTTGCTAAAATCTGACCAAATCCCATTTTTTTAAGGGAATCTTGGTCAGGCCAAGAACTTATCTGTGCCCTTTCGATTCTGTTTGTTATAATAGCAAACTCTCTTCTCTTCAAATCTTTGTTGCCTTAGAATTATTAACAAATGCAAAAATAATGTGCTTCATCAGTCGGATATAATGTCAACTGTATGAAAAGGTTAACAGTCAAATTTTAGAGTTTTCAGAAAAAAGAAAATGACAGTTTTCTTTTTGTTTTTATTTATTTTTCAATGAGTCACAGAAAATTACTCTTCTCCTTTGTAATAATGAAGTTAGAAATAATGTTCAAATGTTATCGCTATTATGTAAAGTAATACTAATGACCAGCTATTACCTGTCATGTTGGGAGTATAATTTATTACTGGACCTGAAATCAGGTCTTGAATATTACATTCTCTATAAACTTCAATGTATATAAGCATGAATTCCAAAGTTAGCAGTCATGACCTGCATTCACTAGCTAAGATTTGATCTGAAATATTCAATGTATAATGTTCAATCTATGTGATTAATATTCACCATTCTAATGAGCTTTTCTCCTTGGTGTCTCAACTGCATGAATTTACTATTTACTATAATGAAACTAGGTCCCATCATTTTACTGTCAAAATACCTATTCTAATAGTTCTATTCTAAAAGTTCTGTACTAATAGTTTTTTCACACACTTCCGAACTGTGGAACCCTCTTCCAACAAAACTACTTGTAACACCAAAGATGAACTGAAGGCAAGAATTATGGCAGCATTCAACAACTTAAACAAGGAGACCGTCCAGAACAGTTGCAGGAGATTCTGAAGTCGTTTGGAGCCCGTTGTTGAAGCCACTGGCGATTTTATTGAATAAATTTACTCTTTAGTACTTCAAGATAATTTTATGTAATTTTGGTAAATATATCTGTTAAAATGAGATGTCAGTGTTATTTTCATTTTTGTATAATGTTGACGACAATTTATCCATCATACCCAGTACATCAAGCTCTATTTTATTACACCCAATGTGCAATGCTTCCTATATATATATATATATATATATATATATATATATATATATATATATATAAGTTAGATCAATAAGTATGTGGCTTTTTGCTGTATAATGTTCCAAATATGCGATTAATATTTACCACTGAATTAAGTGAAGTGATAGATAATTATAATTTAAGTCAGAATTCTTTTTAGATAAAGAATTATCATTATTATATGCTTTGCTGTTCAGACCAGCATCCTCATCTTAGTTGTTATACCCACAGCATTTTGGCTGTTGTACTCTCTGACCTTCTTTCATTGATAATGCCAGATTTTTTGATTTATTATATGATTTGCTATTCAGACTAAAATTTTCATCTTGGTTGTTATACATACAATGTTTCAGCATTGTACCTTTCAGGCTTCTTCAGGTGTCTGTGATACTTAGTAATCTCAAAATTTTAAACTGGACACTTTATTCGATTCATGCGGTTAGATTTTTCTCATTATGCTTTCCACACTTAAAGGCCACATCAATTAATTCCCTTTTGTCCATTCACCTTTGTTACTTGTCTGATTCTTTCACTGAACAAGAGTATATGACTTTTCTCAAGGCTGGTGCAAGAGTCTCCCCACCCCAAATCTATGACACGAAGCCTGCACTCTATGACATCTCAATTTTCATAAGGTAGTATTCATATAAAATACAAATTTTATTGTAACTTAATTATGTAGAATAATGGATCATATGCAATATAGGTGAAAAATTCAACTAGAAAAACTGAAAATAAAATCAATGTATCTAAATACAAATTAGAGACATGTCATAATAGAGCATTCCATCTTAAATAAATCAATGTTTTGTAACAATGTTTAACATCAAATTGAGATTTTTCTTGTTAAAAAGTAGAATAATTTTAACACATTCAATAATATGGATAAAAAAATAATGTTTTCTGAGACTTAGCATGTGCAAAACAATTCCATGGATTTGGACAAAAAAATGACACCAGAATGACATTAAAATCTGCAAGTTTTTCATCTGTCAATAGTCAGTTGTGCTTAGATTAATTTGTAATGTATATAAATGAAGGTATAATAAAGCAAATGTTGATAAGATAGCAAGGGTTACAAAGAACAGCTCAGGGCCCCAATCAGGTTGGGGCTTCCCTGGTTGGGTGGTTTGTGGGTAGTACACACCTGCCCTTACACAACCAAACAAAGAGATTGAACTCATATCTTTCAACTAATGCTTTGATCTACTCAGCCATGTGACTGTTCAAATAACAATTTAAAGTCAAGTAAATAACGAAGGATTTTGAAATTTATACTATTTATTTACTTTTATTTCTTTTTCTCGATAAGAGTAGATAGGTTTGTAGGGAGACTATAGTTGTTTCCCTTGGGTCGGGCTAACGGAAGTTCAGCCCCTTAGAGACGAGAACTCTCCTGTCCCTTCTTCCCTTCCGTGTTTAGGAAGCTCTGCCCTTTTTTACTTGCGACCACCGGAGTCCACACACGTGGAAATTGGTCTGCTGGTACCCAGCCTAGCGTGGAGAAAGAAGTAAGTCCTGTTAACTCATCTATGGACAGTCAACGGCCCTAAAGTTGGTATGGCATTTCTCTGTTCTCGTTAAACACCCTCGGTCCTTTGAACTATATGAACAATCTTGTGTTTGGGACATGTAAATCTTTTTAATATGTGTATATAATTTGTTTGCATTATTAAATGTCTTGTTGGGTACGGTCCCGTATTTCGTCTTTCTGTATCCTCATTCGGTGTTAGTGTATCAGTGGCTACACTAATGCCAATATTAGTATCGGTGTCCGGTTATTGGAAGGCTAAAGCGTATTATTCTTCCTAACACAAAATAGCCTTTAAATTGTGGCTAGCTGGTATACCCCATACTAATAGGTTCACCTATCACCCAGTTTACACTCCTCCCAATTTTTTGGAACAGGTGTAGAGGTTTAGCCCTTGTTTTCCTGTTTAGGATTGGGTTTCCGGTTTCTCCTAAAGTCTACTTTAGCTCTATACTTCTAATGTCTCTGTCTGAACTCTGTAATTTTATTTACTAATAATTTTTTTTTCCTCAATAGGAGTAGATAGGTTCTCCAATCATCCAGTTCACACTTCTTTACAGTCTTTTGAACAGGAGTAGAGGTTTATCCCTTGTTTCCTCTCTAGGATCGGGTTTCCGGTTTCTTAAAAAATCTTTTCATTCTCTTTCACTCTCAGTAGCCCCTGGCATTCTTGGGGAAAATTGATTAAAAAAGAAAATAAAAAAATAACAGTTATTGATGGGTATTTCAACTGGTCCTGTTTCTTGAGTAAAATAAATCCCGAATGAAGATTTAAAATGTAATTAACATATACCATAGATACAAATATGTTCAAAGGATTAAAAAAACTATGTAATATAGAAGATCATGGCTCTTCACAACTTCTTTTTCTTTAATATCTTTAAATTGGGAATTGTCATTACTGTTCTTTGTAAAGGTAATGAAGTAGTTTCTCATTGTCTTCTACCTGGTTGCCCTATGGATGCTGGAAAACTCAGTCTATCTTATCTTTTTACCCTTGGTTGATGGAGAGAAGAGATGGATTCATGCCTTTCCTAAGGACATTAGTTGGAATTGAACAGCCTCAGCCAGAATTTGAAATTGGATTGCCAATTTCATTTTCCATGATGATAACTGTTGCACCACCTGCACATCCCCTGCTTGAAGGATAATCCTAGAAATACATTGCAGTATAATTTTTATTTTCAGTACTTAGCTTTTACAGATGTAGATCAATATTTCTCTCATTTGATCTCAGGTATAGCAGAGAAAGTTGAACTTTCTAGGACACATAATGAAAGAGAGCCTGGAGAATCTGCATAGGAAGTTGTGGAGAGCCATCATCACCCACATCCTGAAGGGACATGGCATATATAAGAAGACAACAGAGAGAGTTATTCTTTGAGCATTAACTTGTAATATCATTTTTTTTGTAGAGACTGATAGGAAGCAAGGGGAATTGATCAAGTCTGGATCTCAAGATGGTATTTCTTTCAAGCTCAAAGTAAAGTAAAGCATTTCATCAGTACTTCTTTTTTTTGTGTCTGTGTTTTATTTACAAGAATGGAGTTTAACATATTACTCCCACTGACTTTCTGGAACCTCTCCTGATTACTCAAATACTTCACTTAAAGTTGTCATCATGACTACCTCCCCCTGCCCTGGGTGTGTCTCTCAGAAGTCGAAAACTAGAGAAAATACAATGTGGTGAGTTTCTCACTACTCTATCGCTACTTCCACAGAAAGTGCTCGGTTTAACTAAATTCCTTGGTTCTGCCAGGTCTCTAACCTTTATGGCTAGGACCTGCCATGCCACTTATATAGTAGCAAACTACCCACATTCCCTCCATATTCCATCATGGAGAAATAAGTTCCACTCAAACAGCTTCTTCCCACAAAACCACTTCTCTGTGGAAGAGACTCCCAAGTCGATATTTCCCTAATCACTACAATCTTAATCTGTTCAAGTCTAGAGTTAATCATTAGCTTCTCCTCCTATACATATAAACTACTCCTTAGCATAACTCTCTATCTCAAGTGGCACCCTTGTACAGGGTGAACCTTACTGTAGAAAAAAAACTGGCTGTCTATTGTAAAATGAGAGTTTGTTCAATTTGCGTTAGAGAATTGAATGAGATCGTCTCAGCTGTGTGTCTAGACACATCGGAATCCAGAAATTTTAAAATTCCTTATTTAGTGTCTCTACATCTTCAGTGTTTCCCCTTCTTGCATAATTATAACCAACATTTTCATTTATATTCCCCCCCCTCCACGTATATATAATTCCATCAGTAACAAAATGACTTTAATCTGATGAAGTCATTTTAGAGGATGAAATGCATTACAGAGAATTTTTTCTTTCAATTTTGTTGTTCAGAGCAAAGACTGTAAACAGTTCAAAGTCAAAGATGTTTTCATTTGTTTATTCTTTTCTCCATTCAGTTGATCTCATTGCTTGAGACATATATTCTAGTTCTGCTGTACATAAACAGATAAATATATTTGTGTGTAGCAGTCATGTTAAAAATGAAGAAGAAGAAGAAGAAGAAGAAGAAGAAGAAGAAGAAGAATGATGATGATGATGATGGTGATGATGATGATGATGATGATGACAAAAACAAATCCTTCTCCACTCCACCCACACCCTGGATAATAAGTATTTCCAACATAGCCCAGCCTTGGAGATTTCCTCAAACTAACCGAGGCATTCACAGAAGGATTTACCTGAATTCATTCACTTGTGAAAAACCAAATGACTGTGTAACTTATATAATTTTTCATTTTTTGTTTTGTGTTTTTTTTCTTTATGATGAAGATAAATAAAATATTAATACGCATAACATACTTCTATTATGAGGCTTTACAAAAAAAATTGTCACTACTTATACTAAAAAGAATATTTTGAAAAAAAATGAGGAAAATGTAACTGTCTTTGGTTTTCATAAAAAAAAACAAATAAAAAAAATGAAGTCAAATATCTTATTCTCAGGGACAAAACATACTTAAAGAATTTATAAGAATTGCTCTTTTAGGAATGTAGACTGAAATTTATTCTTGTGTGTGTGTGTGTGTGTGTGTGTGTGTGTGTGTGTGTGTGTTTAAGGAAAGAGAGTCCAGAAAGAGAAAGCTTAGCAAGAGTTACCTGAATTTGGGGAAGATGAAAAAAATATCATTACAAAACAAACTTCACGCAATACTTTATTTTTACATGACTTTTCAGTCTGATAAATATATATATATATATATATATATATATATATATGGTATACTAGTATTTATTCAATATATTTGTATATATATATATATATATATATATATATATATATATATATGATATACTCAATATATTTGCACATATATGATATATTTTTATATATATATATATATATATATATATATGATATATATTATATATTTGTATATAGTTGCATATATTCATTATATTTGTATATATATATGATATATATAAATATATCATATATATAGAAAGATAACAAATATATCAAACTGAAAAATATATTTGATATATTTGCATATGTATATTTATACATTGGCATGTATTCACTGTATTTGTATATATTTGGTATATTTGTTTATATTCAATAATATTTGCATATATTTGATATATTTTGTACATTTGATATATTTGCATATATATGATACATTTGTATTTATATATATATATTCATACATAATTGATATATTTGTATATATTCAATATATTTGTATATATTCAATATATTTGCATATATATATATATTCAATATATTTGTATATATTTGTATATATATGATATATTTGTATACATTGTATACATTTGATATATTTGTATACATTTGATATATTTGGTATATTTATATATATTTGATATATTTTTATTACATTTGATATATTTGTATGAATTTGATGTATTTGTATATATTTGGTATATTTACATATATATGATATATTTGTATTTATATATGAGACAATGGATATATATAATATGATGGATAAATTGTCATTTAAATTATGGCAAAAATAAAATTAACACTGACATCACAATTTAACAGATATATTTACCAAAATTACACAGAAATATCTTGAAATACTAAAGAGTAAATTCATTCTATAAAATCACCATTGGCTTGAAACATATATCTCCTATAGCTCTTCTGGGTGGTCTTCTTGTTTAAGTTGGTGAATGCAGTCATAATTCTTGCCTTCAGTTCATCTTTGGTGTTACAATGAATTTTATTGGACTCTTGCTCAACTGCACCCCACACATAATAATCAAGTGTGTTGCAGTCTGGGAAGTTACGTGGCCAGATGTAAGGGGTGATGTGGTCACAGAAATTGTCTGATAGTCATGACTATGTTCTACTTGTGTGGCATGGTGCAAAGTCTTGTTGCCAGACATAGGGTCTTCCATCAGCACTATCTCCTCAATACATTTAATGTAGTCCTCCATGTTGAGTCTGAGTCCCTGACCAACAAATTTCAGAATTCTTTTCTTTTAGAATGATCAGAATGAGTTTTCCAAGCTGCCATACATTCATAATCACCATTAGACTCATCCAACTCTTTTCAAATCCTCTGTACTGTCCCCTGAAATGTTTGTATTGGAGCTTCCAGTATGAATGCCAAGCAGTACAGCATGCTGTTTCCAAATTTCTAGCAGAATGAATTGTGTCATGGTGCTCTTTTTCTCAAAGACAGTGCCCAACTGACTCTACTATACTGTGCAGTCAACAAAATCAAAAGTAAACAATGTGCTTGCATGAAATTAAAAATATAAGATGGCAACAATTTACCCATTGCAACCTGTATATTTGTATATTGTAGATTCAAGGGCTTACTCAATATGAGAAAAAGTGAACATTATTAGGGAGAGAGAACAATAAAAGAACAAGAATTAAGAAGACAAAAGATAATAATTTTTGAAGATTTGACTTTTTTGAAGATCTTGGAAAGCCAGAAGTTGGAAGAGAGTTCTACATGTGAGAAAAGAAACTGTTAGCATAGAACTTACAGTTACATCTAGCAATGTGAACAGGAAAAGGATGTGACCTAGCTGCTAGTTTAGTACTGTGTAAAGTCAAGGTACCAAAGAGGAAAGCTCATCTGAAAAATTACCACAAAAATATTTATAGAAAAGGCACAGGGAAGTTACATTACGGTAGAGGGAAAGTAAATGAAACCTAGTTGATGCCTACCATAAAAAGGTGAAACACATTGCCTGAATAGCTGTTTCTGTTTGTCTCATTATCTCCACTTATCATTTGTAAAGGGTGTTTCATTAAGATGGATTATATATAAGGGTGTTTTATTAAGACAGATCAAAGTCAGCAGTAAATAAATCAGTGTTATTGGTAAAAATTTATTTATTTCTCTCTTGGATCATGTTATTTAAGTTGTGGCAATTATGTGTGAAAAATAATATTGCCCAAATGTCCAACAAATCTGAAAGAAAAAGAAAAAAAATCATTAGATGCTTAAACTTAATTCATATTAAAATTGGCCCAAGTATTGGAACACCCTTAGTTATATGTATATATTTGTACTTTTTATCTGTACTACTGCAACTCCGCTGTTGATTGTTTCATTATAATCCATTTTCTCATTTTTCTTTGTTTTACAATGATGATCATCATATCCCACTATTTTTAAAGTTATTAACATTTACCAACATATGTACATAACAATGTTGGGGTATAATGGTATAACAAGTAGTTGAAAAGGCCATTACAATTGTTCAGTGCATTCAGTTGCCACTTAGTGTTCTGCAACTGTAGTTTTATACCACATTAAGCTAAGCTTAATGGATTATAAAGATTATTTTCACCAGAATTGTCCTCGTGTATGAGGATTAATCCAAGAATTTTTATCCATTTTTTTCAGTGGAAAAATAAGATGCTAGATATAAATTCTCACATTCTTACCATGTATTCTGAGAGGTAAACAAAAATGCTTACCTATATTGTGTGTTTGCCAGGAGCTGTTTGTTGTTCTTACACACTTGATAGTGACATAGTAATTTAGTGCACCAGCAAGAGTTTTTGCTATAGGTCATTTGTTTGGTCATTATCTGGAGTTTGAAATCAAAGACTGTTGCGTGCTTTGGCCTTCTTAGTCTTTCTGCATGTCTGCAAGTCTTGGACATTATCAGCAGAATTACAGTGAAGTTCTCCAAACATTAGAAATGAGATGCTACAGAACCATTCTAGGCATCTCCTGATACAGTGTGTGAGAACATCAGACAAGAAATGAGCCCATTGGAAGACCTCATTTCCACTGTCAAGATGAGAAAGTTGAAAGAGCCAACAATCTTTTTACTGCTATTCTACAAGATTAGGCAATAAAAGAAGAAGCAAACAAAGGGAAAAAATGATCTGACAACGTCATGGAGTGGACTGGAAAATGATTCACAGATATTGGCATGCAACTGAGACATATGCAGGGAGCTGGTCAGCTGCACAGCAATTCTACAACCACACCCAGACATTGGACTGATGATGATGATGATGATGATGATGATTATGATGATGATGATGATGATGATGATGATGATGATGATGATGATGATGATGATGATTATGGTAGAGCTTGTTATAATTGAGATACTAATTCTTTTGTTCTCCAAAATTTATTGTTAGTGAAATACTGATTTGTAATGGTCAAAGAAAGAGAAAATGATTTTAGCAATTTGTCAGATAGATAATCACAAAATTTGATTCATGATGGAGATACTGGCAAGCGTTTTAATGGAGGACAGATAATGTGACAACAAAATTGCTAGGTGCATTGGAATGGTGAAAGATGCCAACCAAAAACTAAGCAAAGTATTAAGAAACATGAAAATTTTGCTCAAGACAATGAAAAGGGAGATGAACTGCTATGTAATATCAGTCCTCCTGTATGGCAGTGAATGTTGGACAGTCTCCTCACAGATAAAGAAGAGACTTGAGGCAACAGAGATGTAGAAGGATGCTGAGAATACCATGGACTGAACATGTGAGTAACAAGGAAGTTTTAAGGATAATGGAAACAAAAAGGACACATATTTAAAATCAGAAAGAGAGAATTGAAATGTCTAGGGCATATAATAAGGAAAGGGGGTTTGAAGACTTTGTTACCCACAGGACATATTGAAGGGAAGAGTAACCTACCTAACAAGCTTGTGTAAATGTTTGGTAGAACAGAGGTGAGAAGATTAGTGAAAAGACAAACCTTGCTAAGAGTTACATAAGATAGAAAGTTGGGGAGATCCATAATCACCCATAGATTTTGATGAAATACTGTTCAGTTTGTGTAGAAATTTGCCACTAAATAAGCTCCTTATTATATTATACTATATACTATATTGTATCCTTTATACTTTTGGGGGAATTGGATGCTTTTGGGTTAATTGCATGCTTACCTATTTTTGAAAAAAAGTATATGCCTTTTTAGAAGCCATGTATTCCATGGTTCCATATTGATTTAGGCCATTTTGGGCATCTTCTCACTTATTTTCTTGGAATGAGAAATCTAAGAGCTGAGTTACAATTCCAGCCTACCATAAAATTCGGTTGATGCCTACCATTATATTCGGTCATGTGCAAAAAATACCCATGAGAAAGGTATGAATCCATATCCCCTTCCCAGCTATGGGCTAAATAGTTGGATTTGTATCTGAAAAAATCTATTAAAAATCAGTGATTGTAATTATTTATGATGTCTTTTCTAGCATATTCACAACAATATTCCTTGAGAAGGTAGTAAATGAAAGCGAGAAGAAAGGACTAATTACTTACTAACCACTGTTAATTTATATTTATCATCAGCAAGAGAGGCAGTCAAAGACATGAGGCTCAAACTGGAGACATCAGAATTAAGCAGGCACAGAAATGTGACTATCTGGTAGTGTAGTAATAGACAACAGAAAATATGACAGATATCCGAAGGTGCATTGGAATAGTGAAAGAAGCTTTCCAGAAACTAAGCATTATAACATTAAGATACAGGAATATTTCATTAGAAACAAAAAAAAGTGCTGAACTTCTATGCCTTATCTAATTCTCTTGTATGACAGGGAGTACTGGGCAATTTCCTTACAGATGAAGAGAAGACACAACGCAACAGATATGGTTCTACAGATGCAAGCTTAGAATACCATGGACAGATCATGTGAACAATGAGTAAGTTCTAAAGAAAATGGGAATTAGGAAGGCATTCCTACTTAAACTCAGAAACAACAGTTGGGATTTCTGGGAGACATAATGATGTAGGACGACTTAGAAAATGATACACATCAGCTGTATTGAGGGAAAGAAAGGTAAAAAGGATAGGAAGTTGTGGAGAGTCATGACTGTTCACCTCCAGAAAGGGACACAATACATAAATAATGATGATTGCCATGTATGACCACTTAAGCTTATATAGTTACACATTCTTTGATCTAGTTTTAGGTGACAAACTATATTTTTTGCATGTTGCAATTATCTCAATCTTAGTATAAAAATATTGTAAATAATTTACTTCACCATATTACCAACATATTGAATGGTGTCCCAAAACAAAGTGAAGGTAATGTTTATGACCAAATTTATTTAAAGATTGCTGCCACATATGGTCTGGTGTCCCTGCAATATGTTTAGAGATCCTTGATAAAATCCAAAGAATAATCTGCAGTGTCATTGCTTCTGTCTTGGAATCCCAGCTTCAGTCACTTTCCTATTGCTGTAATGCAGCTTTCCTGTGCCTTTTTGATAAACATTTTCATGATAATTGTTCTGATTTCTTCTATGATACATAGACTATGAATTTAAGCATAGAACTAGATTGGTGGCAAGGTCTCATCATTTTACAGTTGAAATGGCTTGATGTAACTGTAAGTTCTAAGCTAACAGTTTCTTTTCTTGTACTTCTTGCTTGTGGAAATCTCTTCTGGCTTCTTGCTTTCCAGCCAACTTTGATCTTCAAAAGCTTAAATGCAATACCAATCGTTATTTTCTAACATCTTAGTTCATGTTCTATTATTGTTCTCGCTCCTTAATAATGTTTTTCTTTTTCTTATATTCTTTCATACTCAGTAATCCCTTGTGTCTTAGTGACTTTATTGCCTTGCTTGGGGGTGAACTGATTAAAAAAAAGGGAAAGGTATTACTATATTTAAATTATTCCTATCAAAACATACATTATTTAAAAAGAAATAATAAAGCAAACAAAGTATTAAGAAACAAGAAAATCTTGTTAGAAAGAAAAAAAGGTTGCTAAACTGCTAGGTTATATCAATTTTCCTATATAGCAGTGGATGCTGGACAATTTGCTCACAGATGAAGAGGAAACATGAGGCAGCAGAGATGTGTTTCTACAGAAGAATGCTGAGAATACAATAGACGAAGTATGTGAGCAATAAGGAAGTTTTAAGGAAAATGGAAACAAAAAGGACACTTGTATTTAGAATCAGATAATTAAAATTTCTGAGACACATGATGAAGAAAGAAGGCTTAGAGAATTTGACACTCACAGGACACATTGAAAGCAAGACAGGCAGAGGGAAACAGTGAGTAAGCTATCTAATAAGCTTGTGTAAATCGATGGCAGATCCGAAACCGAGAGAGATAGTGAGACGACAAACACTGCTTTGAGCTACAAAGGATAGGAAATTGTGGAGAGCCCTGTCCAGAAGGGGCACAGCATGTAAAAGAAAAATAATTTGGTCAAAAAATGATATACGAGAAAATAATTATTGTTTTAAAGTGAAGGTGCATTAGAACAGTAAAAGATGTCTGCCATAAGATAAGTAAAGTGTTAAAAAACAGGAAAGTTTCATTAGAAACAAAGAAAAAAGTGTTGAACTGTTATGTAATTTTACTCCTCATTTATTACAGCGAATGCTGTACAGTCTCCTCACAGATAAAGAAGAGACTTGAGGCAACAGAGATGTGGTTCTACAGAAGGATGCTGAGAATACCATGGACTGAACATGTGAATGATGAAAAAAATTAACGGATAATGGAAACAAAAAGGACAATTACACATAAAATCAGAAAGAGAGAGTTGAAATTTCTCGGACACGTAATGAAGAAAGAGTGCTCCGAGAATCTGACACTCACAAGACATATTGGAGGCAAGAAGATACAGAGGGAAGTAGTGTGTAACCTACCTATCTAGCTTGTGTAAATGGATGACAAAACAGAGAGTGGGAGGCATGGGGAAAAGATAAGCCTTACTAAAGAGTGGAAGCTGTGGAGAGCCATGACCTTCCACGTCCTGAAGGGACATGGCACATAGAAGAAAAAGAAGATATTCTTGCTCTTAAACTAACTGATAACATTGTAGATTCATTTATTCCACTGTATTTTGTAATATATACAATAATGTGATTGTGTAATTTTTAATATAACTATAACAATGTTTTGTCTTGAGTTAGAATTTTTAAAGATAACAATTATGGACAAACATCAGACTAGCTATAAATATATTGGCTTTAATTATACTTAAACATTTTACCATACTTCACTAACACTTAAGCATAGAGGAAGCACATAATATCCTTTGAATTTATATAGTGTCATGTAGTGGAACTTGAATTTATAAAATAGCGTCAGTCAATAATCAATATTAATAACACATTTGTGATTTATAAAACAGATAATTTAATTTTTGTAACTTCAAACTAATAAATCACCTACAAAGAAATTACTGCAAGTGTAGATGAAGGTTATATAAAAAGCTATTATACATCTGGTTTGGTGCTTCTGCTATATATCTAGAGATACTTGATAAAATCCAATTATCCGAGGTATGACAATAAACTATATCTGGAAGCAAGGCCTCTGATCAAGACATTGGAGGGTTTTGAGGAGAGTGGAACCAACTCTTAATTGCTGTTGTTCACAGGTCTACTCTGACCTGGGGTGGTAGCACCTGTTAGGACACAAGCTATGGGCGAATACTGAACCTCACCAAACAAAAATCAATAGTCCATTTTTATAAAATAAGCAACAATAGATTTTTACAGCAAAATGACTATCAGTACAACACTAAAAAAAATATAAAAATACATTTTTATAGTAAAATTACCAACAATACATTTTATGATTTACAAAATATATATATAAAAAAACATAACTTTACCCTGAAAGCATAAAATTACATGCAAAATACATAGATTTCAGCATTAAATAACCCATAGAGATTGATATGTCGCTAAACAAAATCAACCAACCAACAATACCTATTAATAGTAAAATTGTCAATAATACATATTTAAAAGAAAATGACCAACAATATATTTTATCTGTAGCTGAAGTCATAAAATTGTGTTCAAAATATGTAGAGCTTAGCATTAACTAACCTGTAGAGGTTGATATGCCACTAAACAAATTCAACCAACCATCATAAAATCTAAAGAATCTGCAATGTTATCAGTCTTGACCTAGCATGTAGATTTCAGCATTAAATAACCCATAGAAGTTGATATGTTGCTAAACAAAATCAACCAACCAACGATACCTATTTATAGTAAAATCATCAACAATACATATTTAAAGGAAAATGACAAACAATTCATTTTATCTGTAGTTGAAAGCATAAAATTTCATAACGGTCTAATGGTCAGTCAGCATTTTGCACCTGAAGATTGCACGTTTGCATGAAACTCTGAGTCGTGCTATTGATGTTGGATATTATGTACATTCACTAATATATATATATATATATATATATATATATATATATATATATATAAAGTGGACATGGAAGTCAGCACTTAGAGGCGACAGTCTGTTTCATGCTAGTGCAATCATCAGGTGATTGCACTAGCATGAAACAGACCGTCGCCTCTAAGTGCTGACTTCCATGTCCACTTTTATATTTACACACGCTCTATCTCTGATATTGAGCACTTTATCCCATAAATATAGCACACTTTAAGACTATATTTCTTCATATATATATATATATATATATATATATATATAGCTATATAGTTACACCTCATGAATAAATTTGATGATTATTTATTTGCTTGCCTGTGTATGCACGCCAACACGCACATATATGGTTGCTTATATCTGGTCATTTGATTTATCTAACTCTATACCTATATATATATATATATATATATATATATATATATATATATATATATATATATAGAGAGAGAGAGAGAGAGAGAGAGAGAGAGAGAGAGATAATATATAAATTTTTATATATCAAAGCAATGTTGGGTAATTGAATGAAAAAATAAAAAACATTCTATGCAATGCTTTTTGTCCTTGAAAAGGACTTCATCAGACTAATGTAATGTTTAAATGATGGAATTATATATAGAAAGAAGGTAGGGGGAAATAATTATTTAATTATAAACAATGTTTACATGTCTCTGTCCCCCTACATATATATGATTCCATCAATAAGAACATTACTTTAGTCTGATGAAGTCCTTTTACATGAAGAAACATCTTATAGAGAATTTTTTCATTTTAACATTCAATTATACAATATATATATATATATATATATATATATATATATATATATATATATATATATAAATGATTTCTTTGATTATAATACATGAGTTTCAACTTTTATAAATTTATGTAACGTTAAATTTTGTCTGTGTGTCCTCACCTTATATTAGTAGAACAAAACACCGAACAATGCTAACATGATATTTATATGAAATCCCTGGTACCAGACATCCTTCATCCCAGAAACCATGAACTGCTCAAAAGCAAATACTCGGCAGAGAAGGAAACAGATGTTACACTTCAATCCCAATCTACAGGCCAAGTAAAAGTGGCAATTGCAGCCTTTTGTGGTTGAGCCATGGTACTAAATATTAGTTTGTGTTTTTAAAAAATGATGACAAGTTTATGGTATTCTATAAATTCAATGCAATCACAAAATTACTATCATTTATCTATGAACTAAAAACAATATAAAACACATAAATTATGGAATTTTATTATTAACTTTAAAAGATGTTGATACTTAGAGATGATCATTCTGCCCATCTTTATTTAGCAAACTCTTCTGGTGATGTAGAAAAGCATTACATACACATAAAAAAATATATGCACATGGATGGACATTACCTTTTATTAGTTACATTATTTACGTTCAGACTAATGTCCTCATCTTTGTTATTATCACAGTGTTTCCACTCTTCTTGTGGCTGCCTAGCATATTAAAGTGTAGGCTCAGAAATTTTTATGGCATAGTCATTGTGAGTTCAGTCTCTAGGCTGGGTAATATCAACTTTGATTTAGGTGAAAGAGAGCAGACAGTACTAAAAAGATGAGGTATCCCTAGACATGGACAGTGGAATGAAAACAACATACCTGTAGATGTTTTTGCTTTTGGTAAGTAATTCCTATTTATCTGTTTATTTTTTGCTCTGTTGATGAAGTACATAGGCGTGTCTGAAAATTCCAGAATTAAAAGCTTTCTTTCTGTGCTTCATTTCTGTCATATGATTAATAATTAAAATTTAATAAATGTTTTTGTACTGAATATATTGGTACCCTTTCATTTGTCTTTATTTTATTAACTAACCTATCTATTTTACATACTGTAAGAAGCACATGTAGACCTGTTCTTCTAATCATATATATATATATATATATATATATATATATATATATTTGAGATATATATATATATATATATATATATATATATATTTGAGATATATATATATATATATATATATATATATATATATATATGATTTTTTTCCTCTTTTTTAGGCTTCATTCATGTAATGACTATTACTTATATGTATCATTGTGTATGTTTATGTGATGCGCCATGTATTTCTAATTTTTGTAACTTTGGTTTTTCTTTATTCATGTGGTGATACATGTGTGAGTGGTTAAGTAGGTAAACATTTCCCCTAGTAACTGATTTGCAAAATCAGATAGCATTATAATAATTAGACACATAGGTATACATTCTAACATTAGAGATAGATACACGCTACTCACCCAGCGGTTTTAGAATATTATATATTTTTTTATTGGCCTTTGATTTGGTTTAAATATAGAAATATATATGTGCGTTCATATGGGTGTATGCGTGTGTGTGTAGATGTGTATATATAAGTATACGCATAAATATATGCATATATATGTGTATGTGGGTAAGTATATAAATATGTGTGTGTGTGTGTGTGTACACCTACATGTATGGACGTATGGATACGTAGGTAGAGATATATGCAGATGTGGCTAAGTGTGTGTGTGCATATTTAGATATATATGTAGACATATAGCTGTAAATGGGTGTAGATGTATGCAGGTATGTATAATCAACTGGAAGTCCGGAGAGTGAAAATGGAATTTTGTCTGTAGTTTTTCATCTGTCTTTTATCTTGTCAGCGGGATTTCTCCAAAATTCCTTGTGTTGGTCAAACTGTCTCATTTGGGTTGTTATTTGGGATGAGGGCGGGATGAAAACAGGCCGCCCGAGAATCATTTAGCCAGTCCGATAAATTTATGGGGGCAGAGATTGTTGGTTTATGACTTGGCCCGGCTAGACAATATGTTTCCGAGCACCGTCTCCACTTAACTTCAAGGAATCCTAAAATCTTTCTAATGTTATCTTATCTAAACTTTTCCATCATCTCATTATAGCGAATTTAGCATTGGTTTTGAAATCGGTTGTCCTAGGCGTGCAGATGTAGATGTATATATATATATAGATATAGATGTGTGTGTATTGTGTGTGTATGTATGCGTTGTAGGGGTCTGGGCGGGAGTATAAGATTTTATCGCCTATGGGGTGTGTGTGTCGCCAAGAAATGTACACTCTTCCGGTATATTTTCGGACGTTTGAAAATACGCACCCTTTTCTCACTGAAA
Organism: Acanthosepion esculentum; assembly: GCA_964036315.1. NCBI lineage: Eukaryota > Metazoa > Mollusca > Cephalopoda > Sepiida > Sepiidae > Acanthosepion > Acanthosepion esculentum. Next base: position 115,918,715 of record OZ038483.1, on the reverse strand, counting down.
CCCCTCTTTAGATCTTCTCTCTGTTAGATTTTAATGCCCTCTCCACCTTTGGACCTCCCTGCCTCTCTCGTCTGTTACCCCTCTATATAGATCACAGGTCCCCCCACACTCTCACACATACTCTCACCAATTT
>OZ038483.1:115891082-115913582 GCA_964036315.1 Acanthosepion esculentum | reverse complement strand
CTAATAACATTAACAAAGATGAAAAATTTATATAGCTAGCACAGAAAAAAAAACTAAAAAAAAGATATTACTAATACAAAATATCCTTTGAAAGAAAAAATAGACAAACAATACAATCCTATCAAAAATACATATGGACCCAAAAAGAAAACAAATTCACCACCAAAATCAAATGGGAAATCAAAAGGCAGCCCTATACAGTATTAACAGTAAAAACTGTAAGCTATGCTTAGAGGAAAAACTAGCAATAGTTAGTTTTAGAAACCAAAATAAACTCTTAAACAAGAAAACTGAAATAATGAGTAAGTGTAGGCATATAAATAAATACTTACTTTGCCATCTAAGCACTAATTAAAAAAAAGAATAAATAAATAAACAAATAAATAAATAGAATAAATATAATATGAACTTAAAAAAATAAATAAAATATAATATAAACATAAAGTAAAGAAAATTAAATAAAGAAAAATACAAATATAAATAAAATAAGCATAAAATAAAATAAAGAAAATTAAAAAAGAAATAAAATAAAGAAAATAAAATAAATATTAAATATACACATCTATACATGGATGTATGAATGTGTGTGTATGTGAGTATATATATATATATATATATATATATATATATATATATATTTACACACACACACAAATACAAGTACAAATGAACAAATCTAACATATATATAGGATAACACCAAGGCAAAAATAAATATACTACTAGTTATTAATTAAAAATGAAAAATTAGATAAATGATAACATATAAGCAAATATTTAATTTACTATGTAAAAAAGTATCTAAAAATACATATATGTGCATGTGGATGCATGCAGGTGTGTGCGGGAGTATATATATTATATATATATATATATATATATATATATATATATATATATATATATATATATATTTATATATACATATATATTCAAATAATAAAGAAAATACTCCATAAACCCAAACATCCATAATTAATACCCTAACATTATGGAAAAAAATTACTTTACCATTTATGCACTAATCGATATATTAATAACAAAGCACAGGCACACATGTGTTTGTGTGCACACATTTGTATACATATATGCATAGGTATGTACCTGTGTGTATATTTATATATGTATATGCATGTATATATATAAGTGCATGTGTGTAACCATATGAATATAAACATATGCATTCGAACAATAATAAATAAAATTTAATTATAAACCTAACCTCCTACAATTAATGCCCAAATAGTACTTAAGATACCACCAAGTCAGATAAGAAAATGAAATAATAGGCAAGTGAAGATATATAAATATATATTTTATTATTTAAGCATTAAAATTAATTATTTATGTAGAAAATGAAATCCAGAAAATACTAGAACACTCCATGTCCTGAAGATGGTCTACTAGACCGAAATGTCTGACGTCAACAGCAAAACAAAATTAAAACAGTAAACTTACATATTCGGATTTTGCTTTGTCTTTTCCATATTTTTTCATCATACTGTCGGATCTACATCCACATATTTGCTTACATATATATATATATATATATATATATATATATATATATATATATATATATATTTGTTCATTTAGGCAGCAATCCTTCTTTCATGTATGTTTCATTGAATATGACAATCAAGGTGCTTTGATTTAGATTTATATACAATTTCTCATGTGATCTTATAATTTTTTCTTTTCAGAGGATAAATTATGTAAAAACTGTCCAATTATTCTTTCTTTCCAAGTGCTTTCAGCTATACATTTAGCCATTTTCAAGGTTGAAATATATTAACTGGCAACAGTCTGTTTCATGCTTAAACACAATCTTCAGGACTGAAAATTGTGATTAAACATGGAATAGACTATCAACACTGGGTGTTGATAGCAATGTCCACTGTTTTATATACATATGCTCTATCTATAGCATACCTTAAAACTATTTTATATATATATATATATATATATATGAGGAAAAATATGAGAAGAAAACAAAATCCAAATAGGCAAGTTTACTGTTTTAATGTTTCAATGTCGACATCAGACGTTTCGGTCTAGTAGACCTTCTTCAGGACATAGTTATTAAAACATAATTAAACGATATTCAAGTCAACATAAAAAGATGATAGACATAAGAATAATCAAAACAAAATAACTGAATTTTAAGATCAGCGTTCTGTTTTGCAATGTGATCACATCGGCGTCACGTGGGCGATGTTGTGAAAATGTATTCCTAAAAATAGAGTTTATATTGAAACATTAAAACAGTAAACTCGGATTTTGTTTTTTTCATATTTTTCCTCATACTGTCAGATCTATATCCATATATTTGCTTACATATATATATATAGGAAATGGATTAAATCTGGCATAATTTTATTTTTAATTTATTTTATTTAAACATTATTTTTGATGGATACTCATATTCAAGTAGAAGCTCTGTTTTTTTTAATTAAACAGTATTTTTTATCCAACTATATCAACCAGCCTGAATATTCAAGAAATCTTGTCAGAAAAATATCCATCCTCCAACAGGATTCTAACCTACATCCTCTATGGAGAACTATAATTGAATCTGACAAACCTAACTGCTTGGTCATGTAGAACTTACGGTCAAACAAAGTCTGAATAGTGCTTTTGAACACACACTCTTTGCTTATTCTCGAAACATCCATATCTGCACTGTTTTGTATCCGAATGTAAACAAAAATAATTTATTCTTAGGACATGGATTAAATCCAACATATTTTTATTTTTAAGTTATTTTGTTTAAATGTTATTTTTGATGGATACTTATATTTGAGTAGAAGCTCCGTCTTTTAATTAAACAGTATTTTTATCCAACTACTACATCTATCGGCCTGAGTGCATATATAAATATGAATATAAAAATGGCTGCTCTGATTAACACTGAATGGTGACAGTCTATTTTGTGCTTGAACACAATTTTCAGGGCAAGCATGAAACAGACTGTCACTGCTCACTGTTGATCTCAGTGTCCACTTTCTTATTTATATCTATAACTATATATATATACTGTTTCCCTTCTGCATTCTGACATTCATAAAATCCTTATAGATAATAATAAAATTATTGATAAACATACAGACATTAGACGCCTTAAAATCTTAGAAGCATTACATATTAAAAGCAAAAGACCTCTTATTAATCGCATAGATTACAATATTTCTGGAAACATCCTTCAATGTTTATAATATATTTCTACATAATTAGATACACCACATAACCATTTCCTTTGAACTTTTTAAATTTCATAACGTATTCTTTGATTTTTTCACGCCTTCACATGATTAAAAATCTTTGCCATGCACGTGATAACATCATCGCGTCTTTTGAAATTAAAATGATTTTGTAGCATTTATTTAGTTTGTAAAAATAAAATGTAGCAACATGATTCCGCTATAAGACAATTTGCAAATGTTTTAAAAAATTTGACTCTACATATATATAAGACATTGTTAAAAAATTTTGACCCTGAAGATGAACAATGATGTTCGAAAGTACTCGGTTATCTTACGGACAATATTTATTTCAATATAATTTTCAAATAAAAAGTCTCATTAGAAAATATGAGAAAATTCAAAAGAGAATATGCAGGACTATGTTGTCTTTGACATTCAACACAACATGTTTAAAAGAAAAGTTGCTGCCAAATTACACACACACACACATATATATCTATCTCTCTCTCTCTCTCTCTCTATATATATATATATATATATATATATATATATAGGGAGCTGGAAAAGCAGGTATACAGTAAGTATTATACCAGTATTGATATGTTTGTATAATCACTATAATACATTTTGTGTGCGCATTTATTTTTTATATATATATATAAATTACTGATACCTCCTAAAGAGTGGACGAACAAGTCCGCCTATGAAACAGAATGCTGAAGGTAACATCAGTTAGTTAAGTGACAAACTTTTACTCATATTAATCCTATATATATATATATATATATATATATATATATATATATATATATATATATCAGTCAGTTATGTGCCATGCATGATACATGCTTAGGCGATCATGTATCTTTTGATACATGACTGACAAGGCAGATTTTCTCCCACAGTAGGTTGCCAATTCTTTCTGTGGTAGACCAGTTGCCATCCAAGGCTATAGAACCTGATCTGTCCTGCTATTTACCCATAGCTGGGGGGGGAGAAGAAGAGGATTCATACCTTTCCCAAGGGTACTAGCATGTAAGTGAATGTCATGGAATTTGAACATGGCTCTCCGATTCCTCAATCTGAGCCGCTATCCATTACTCCACCATGCATCCCCTATATATATATATATATATATATATATATATATATATATATATATATATATATATATATATAGTCAAACCTAATGAGCCAGACACACCTACCAAGGTTTCACTTAGGCAGATCTGCCTAAGTGAAACCTTGGTAGGTGTGTCTGGCTCATTAGGTTTGACTAGGTTTGCTCTACACTTGTATTGAGCTCTTTAGTTAGTTGTTTACTCGTATCGGGGTTTTTTCTTTGGGCCTTGAACCTGTATCTGTGCGATTATTTTCGACAGACTTTCATGTTCCTGGCTCTTTCTTTTTTTAAAACCTTTTTTTCCTTCGTGATTGATTTGGCTGTTGTTAAATCAAAAGTTCAAAGGTTTTTCGACACGAGTATAGTTACCTATATATATATATATATATATATATATATATATATATATATATATATATATATATAGTGAGAGAGAGAGAGATAAAAAAAGAGAGAGATTAATTTCTTCTATATTTCTTTTTTATTTACTTAAGTCATTATGTGTTCTAGATTAAAATCTTGTTGACAGCATGTTTTATCTCTAATTGATCCAAACTCCCTGATTTCCTAATGCCATCTTACACAACGTTTGGTTCTGATCTGTTTGGCCATCTTTGAGAAATGTAAACATGTGTATAAAATATTTTCTATCATACTTGTCATTATTTTGTACAACCACTTCTACAATGTCTTGCACGGTCTTTATATAGTCATACTATAATAGTAATAGTAGTAGTAGTAATAGTATTAGAAATGTGCAATTTTATGAAAATGTACTGTCATTTAATATTTCCTTAACACATTTTTATCAATAAACTGGTAATTAAATATGACAGGAGAAAATAAGGAAACGTTTTATATATAAAATGAAATTATGTTTTATTTTGCAATAGGAATTCTAAATGCATCCTTCAGAAATGTTGCATTATCATAAAAGCATATCAGAGAAAAACAGTCCTGGAAGAAGAGGCATTTATATGGTGATAGCTGATATGATTGAACAGGGTGGAGAAGGCTGTTCAGTAATATCTCTTTTTTTCCTTACTGTTCTCTGTTTTTACTCTTATTTACATTCCAGCTATCTCTGGTTTTGGATGTGTGTCTGGTGTAATGGAATGTGGCTCGGAATGAAAAATCATAGAGTCTAGTTTGAATTCCAGCTGAGTTTGTTACATTCACTTCCATGCAAATACCCTTGGGAAAGATATAAAACTGTCTTTTCTCTCCAGTTATGGGTTAAATAGCAGAACAATCTGAGTTCTATAACCTTGGTTGGCAACCATTTTAGAGATCGTAACACGATAAAATCACCCATCTTTCAGCAAGACTGAGCCACTAGTGGGGATGCATTGGCCCATGAAAATTCTGAAATTTTTAATTCATGTGAGTGGTGCATTCTGCCACAGGCAGAGAAAACATTTACTCTCTATTTCTGTTTTGGCATTCTATTATGCACATCTATGCTCTCATTGAAAAAAAATAACAAAATAATATAAGTTGCTTTCATAAATAAATTGACTGAAGAGAAGACAGAGATATACCACATTTTTTGTGTATAATACGACTTTTTGTGTATAATACTATACTGTATTTCAGAAGCTAAAAACAGGAAATAAATTAAGTCCTTGAATATAATAAAACTCTACAGCCATCCCAATGTAACTTTTGTTTTTAAATTGTACTATATTATCAATTAAAATTTCAATGTTGTACATATATTTAACTAAAATATTTAATTTTACAAGATATCGAAGAATAAAAATGAACCGGATGCTTAGCAATTGTGTGCTTCTTCCCCTAATTTTCATTTCAAAGCTTATTTTCTAATTTTCAGTCAAATGTACTTTGTTGTTGTTGTTTTCCTTCCCGTGTGAGTTCGAATTCCTCGTTGTCAATTTGTTGTGGACAACGAGGGAGAATTTTGTTTTGATTTCCTTCCCGTGTGAGTTCAAATTCCTCTTCGCCAATTTGTTGTCGACAAGGGGGAATTTTTCTTTTTTCTTTCTTTCCCGTGTGAGTTCGATATACTCGTCGCCAATTTGTTGTGAATTCCGGGATGAATCCGATATTAATGAATAACAAATGCCAGGAATGGATAAGGAAAATAAATGTATTAACGTAATAATACAAACTGGTAATACGGGTTAGTAGATCCAGGAATGTGGGTTAGTAGCAATAATATATATACAGTCTCGGTATTGAAGTATCACAGTATGACTCCTTACTGAGTCTACGTGCTCGCTAACGGTGACTCTTGTGCTACCCTCCTCTATTACAAACTGTTCAGGTATTCACTGGTAGTAGTATATGTATACCTCGGGTGAGTCCATTTGTGTAAAAAGGGGAGACTTCTTAATAGTTGTAAAATTAATAGCATCAAAATGTGACAGATCTTGTGTATTCTATTTATTCATTTTTTTAATCAATTTTGGTGAATTTCCTGTTTTTGAGACAAAAGACATTCAATTATGCCTACAACAAACCTGACTGGAATTTGAACTCAGCTCTCTAATATATCCTTCTGTACCACTATTCATTACACCAACCTAACATCTACTCTTGTTTAGGAAGTTGCTGATATAATTTCATCTCGAATCTCTTGCCTTTATGGAAAAAAATAATACCATATTTAATAAATAGTAAATATAATATATATCAAAAATATATAATAAATATTAATATATAATATATTATATATAATAAATATATATATAATAAATATATATATATATGTAATAAATATATATATAGATATTATACATAATAAATATCAATATATACTAAATATGTAATAAATATTAATATATATTAAATTTCAAAATACATAAATCTTTTAATTTAGAAGACACATGTCATTGTGGTAATGATCATTAGAATCAAGGAAAATGATTTGATTTGATTTGCTTGTTTAATGCCATATCAACTCCTTATTGGTTATTTAATGCCAAAATTTTTCTTGCAAACTTTGAAGTAATAAATATATAATACATGTAATTCTGCTTTCACAGTTGAATACATGGTAGATGATACTCAGCTTTTGTGCATATGCATGTTTGTGTGGGTATAATTACTAGCGGTTGTGATATATGTGTTTTATAATGTATCTCTCTATATTTCTGAGATGAGGTATTATGTACACTATTTACATTATTCGGACTATTTTCCTCATCTTTGTTGCCATATTTATCACAACGTTTCGGCCGTTGTACACTCTGGCCTTCTTCAGGGGGTTGGACTGTCGAACTGGACCCTTTATTTTGCTTGCTGAGGTAGACTGTTCTAGTGTGCCATGTCTAATGGATGTCAGTTATCAGTTATCTCCTGTTATTTAAATTTGAAAGTAAAGTGGAACTAAAAAGATATTTATACTTAAAATAAGAAGACAGTTAACATTTTTGGGGCATATAAGGAAGAAAACCTGGAGAATTTAACATTCAAATGGCATATTGAAAATTGGAGAATGAGTAACCTATCTAAAGAATTTGTGTGAATGGATAGCAAAGCAGGAACAAAGAGTTAAACACTGTTTTGAGCTAAAAGGATAGGAAGTTGTGGAAAGTTATGATCACCTATGTCTTAATCGAATTCAAAACCATGCAACAGGAAACTACTCCATTGTATTTTCCAAAAATCAATGGCAATTCATGGATATTAAAGAAAAGGAAGCTGTAGAGAGCCCTTATTCAGGACATGACATTTAAAATAGAAGGAAGACAGGAATTGACTGTTATTGTGGAATCAAGTCTTGTAATCCAGGATACTTGTCAAAATTCAGAGCAATAAATAAATAAATAATAATAATAATAATAACAATTATTATTATTATTATTGTTGCTGTTTTGCTATTATTATTATTGTGGTGGTGGTAGTGGTGGTGATGCTGAGGATGATGACGAAGATTAAGAAGTAGTAGAAGAAGCAGCAGCAGCAGTTCTTCTGCTCCCTGAGTAGAGACCAATCTATCAAACTTGGTTTTGGGTTTTCCTCATGGTTTACAAAAATAAACAAAGTTTGCATTGTCTTTTAAGACTAGACTTCCATCAATACTATAAAGAGCTATAACAGTTAGTGGACATGAGAAGTCAAATTTCCTCAAAAACTGTTTCAATAAAAAAATTTTGTAAATTTCAGCCAGCAGTAGCACTAACTGTTCATTCAATGAATGCCAAATATTTTCTGTATAGAAATGTCTAATTTTACTATTGCTATTGCAACAGCTTTTTCAAATCAATGATTAAAAATAGCTTCAAGCAAATGAAACCTGTAGGTATTAGCAAGGACTGTCATTCTTTAAACCTCATGAACTGGCACTACAGAATCACAAACAAAAAACTTTATCAAATAATAGAAACCATTTTTAAATCAATTCACTGCAAGCAAGGTGATAATGCCACTGAGATGCAGTGGGCTTCTTGGAGTGAAAAAGAATGAAAAAGCTATAGAAGGAACAAAAAACCTAATCGTAAACAGGAAACAAGAAGTAAACCTCTAGTCCTGTTCAAAAGACCAGGGAGGAATTTAAGCGCACTACTAGATTGGCGGCAAGGTCTTATGATTTCACAATTGAAATGGCTAAATGTAACCATAAGTTCTATGCTAACAGTTTCCTCTATCACATTTTTTACTTGTGGAACTTGCTTCCCAGTCAACTTTGATCTTTAAAAATTTAAATGTAATGTCAATTATTATCTAGTGTCTACTTAATTCTTGTTCTTTTACTGTTCTCTCTTCTTAATAGTGTTTTTTTTAAATTTTTCATATCTCTAACACTCAGTAATTGCCTTGCATCTTAGTGGCTTTATTCCCTTGCTTGAGGTGAAATGATAAAAATAAGGAATGTGAACTGGATCATAGGTGAACTTATCTACTCCTATTTATATCACTTGAGGACTTTCAACAGCAGTAACCACTAAAATGGTTAGAACATGTAATAATGACATAATCAAGATGTTGACATTTCACACAGCTTTCAATAAAAGGCTAGACAGATGCCCTCATCAGTACGAGAAAGACCAATAACAGTTAGTTAATTTGAAAAAGCTATTTTCCTGAAAAATGTTTTAAGAGAGATTTTAGAAATTTCAACTGAAAGTAACGCTAATTGTTCGATCAATGAATGCCGAATGTTTTTTTACGGAAATGACTAATTTTACTATTACCATATTTCTTACTTATTTTATGTTTATTTAATGTTAATTAAAATTATAGTATAAACTTATTTTTTTCAATGCCTCTTTATTTTTTTCTCCTTCACTTTTTTGTATTTCTGTTTTTCTCTCTTAATCTTTCTTTTTTACTTTGTCCCTGTGAGTGTCCATTGGTGTGTCTTGCTTTTTTCTTTTTCTTCTCTTGGTTCTTCTATTCTTCTTTTTCTATTTCTCTTTTATTTCCTGAACATTTTGTTTGTTTTATTTTATGTTATTATCTTTTTTTATTTGTTGCCCTTCTTCCACTATCCTCATGTAAAGTTACTAATTAGTTTGTAATTCCTGACTCATCTTTCAGCTTAAAGTCCTGTACTGCTCATACTGTTTTAAGGTCTTTTATGCTAATTACCAGTCCTTTCAGTCAGTCAACAGTTAATTACCATCTGGAAAGGAAAAGGAGTTAAGAAGCTTGAAGAAGAAAAAAGAAAGAAAGATACTAATGGACAGATCCAACGGTAAATTACTGTCCACTTTTGGTTTGGTTGTGTGCCTGTTTGAGATGCGGGTGATCAGGGGTTGTTCTAAGACCTCTTCCAGATTAAAATTGTTCAAGTAGAAATGTCTAAATCTGCTGTTATTAATTACTGATCAAATGACATTAAGAAAACATTATTTTGTGACAACTACTTTATATAACTTGTAGTGGGTTCTATTCTAATCAATAAAAACATCTGACTCTAGAATCAACTACAATTTAATATTTTGAAGTTCATTATTCATAAGAATGAAAGAGCTGTTGTTTATGATGAGGCTGATTTTTTTTTATCATTTCACTACAAGAAAGGCAATAAAGCCACTAAGACACAAGTGGTTATTGAAAGTGAAAGAATTTGAGAAAAATCATTAAATAGAGAGGACAATAAAAGAATGGGATTCATGTAAACAGAAGATGGTGAGTGATATTGCATTTAAATTTCTGAAGATCAAAGTTGACTGGAAAGCAAGAAACCAGAAGAGAGCTCCACAAGCAAGAAGTGCAAGTGAAGAAACTGTTAGCATACAGCTTACGGTTACATCAAGCAATTTCAACAGTAAAATATTGAAAACTAGCAGTTAATCTAGCACTGCACTTAATTTTGTAAAGTCAAGGTACCAAAGAGAAAAGCTCATCAGAACAATTACCATGAGAATATCTATAAAAAAAGGCACAGGCAAATTATATTATGGTGGTGAGAAAGTGGCTGCAACTGAGATGCCAAATGAAGAAAAATAACAATGCAGATTCTTGATTTTATCAAGAATCTCTAGATAATAGCAGAATCACTAGACCAGACATGGCAGCAATATTCAATACACGGACAAATGGTTGACTTAAAAAGTTATAGGATATATCCTGGCAAGAAAAATTGTCTAGAACAATGCATTGAAGCAACTTTCCAAGCAGCAGACCTAACATTTTATTCAATATAATTGTTTAACTTCATATCAGTGGAAAATATTAGACCAAGAAGGTGCAATGAGTCACTATCCTGGAGGTTAGCATCAGTCATGCTGATGGAAGGCAAAATGATTTTCTGTGATTATTAAAAGAGTGCAGTTTCATCTTGTAGGCATTAAAATTAACAAGTCATTCCTTGCCCCAGTTAACAACAGTCTGAAGCTCATTTTTTAAATCAACTGCAAATTTGACCTTATGAAACCTATCAGACTTACCATTAAGACAGGATTAGTAGTTATGTCAGTTTATGATATTGCAGTTAGGGGAAAATACATGAGAAAAAGTTTTGGTTTGAGTTATCATGGCTCACCACAGCTTCCTATACTTTGTATCTCTAAGCAATGTTATCCCCTTACTATCCTTCTCGGTCCATGTTCTGCTATCCACTTACACAAGTTCACTAGATAGGTTACTTGATGTTTCCCTCTTGCTTTCAATATATCCGATGAGTGTCAAATTCTCCAAACTCTCTTTCCTTATCATGTATCATAGACATTTAAATTTGTCACTTTCTAGGTACAAGTGAGTCTCCTGTTTATTTCTATTTTCTTTAAAACTTCCTTTTGCTGATATATTAAGCAAATGTACTCAAGAAAAGTTATTTGTATTTTCTAGCTTTTTTCTCCCCACAGTCTCTTTTTATTCTTTTATATCATGTGTCCCTTCAGGATATGGGATAGTAAAGAGACAAACATTGCTTAGCGATACAGTGTATAGGAAGCTGTGGAGACCCATGACTGCTCCCCGTCCTGAAGTTTTCAAAAATAAGTGCATTGAGAACTTTTGTACACACTTAATATATTTAACAAAGAAAAATGCCTTCATGATATTAGGCAAATGAAGAAATTACAGACTTGGAGTAATATTGATGAATATCTTTACTTATATAATAACTTGGACTGATTTTAAATGTGAATTAAGTTTAAGCATCTAATGATATTTTCTTTTTCTTTCAGATTTAACAACTTAAGTCTTTGGCAATTTCAACCATGGAAAGATTAACAATCAAACAACGTGTTAAAGTTATCGAAGCCTATTATGAAAATGGACGTTCAAACAGAAATCCATTTTGTGCACTTCGTGATTTTTTTGGTCAACATAATCGACCAACTGAGAGTGCAATTGGAAACGATGTAAGGTTGTTTTGGAGAGGTTCAATTCCTGCGTGTAATGCTGAATAGAAGTGTCTGAATTTTTGGCCACATTCTCGTGCACTGCAGCAATGTTTTCAGCTGAACGGCGTAAACGAGCACGCAATGGTGTTTTCACATCTGCCGCTGACCCAGTTTGTTTGAATTTACAAACAATTTTTCCAATTGCACTCTTGAAACTTTACACATTGTTTGATTGTTAATCTTTTCATGGTTGAAATTGCCAAAGACTTAAGTTGTTAAATCTGAAAGGAAAAGAAAAAATCATTAGATGCTTAAACTTAATTCACATTTAAAATCAGTCCAAGTTATTGGAACACCCTTTATTAATTTTGAAAACAGCGTCTCTGTTGCTTTACTTTGAATTTAGATTTAAAATTAAAATCTGGTTAACAGAAAATTCATTTATTACTTTCTATTCATTTGAGAAATTGAACAATAATAAACGCATTATTATATAGGTCAATGGTTAAAAATGGCTGTGAGTGAAGCCTGAGGGTCTTGGCAAAGATCAAGCTTTGAACATGGAGGACTGGCACAACAGAATCACAAACAATGATCTGTACCAAATAACAGAAACCCCATCATTACAGGATTAGCAACAACTAAAATGGATAGCACATGTAACTTGAAAAGAAAATAATGACATAATCAAGATGTCAACAGTCTACACTACTTCAAATAAAAGTTTAGATGTCAACAGTCTACACTACTTCAAATAAAAGTTTAGATGTCAACAGTCTACACTACTTCAAATAAAAGTTTAGATGTCAATAGTCTACACTACTTCAAATAAAAGTTTAGATGTCAACAGTCTACACTACTTGAAATAAAAGTTTAGATGTCAACAGTCTACACTACTTCAAATAAAAGTTGAGATGTCAACAGTCTACACTACTACAAATAAAAGTTGAGATGTCAACAGTCTACACTACTTCAAATAAAAGTTTAGATGTCAACAGTCTACACTACTTCAAATAAAAAGTTTAAGGAAACCCAAATCAATATTGGAAAGAGTGATAAGATCTACTGGACTTGAGAAACCTATTTTCTTGAAGAATTCTTTTAAGAGAAAGATTGAATAAATGCCAAATGTTTCCTTATCAGGAAATGTCTAATATTGCCATTACCATTATTTTCATAATTTTCACATCCTACTGTCTCTTCTTTTATTCCTATCAAATATCCCATTCACTATTATCATTTTAAGAATAACCTACTCTCATATTGGGTGAATTCTAATATATACATATATATCTTAATGCTTTTTCTATTCATATTGGGTAAGATATAAAACACATGCTAATAAATATAAATCATAAAATTGCATATATTTGATCACACCTATGGACGATTCTCTGAACACTACAATCAACCTCTTCAAGTCAAGAGTCAATAGTTATCTATCCCCTTTATCCTCATAATCTTCACCTCCTACCATTTGCTCTATCATGCATATTATATATCTCATTCATCATTACCACTTTAATATAAACCCTCTATCTTGAGCGGCTCTCGAACCTTGTATTTTATTGAACCTTAGTATTAGGTTGGTGCAAAAATAATGTTGTTTTTTGACGTTCAACTTCATGTGAGAAAACGACATTATTTTTGCACCAACCTAATATAAAAAGGTACATCAGTAAGTCTGAAGCCTATTAATAAAAAACATTAATTTTACAAGATAGATATTTATTTTTCAACATTTCCTTCTTTGTTAATATACTTTACCTAATGTTTCTCTATTAATCATGCCAATCAAACATTATACAATGAAAATTTCAGATCAAAATTCAGTTAATAACAACAAGTAAAGTTCTTTTGATCTACCTTCATACATCAGTTATTCTTGAGATAATTAAAGAAATGATATTTAGGATTGTTCATCGTATAAACACCAATATAGGTCAGCATAAATTATTCACATTTCATCCTTGAAAACATGATGAAACTTGAATACCTTGTACTGCAGCAGTAACTAACAAGCTTGTCATGTAGACCATGAGGAATGAGTTCAATAGTCACTGGGTGCTTCAAACTGGTGGCCTTGTGCCAGAGTAAATTAAAAGTATGGATTCATCTGCATCATGCTCCCTTGAATGGAATGTAACAAAAAGTTGTACTTAAAGTTAACCAGGAATGGGTAAATCGGGTAAAAATCAGGGATTGATTTTACACTATATCAGTATTATAAAGAGGAACCCCTCCTTTAAAATGATAAAAACATCAATATTTTTCGATTCTGACAAGCCTAAGGAAAGTTGAAAGAATACTAATGTACCAAAATTACTTAAAAATTAGAAATTCCCTATTTTTTTTTTCTTTACAAGAGGACCACTCTATTTAAGTAGTGCTCTCCCAGCATCCAATAAAATGTTTTTTTCATGAAAAAATTCCAAAATTGGTCCTGTATCCTATTTTACATGATTTCAAGTCAAAATTAGGATACATTGTTGAGGTCTGATTCCCAACAATTCAGTAATTCTTTAAAATCCAGACTTTTGTATTATTTATTATTCCAGAATTTATCATTATGGCAGTAAAGTATAGAATGAATCACATTCTGTTATTTATATTGTAAAAGAAGAGCTGATTCTTTGTCTATCACACACTGTCTGCATGTGACTTTGCGTGTATATGTATATACATCTGTCTTGTGTGTGAGTGACTTACATATGCTTGTGCCATTTATTATACACACACACGCACACAATTTGACTTAGTTTGAAATAAGACATTGGAATAATACCCCCACCCACTCAGTCTGGACAACCATTCCCCTGGGTTGATCAATAAGATCATAAAGTTGGAAACAAGAAAAAAAACATTATTTTTTTAAACCCTAAACGATCAGATTATTTTATGATTTATTGAACATTTATTCAGTCATAAATAGAATTATTTTTAATTCTTTTATTTTTAAATATTTCCTCAGATATTGAGCACTTTCACCCATAAATATAGTATACCGTAAAATATATTTTTATTATATATATATATATATATATATATATATATATATATATATATAGAGAGAGAGAGAGAGAGAGAGAGAGAGAGAGAGGGAGAGAGAGAAGGAATTAATACAAGTAAAAGGTTGTCACTTAGGTGATTGATATTACCTTCAGAATGCTAGCCCCAGAGTTTCGTATACAAACCCATCTGTCTACTCCTCAGGGAACATCAGCAATTGACTGCTTATACTTCTTGAGTTTCCTTTTTATATGCACTTATCATTGGTGCAAGTATTTTTTTTCATAGTGTGTGTGTGTGTGTGTGTGTGTGTGTGTGTGTGTGTGTGTGTGTGTGCATTCGTATGTGTGTACCCATGCACCTGATTGTGTGGGTGTGCATACGTTTAAGTTATCATGATCCTTTTTGTTGCTTATTGTTTAAAATTGAAATATTTATTGAGTAAGAATGCTCAATATTGGAGAGAGAGTTTATAGCCATAGTGTGGAGATAGGAAACAACACTGCTTCATAACTGTCAGTTTCATTCTTCATTACATTTGCTTCATTATATTTATATATATATATATATATAAGCATAATCAAGTCTTTTATGTAAGTGGGCAATTTAAGCCTGGCTTATCTGCAGGATATTTCTTCAGTAAAATTCATCAGCCATTTTAACTGACAAAAACAGAATGGACATGCAAGCAAGGTAAGTTAATAGACAACCAGAAATTGGAAGGAGCATTTATGATGATTAATTAATCATAATTATATTGATCATAAATATCATCAGATGATATACACGGTGCGATGGATAAATTGTCGTCCAAATTACACAAAAAATGAAAATAAAACTGACATCTCATTTTAACAGATAAATTTATCGAAGTTACACAAAAATATCTTGAAATACTAAAGAAAAGATTTATTCAATAAAATCACCATTGGCTTGAACCACAGCCTCCAGACGACCTTGGAATCTCCTGCAACTATTCTGAACAGTCACCTTGTTTAAATTGGTGACTGCTGCCATAGTCCTTGCCTTCAGTTCATCATTGGCATTACAAGAAGTTTTAATGGTCTCTCACTCAACTGCACCCCAAACATAATAATCAAGAGGGTGGCAGTCTGGGAAGTTAGATGGCCAGATGTAATGGGTGGTGTGGTTGCAGAAATTGTCTGACAGCCATGGCTGGGTCACCTGCTTGTGTGGCATGATTCAGAGTCCTGTTGCCAGACATAGGGTCTTTCAGCAGCCACCCTCTTACGTCCATGACAGTGCTATCTTCACAAGGCACTTAATGTACACATCCGTGTTGAGTGTGAGACCCTGTAGGAAGATGAATGGAGGCATAACGTCACCATCACTAGTGATCACTCTAAACACCTTTGTAATCACCATTAGACTCATCCAACTCTTTCTGAATTCTCTGCACTGTCCTCATAGTGACACTCAAACACTCTAAAATATTTATATTAGAGCTTCCAGTGCAAATGCCAAAGCAGTACAGCATGTTGTTTCCAAATTTCTAGCGGAGTGAATTTTGTCATGCTGCTCTTTTTCTCACAGATGGTGCCCAACTGACTCTACTATACTGTGCAGTCAACAAAAGTGAAAACAAACAATGAGCATGCGCAAAACTAAAAATATAAAATGGTGACAATTTACCCATTGCACCCAGTAGAATCATATTTTTTCTTTGAAATGATGAAAAATGTTTTTGACTTTAAATATAATCATCAATAGATGATCAACTTCAACATTTTAAAAATCATTTTCTTTAAAATGGAGAAACTTATTCAGTGTTGTATTGCAATCTCAAACATTGTATAATATGCTTACAAATTAATGAATTCAACATAGATTGTTACGAAAAAATAAATATAGAAAAATATGAAAATAAAAAAATTGAAAAAAAATAAATATAAGACTTTTTGCTTCAACATAATTAGAACTAGAAAAGATCTTGAAAGTGCAGTTATCGATTCTTGCCAAAATATTAACTAATGTCCTGGATGTTTTCAAATATATCCTTCTTTAAAAGAAATTCTCCATTTCCAAGTCAACATATATGACCATAAAAAGTTTTAAAAATTAAAAGAAAATGGTCAACTCATGACCTTTAAGAATAAACAATAAATAAACAAATTAAAATAAATAGAAATAAATAAATAATAATTACATATAAAACATCCAATAGCAATGACAACAACATTAACTCACTTTCATTTAATAGGCCAAAAAATGATTTCACTTAGCTGCCTCCATAGTTTACCTTTCCTTACACAATAAAATTTTAGAATATTTTAGTGCATTCTCTAATTCAAAATTTGAAAACTTAACAATATTTTTCTCCAACTTACTTTTGTGTATAAATCATTTAAGTGCCATATGTGATCATGTCTCTTTCAATTCATCACTGACTAGGTAAAAGATTTCCCTGCAGTAAGTTATCACTTTTGTGATAGACTAATTGCCAATCAAGGCTATAGGACTCAATCCTGCTATTCAAGCAATGTGGGGAGAGAAGAGATGGATTCATACCTTTCCCAAGGGTATTTGTGCATAAGTGAATGTAACAAACCAGACTGGAGTATAAACACAGGTTACCAAATAAAATTTCCATACTTGATTTGATAAGGTTTCTCAAGGAACAAAACATATTGGTATAAAAGTTTTATTGTCTTTTTTATTTATTTATATTGTCTTTACAGATATATTTTATTAGCTGAATGTTTACACATGCACACACACACACACACACACACACTCTCTCTCTCTCTCACTCACACACACACACACAGATAGATAGATAGATAGATAGATAGATTAGGTTGGCCAGAAAGTCCTGATTCACTTAGGAAGCAGAAAGTAAACAATAAATCTTGATCTCTGTCTGGTGGAATTTCCAAGGAGTACTACATTTTTAGCTTGTTCCACATGGTCATGCCATCAACACTAAACTGTATTGCCAGCAGTTAGACTTCACATACAGCAAACTAAAGAAGGAGTATCCTGCTTTGGTCAGTTAAGGGCAGGCTTTGTTTCAGCAAAACAATGCAAAGCTACACACTGTCAGGTTGACTAAGGAGAAGTTCAAACAGATGGATGGTGTTAAGATTCTTCCACATTCACCCTTCAGTCTCGATTCTGCTCCGAGTGGTTTAGCCTATTCCACTCAGTGGCACACTTCCTCTGTGGCCAGCAATTCAACATTTTTGATGAAGTGAAGGAAGCTTGTTTACAGTTTTCTGATTTAAACCAGGGGACTGGTATCTGTGACAGATTTGGATGTTGGTTGATCACAGAAGATGGTAGAAGATTATTGAGAATGATGGACTCTATTTTGAAGAATAAATGTTGATGTTGCTCCATAAAATTTTGTTGTTTTCTTTCCACTTTCTGAGTCAGTCAGAACTTTCTGGCCAGCTCAATATATCTATCTATCTATCTATCTATCTATCTATCTATATATATATATATATATATATATGGAAAATAATATAAAAAGTTCAAAGATATATCTCCCAACTTCAAGTTTTACAGAAATTACTTTGCTCATCAGGACTAAGATTATTCAATTGAATATATTAACCCATATAATATCTATTTTAAAGTATTTTACATAAAAATTGTTAATTCAAATTTGTTTTTTCTGAAGGACATCATAACGTGTTGTAATCTAATTTGAAATTATTTGATTATGTGTATAACTTTATTAAGGCAAGTGTGGAAAGCAATGTGTTGGCATAAAAAGTTTGCAAAATGTTTGGCATAAAAAATATACATGTGTATATGTGCTTGTAAAAAAATGGTATGTCAAAAAGACGGTTATTCCTTTGCCACCGCTATTACTGCATACACTTTTGACTCCTTTGGCAATGTTTATTATTTTAAAAAATGATGATTAGAATTTTAGAAACATATGAAGATGGATTTGAATCATATGAAGATGGATTTATATATTTTCTTTATTCTTGAGGATTGACAACAAAGATATCAAACATTATTTATTTTTAGACTGAATAAAAAAATTGTTTTCATAGTTATTTATAAAATGGTAAATAATAAATATTGCATTATACTTGGTTTACATAATTTAATAATTTTGTAAATTTTTTATAAATTTTTTAATAAAAATATTTCTTTTCAAATTCATTTCTTGATAAAATGGTAAATAAATCTTTATTAAATGTAAATAATAAATATCACATTGTACTTGGTTCACATTTTTATAATCTTGTAAATAACACTTGACAAGGGAGTCAAAAGTGTGTACAGTAATAGTGGTATCAAGAAAATAACTGTCCTATTGACACACCTTTTTCATAGGCATGAACATTAAATATTGCCAAAAGTTGTCTTTTCTTTTATTTATATTGTCTTTGTAGATATATTTTATTTATATCTGAATATTTACACATAATTTACTATGTTTAAGTAAAAAATAATGACAGTGAAAATGCTTCATCTCAAAAACAACAATAATAAGATGGAAGTAAAACTACTTGGTCAATGTAGGTAGTTGCTGGGCAACCAACTTGTCCTGCTCCATGGCTAGGTGTTCAGAACATTAGATCACTCATGAGTTCTTGTTTGGCTCACCAGCAGTGTCCTGCAAAGTGCATTCTGCATTCACATAAGATTGTAGAAATATCAAGGATGGGTCCACAGGGCTGTGATTGAGTTGGATATTGTCTCCAGGAGATGTTAAGTATAGCACTCAGCTGAATGTAAGTTCTATCAAGCTTAGACTGTAGAGTTTTAGTTAATGTTCAGGCAGTAGCACCATACATTAACACCGCCTTTACAGTGACTCAAAATAATTTCTGCTTGAGGTTGTCTGGTAGATCAGATTTCCAGATTACGTCCATTTTATTCAAGGCAGTCCAGACAAATTTTCACATCTTTTTCAGTAGAATTTATCTTGCTTCCTAGGTATGTAAAAGATTTGACAGATTTTATTGATTCACCTTAGACAGCATGTATTGTGCCTTGCTGGTTGAAGCCTATGGATTCAGTTCTATAGGCATTGACATAGAGTCCAACACGTTATGACACAAAATACCTCCTTAATGACCGTCCAACCTTGATGCAGGACCGTGATGGTTGGCGTGATAAACTCATGAATGTCTGAGCTAACTTGACCAAATAAAAACTAGTAATAAAATAATAATAGTGAAAAGGCTTCATCTAAAATGCAACAATAATAAGATGGAGTAAAACTAGTCAATTAGTTATGTTCCATGCATGATACACACTTAGGCGATCATGTATCTTTTGATACATGACTGACGAGGCAGATTTTTTCCCACAGTAGGTTGCCATTTCTTCCTGCGGCAGACTAGTTGCCATCCAAGGCTATAGAACCCCGTCTGTCCTGTTATTTACCCATAGTTGGAGGGGAGAAGAAGGGGATTCATATCTTTCTTAAGGATATTAGCACGTAAGTGAATGTAATGGGTTCAACTGGAATTTGAACTTGGCTCTCTGATTCCTTAATCCAAACTTCCTGGAGGCATGGTTGAGTAATGGATAGTGGCTCAGATTGTTCACCTAAGTGTGTATCATGCATGGCACATAACTGACTGTAAAACTATTAATAAAATAATAATAGGGAAAAGGCTTCATCTAAAAAGCAACAATAATAAGATGAGGTAAAACTAGTAATGAAATAATAATAGTGAAAAGGCTTCATCCAAAAAGCAACAATAATAAGATGGAGTAAAACTAGTAATAAAATAATAATGGTGAAAATGTTTCATCTTCATAAATTTATGACAGATTTCTTTGATTTTCTTTCATTGTTTAGGATCTCATTGCGCCAGTTCAAAAATAAAGATTCAGGTGTCATTTTACATTAAAAGTTATGTCAAACATTTGTCTCTTCTTTCATTTAGTTTTTACAGTTATGAGTGACAGCTTCACAAACATTTGAACAAGCCAAAACACATCTCTTTTATGCATACATATGCATATATGTGTGTATACATGTGATGTAGAATTACATATATTAAGATATTTTCATAGTTGTATAGATCAAAAGGATAAAATGATATTCAAATATATTTTTATCCTTTGACCTAAATACATGTAAAGTTAGTTTTTGCTGTTCATGCCAATGATTTTGCTTTAGTAAAGAAAATAGGGGAATTTTTTCCCTAGAAAAAATACAGAAATTAAGTCATAAAATTGTCCTACTGGATCAGTAACAAAATATTTTTAACAATAACATCAAATAATCATAAACAAGATTCAAGATTAATCGTTACTTATCTATTAAACATCATTGGGTTTACATAATTAGTTATACATTTTTGTGTTAATTCAAATATCATTTTTTTGAATTTGTATTATTTACTTCTACATATACTGAAATATTTGTACAAATTTGTGATGTTTTCTGTAAATGCAAAAAAAATGTTTTTGTAAATGCAAAAAATATTTGATCATAATCAGGAACAATCATGGTAAAATCCTGAATTTTTGGTGTTATTTAAAAGTGTGAAAAGGAATTGAATTTATGATTCATATTTAACTGAATTATAGTTTTATCTATTATTTTTCTCTCCGAAAAATTAAAAGATTGCTATTCATATCTAAATTGGTAAAATTGCTAAGAAGCTGAATTAGTTTGTTATTAATCAGGTATAATTCATACAAAAACTAAAATAGTTTGCTAGTAGTCCAATAAAATTGCTACATAAACTGAAATAGTTGGTTATCGATTTGGTATAGTTGTTACAGAAACTAAAATAGTCTGTTACTGATTTGATACTATTGCTACAAAAACTGAAATAGTTGGTTACTGATCCAGTATAATTGCTACAGAAACTGAAATAGTTTGTTCTTGGATTTTATCAAGAATCTCTAAATACATGGCAGAAGCACCAGACCTGATGTGGCAGTAATATTCAATGCATAGACGGATTGTAGACTTATAAATGTACAAGATGTATTTTGGTGAGAAAAATTGTCTAGCACGACAGAGTGAACCAAATTTTCTAGCAGAAAACCTAGCAAGTGATTCAATATGATCATTCCCCCTTCATGTCAGTGGAAATGTGAGACCAAGAAGGCATTTGAGTGTGTGCTTGTTTGTTTGTTTGCGTGTGTGTGTGTGTGTGTGTGTGTGTGTGTGAGGGTATGATTATATGTATTTGTATAAAGTGCATATGTGTTTTTTTATTTTAAGTGTGTAAGTGTCTGTATGTGTAAAGGTATGAGTACATGTTGTTTGAAGAGGGTGCATATAGGTATGTGAGAGCATACATGCATGTGAGTGCATGTAACTTTCTGTCTGAGCCATGTGTATGTGTGTGGGTGCTTATTGTGATTATCTGTGGTGTGTGTGTAAGGGTATTATTGCATATGTATAGAGTGCATGTATGTTTTTTATCTTAGGTGTGTATGTGTGTCTA